>LPNX010538608.1:59117-186368 GCA_001517045.1 Pseudotsuga menziesii
TGTATTTTCATTACGTGGAATGTGATTAAATGAAATATAATTGAAATTTGTTTCAAGTAATCTAACCTACAAAAACTGACCTAACAAGGTAGGGTTTCGCACCTGATAAGCTCCATTGAGCTAGGAAAATACTAGTTGAGAGTCAAGTCTGACTTCCAACTGGGTGATACCACATGACAAGGCATCCCATAATAACTCAATAACAACCCTGTATTTCACCACATTATTGGTAGCTGGACCTAAACAAGTGCCTCCAGAGGAAACTAGTTGTCTTGAGGGTGAATAAATGACCCATGCGGTTGAAGCCAAGTTACAAGTATGATGACTAGCACCATCGGCAAAACCTACAAACCACTCAGCTAACATCTGTAACAATCACCAAATAATATAAGAAACACTAACCAGCTAAATATTGTACATAAAATTACATACAATAAAAATACAGGAAAAAGCACTAATCCTAGGTATAGTACTTCTTCAGGTAGAGCCCATTTATAGGCTTAGGAAACTTGTTTCCATCAAACTCAGTTAACTCATATGCCCCTTTTTTCAATACCTTCAACACAATGTAGGGTCCTAACCACATGGACTTGAATTTTCCTGCCCCCAAGGGTTCTTTATCTTGATCCCAGAGCAAGACAAGCTCCCCCTCAGAGAAAATTCTAGGCTTGACCGATTTATCATATTAGTTTTTAACCCTATTCTTATGAGCTTCGTTTGACATTAACGCATCTCTGTGTCACTCATATAGATGTTCCAAATGTAGCAAACATTCTTCTAATTCAATCGTGTCTGGGAGTACATGAATAGAAATTTTGAGTGATGGAATTTCACGCTCAACCAGAGTGACTGCTTCCACCTTGTGAACGAGTTGGAAAGGTGAAAACCTCGTGGTATTTTTAGCATTGGTCCGGTATGCCCAAAGTGTAGGATATAGAATAATATGCCAATTTGACTGAGCTGTGTTAATAGTACGCTTAAGAATGGTCTTCAAGGTCTTATTAACTGCCTCAACTTGACCATTCGCTTGCGGGTAGAAGGAAGACGAGTGATCTTGCTTAAACCCTAGCATAGTAGTGAATTTGGTCATCATGCTATTATGGAAATGACTGCCATGGTTAGTTACAATCTCCTTTTGAATTCCGAAGCGAGTGATAATCTGGTTGAATACGAAAATGGATAGAGCTTGGTATGCCAAAATGGATAGCTTTCTCCTTGACACCGGTTTTTCTAGATGCCATTCTAACCCCAATGTCTATACCAAGAAAGTAGGAAACCATCTCATCATACTTGTTCTTTATGTTGATGATATTATCCTTACTGGTAGTGACCCTAAACTTATAACCCATGTGAAATCCAGTCTTAAGCAAAATTTTGAAATGTCAGACTTAGGACATTTGCATTATTTTCTTGGTCTCCAAGTCTTGCAAACCAAAGAAGGAATCTTTCTTTCCCAGTCTAAGTATGCTTGTGACCTTCTTCGTCGCTTCCACATGGAAGATTGTAAACCAGCCCCTTCTCCCTTACAGTCTAGAGTCAAACTTTCTGCCACTTGTACTTCCCCTTAAGTAGATGCCACCTTGTATCATCAGCTTGTTGGTAGTCTTTTATACTTGACTCATTCTCGTCCTGACCTTTCCTTTGTCGTTGGTCGTGTTGCTCGTTATATGCAAACTCCTCATGAAAGTCACTGGAAAGCAACAAAAAGAATACTTTGATATATTTGAGGTACAATTCAGTTTGGGATTCATTACAGTACAGGGGGGGAACCTTTTTTGGTTGGTTTCACTGGTTCAGATTGGGTCGGCTATCCTGATGATCGAAAGTCTACTGCAGGTTATGTTTTCAGTTTGGGATCTGGACCTGTCACTTGGGCTTGTAAGAAACAACAAGCTCTTTCTCTTTCTTCAGCAGAAGCAGAATGTCGAGCCACAGTTAATGCCAGTCAGGAAGCTTTATGGCTTCGACATATCCTTTCAGAGTTTGGATTCGAGCAGTAGCAGACTACTCCACTTTGGTGCAACAATCAAAGTGTCATCAAGCTTGCCAAAGATCCAGTTCTACATCAACGCAGCAAACACATTGAGCTACACATGCACTTCATCAGAAATCTTGTTCATGATCATGTTCTTGAAATGCTCTATTGCCCTACAGATGATCAAGTTGCAAACATCTTCACCAAGTCTCTTAAGAAGCGAAGTTTTCTAAACTTTGATCTATGTTAGGAGTTCAAGAATGTGTCCTTAAGGGGGGATAGGCTCTAATGCCTCCTTCCTTCTCCTAATAGTGTCACCTTTTGTAAATCCTTCAATCCTATCCCAAGTTGTTCTTAAGGGGGGATGTTAGGATATTTAGACACTTAGGAGTTAGTTAAGATCAACTTGTGTAATATATCCGTTAGGTAAAAGTGTGTTTCTTTAGTATGCATTAGTATGCATTTGTAAATATTCTAATCCGACGGCCACGATATGTTCTAGACATAGAGTGATCTGACGGTTCAACTTCTCTTAGATCATACCTACCATTGATCCATGGCTTAACACCCGATTGGTCTATGATCTCTATTTAAAGAGCATAGAGGGTCCTTGGCTAGTTGATTGATTATGAGAAGCTCATGTAACTTTCTTTCTTTTGCATAATAAATTGCTCCAAGTAGTTATTTGGCTGGGGTCGTGAATTGTTTCCCTCTCAAGGGTTTTAACCACATGACAAACATCGGTGTGTTGATCTGTGATTTATTTGTGTGAAGCGGTTTCTTAAGGTGTTCGGTCTTTTGGGAGTACCCTGTGTACCCAAACAAGGCTAACCTTTATTGATATCCATAATTGAATACAACATTCACTTTCCTCTTCGAGGGGACAACCTCCAACATGAGAAAAGATCCAAATACAATCACATTCACTTTGCAACCAGATACTTAGCTTCTACTACTACTTCTAGTTTCAAACTAACTAAAACCCTAACCAACTAGTGGACTTCCATTGATGAGGCCTCAACCACTATCTAGTGGACCTTCTTTAATGAGACCACTTACATTTGTTGATTTCACACTCTTCTACCTTATGGGCCTTATTTAATAAATATGACCACCCAAAAAAAAGTAATAGCCTAATCTCCTACCTAAGGGACTCAGGTTGAGACCCTAGAAATTATTGCATACTCTAATTAGTTGTGTTTAGTTTTGTTAGTTTTGGGTATTGCTTTCGTATAATTTTTGGATCTTGTCTATGTGTTGTTCTTTGGCAATTTTTTTGGAAATGCTCTTAGAACATGTCATGATTGCGCCGAGAGGCTCTTTCTACATCTCAAATGGACGAGATGTGTCCCATCTGTACAACTGACATGGCACATGTCGGCTCAATACAAATAATAATAATAAAAAGTAAAAAATAAAAAACAAAACTTATAACATGTCGGCTTATAATTAAAAGAATAAAGAAAAAAAAATATTATACTCAAATAAATATACAACCATATTAGGGCAATATTCATAATCTTACAAACTGAGTAGTAAAATATACACATTTCGTTGACTTTACAAAATAATTGCGATTACAATAACAACACTAGATTTACCTTAGAAAACCCTGTAGGGAAAAACAAACCTTCAATTATAGATTTATTATTGGTGGGCCAAGGCTAAGAGCATCTCTCCTGCTCATTTTGGCACATTATAATGGAATATTACAACCATATTTATAAGGTTCTTTAAATGCAAGTACAACTAGCAACAAACCATGGGCCACTAAAACCATGTGCTTTAAACCACTTACATCCTTGCTCATTCCTAAGTCAAGGTTAACTCTAACATGTAAATGTTCATTTTTAGTTATAGAGAAAAACAACTCATTTCTCAAAAACATTTGGATAAATGTTTAGAATCTTCATTTGATGGTAAAATGTCTAGAAGTAGTTTTGTTTGTTAGTCAATCCAGAGCATGGATTATGTTTTTCATTTACAAGTCAAAGTGTTTTGACTTATTTAGTTCAATTTCATGTAACGAAAATTTAATAAAGTTTTCATTGTTTATAAAATACATTTTTTTAAATTTTTAATTAAAAATACATTTCACAATTTTGAAATTTTACTCATTCATTTTTTATTGCTTAAAAAGCTTATTGATAAGACATAAATCCAGGAGTAATCTATTGCGTGGAGGGTTTCCATAGTTAGGAGTAATCTATTGCGGATTTTACAGGTAGACTTCATTCTAATACCTAATCCTGTTTCGTTTGGAGGTGATTTTAATTTGTTTTATTCTTCTCTTGTATTATACCATTGTATCTGACTTGCAAACTTGTCGCTTTCGTAGGCCATGGGCATGTGTATTCTCGACCTAACTACTCTTGAATTCCAAGAAAATTATGAACTCTCTCATTTAAATGTCGATCTTTAAAATGACTTTTTAAATTGTTATTGTACTAGCATTTCTTCATTCAAGTGATTATCATCTTTTGGGTTAAATGATATTGATAATGGTGGGAATCTGGTGGGATTTATGCCTGTGAGTTGTGCTATTCAAATTTCCGAAGGAATTAATCTTCGTTGTGGCAACTTTTCTTTTCGAATTTTGCACTCCAATAAGACACATGCACCTATATGCTATATCTCCACTATTTTAAGGTGTTTCGTGTATTTCATCTATCTTCGTGGTTCTCTATAATAATAATAATCTATTTTTAAGGTCTTTGTCAAGCGAGACACCAATTTGGTGTATGAGACCCCCTTGTTTGTGGCACAAGGGAGCCCCCTCTGCGCAATGATTTAACTGCTAAAGTCTACAGAGGTGTACATACACTACCCCCCTACGGATTTGAACCTGTGACCTCCTAAGAGGAAACACATGATCTTAACCATTAGGCCCACTCATGCTGTACAACTATGTATAACTACCTCTCTGCAATTGTATATGTCTACCGTTCATTTTCTTTCAATTTGAAGACATATCTTATATATAATGAAGTAATTTGTGGGCATATCTTATATATAATGGAGGAAGTAGGCAAGGCTATCCAAAATTGGATTATAATATGAGCTCAATGAGAAGTAAAAGGGGACGATGTCTGAAGTAGATGCTTATAATTTTGAAAAGTCAGGCCCAGTAAGGAATGGTCATTACATTTGTACAACTTTCTACACTTCAAGCTCATGAAAATGGGAAAGAAGCAGAAATTTGCAATAAAAATTATTGCAAATGGGTTAAGCTTATTGAGTAGCCAATTTGCATTTTTTTTTATCAAATATAGTTTTTATCTTTTTACAATGATGTACTTATGAAAGAAGGATCTACTATTTGAACATAATTTTTATTTTCTTGTTATAATGACGGTATGAAAAAAGATCTACTATCTAAACTTCCACTTATGATCAAGTACAAATAAATGTTATTAATATTTTCTTGTTTCACTTTGTGTTTAAGTAATGAGAATTCAATTTTAATTGATTGAATTTGTGCTTGATGGGTGATAAACAATTGATATTAAGTTGGAAAAGGCGTAAAAAATAGATATATATATATATATATATATACACACGTACAGAAGATCCACAGAAGGGCCACTGAAGATGGACATAAGGTATACATAAGTAGATCATCTGTAGATTACAGCTGAAACATGAATCTTTCAATTGGATTTAGAGGTTGGACTATGAAAATACTGCTTTTAGATGTAGATTTTGTTATTTGACGGGTCACCTCCAAGACACATGCCCTCTTCCTAAAAAGTCCAGAAAGAAAAAAAAGGGGCAGATTTGTAACCGTAAAAATTGGCAAACAGATTACACTCCGTCTCTAGATGGGGACGAAGAGAGTGAAGACGAAGAACAACCGGAATTACAGAAAAATGAGGAAAATATGATGAAATCTAAATCGGTGGATGCACAAACACTTGAAAAAAAGAACTATGGTGCGGAAACACTATCAAATGATGTGAATCCTGCAGATGCTTCTTTTAGTGGACTAAAGCGTGCACATGAAACAAAAAGCTCAGATTCTGATAAAGATCTAGTTATTGTTCAGCAGCCAGGGGAGATGGTAGGTAAACAATTGATCGTAGCTGTCACTCCACAAGATGGTTGGACTGAAGTGATAAGAAAGAAGATGGGGAAAAAGGGGAAAATAGAGGCATATTTTCATCATTGATTACTATGTCCTATGATGTATTACAGTTTTATCTTTTTTCATAGACCTTTGGTCTATTTTTTCACTGTTTGCTTCGGCACTTGAGTTATTTGCTCGTAATGCATTTGCATCTACAAAATGTAATTTTGATTTGCCTCGGCTGAAATAAAGTTACGCTTTTTTTTCCAGGAAAAAAAAAGTAGACCGTCTGTAAGCTTAAGTCTACTTTTTTTTCAGATGGAAAGATCCACGGGAAACCCAGCAATACTTCCCCACATTCGTGGATGGTAGAGGTGGTAAACCGTCGGCCATCCTAGCAGAAGGCCTAACCCCAGAGGACTCAAGGCTCGAACCCGTGACCTCCCTCCAAACCGAGAGAGTGTGCGCACGTCTTACCAATTGAGCTAACCCTTGGGGCTAACTTAAGTCTACTTATGTATACCTTATGTCCACCTTCGGTAGCCCTTATGTGATATATATATATTATGTCACTCAATATTCCCAAATAATTTAATACGTGATTATTATTAAGAGCCGTCAACGTTCCTAGCAACTTCACTTAATTATTTGAAAAAGTAAGCTATTTACGGAGGATTTGCACCGAGACCCACCAAAACCAACTCCGTTACCTTGTTACCTCTAAGAGAACCTCTAGGCTCAGGCTCCGGCCCCTCAGGCTCAGGCTCAGGCTCAGGCTCAGGCTCACTGCGTTCCAGTTACCCGGAGACGTCATGACTCATACGAATGAACATGTAAGAGAAGCTCGCGTTCCCAAGTAGTTTCTGTGTCCGGTCAGCGAAATCCCATAAAGTAGGCGGAATCCTGCAAATTTGAATGAATGTTTTAAGACATTTATGACATTAATGCTTCGACTTTCGTCATCGACGTATGTCGTGTCGGGAGTCGGGACGACTCAGGAGCTTCTCCACTTCAAGTATGGCACCGCCGACGCTGACGACAGCTCCCTCGGGCCAAACTCTCGAGTCTTGTCCGACCGCCATGATTTGTGCAGTCAACCTCTTCGTCATGTGACCGCATCTCGCTGCGCCTAGCTCTGCGCGTAGGCTCTGTGCACAATGGCGTCGGATGAATCCGACAAAGTGCATAAACATAATTGATTTGGAATGTCTTTGGATCCAATGATATCGATTCACTTTGCCTCCCCCATCTACCTACTAGATGGGAATGCATAAGCTAAGGTTGCAAACTCCATGAATGCGTGTTTGCATCGATGAGAATATTGAGCTTTGTTTTTAATTTCTTATAAAATGTTTTTGAAGTTCATCCAGATGCAATAGACTCGAGAGTTTGGCCATGAATGCCCTTTCATCATTCCTTGTCCTACTAATTGAATGCTCACGAACCAGAGAATCATTAATTGACTAGGCATGATTACGAAGGTCTCCATGGAATAGTCTTGTCTACAAAAAAACTAGAGCAAGTAAACCCATTATAACACAAATTGACTAGAAAGGTGCAAGGCATCTGGATGCCTTGCCAATTACCATGATCTTCCCCTCAAACATGTGTGATGGAAAGTGGTGGAGGCACTGCCACTGCCACTTGGAGTTCATAACCAAGAGAATTGGTGTTGTCGTTTTTTGTCCCTCACCCAATATGAGGGATATTATTACTAGATCCAAATCCTAGGCTCTATCAAGTGCCTAGAGGGATCAAATCTCCCGAGGTGCAAACCTCTTCTCAAGTATTGCATGCAAGGAGGTATTCGAGGAGAGGTTTGCACCTCGGAAGATTTGATCCTTCTTAGCACTTGATAGAGCCTAGGATTTGGATCTATGTTGGTTCCAGTCGTGGGCAATGACACAAAACTCGAGTTTGATCATCATTGAAAGGAACAGGTTAAGTTGAAAACATAGATATAATTATCAGGATTATCATAATCCAATTAATAAGTATTTTTAACATATTTAGAGAGAAAGAAAATGCTTTAATAATGAGTCATTCCCCTTAACTGAACTTATTTTCAACTATACATATCAACTCTTACAATTATTTTCCGTTTCGTCCTGGGCAATCTCATTTTTTTTCTAAAACTCCAATGTTCAGAGTTTAGTTTCAAGTTTCAAAGGTTGTAAGGCCATGTTTATTTTCCTTTCAAATTCTTTGTTCAGATAAAAGGTTTGGTCTTTTAGATTGCCATGCAATATTTATGTCAATGCACTCACTCATCTCTGTCTCTTTATATTCAGTATATTGATCTTCGTAGTTTGATGAGTCTGTTGTTGATATGGGCTCAATGTCCATAACAATAATGTAATTATTGCAACAAGTATATTGTCTAGGTATGTGACTCAATGAGGGATAAAAGATAATTTGAAATGCAAATTAAGATATAGGTGGATCAAAATATTAAAATTGTACGTGTTCAAATTTGCATTTTAATGGGTTTTTAATTCTTTAAATGCTGGTAATCCCAAGAAATAAGATAATTTGAAGGTTTTGGCAACAACAAAAAATAACAAGGATTTTATGACCTAATATGCAGCACACCCTATAAATAAGGATCTATTTATCCAGTAATAGTATCTTCAGATTTACAGTCAGTCTAGGGTTTTTCATTTTACCCCAAAAAATCACTCTTCTTTTGTTTTGCTTAGAAGAGGCACATTCTACATTACTGTACATGTTTTCAACGTTTCCACTAAAAACGATTTACAGTTAGAAATTTGATCTATTTCAACAATTAGTAGATTTTTTTTAATATAGATCTGCTACATGTAAAGTAAATAAGGTGGTAAGCCTTATTCATATAAAGAAATTTTAATAAACTTTGAAATTACAACTATAATATTTTTAGTGCTAGACAATTTCACATGATACTTCACATGAATAATCCATGGCTTCTTTTTGAGCAAATCCCTTTGCCAAAAGTCTAGCTTTATACTTATAACTTCACTATTTGCTTTACACTTGATTATATAAACCCATTTTCAACCAATGGGTTTAACATTAGTTGGACAATTAACAAGTTTCCATGTTCCCTTTGCAATTATTGAATCATATTCATCCACCCTTGCTTGTTGCCATTATTTATGTTTGATTGCTTATGTAAAGGTAGTGGGTTTAACAAAAGCATGAATAATTAAGGAAAAAATCAATTGAGATGTAGTAGAACTTTTAATTCATATTTTGTTTTGTTCACATGGATGAACATCTTTGAGCAATCATGTTAACCATTTTGATCTACTATGCTATGTCTGTGGTGAAGTTTTTTTTAGTTGATATGTACTTAGTTGAAGAAGATTCGTCATTTGAAGAAGAGTTGTCTAACTCTTGAACATTCATGTTAGGGGTTTAGTCCCTTTCCATCCAATTGGGTTTTCTTTGGTTAATTGTTTTGTCTTGATTGTCTTTTTTTCAAAGTAACTAAGGATATTATTAATCTTATCAGTAGTTTGAAGTTCAATTTCATTAAAGACAACATCTCGGCTGATAATGAATTTATGACTAGATATCAACCGATAGCCTTTCTTTTCTTTTAAATATCCAATGATCATGCATTTCATACTTCAATTTACAGACCTAGTCATTTTTTCTTTAGGAAGTGGAGCCAAATACTCAAAAATGATTTACTGAAGGCTTAGTACCATACCAAGCTTCATATGGTGTGATTCCATCTAAGGATGACGTGGGTGATCGATTCCTTAGATAAACAATTGTATGAATTACTTATTCCCAATATTTTGTACTCAATCCTTTGAAATGAAGCATAAATCTCCACCATTTCCATTAGAGCTATATTCATTCTATTTGTGACCTCATTTTTTGTGGAGTATACGAATTTGTCAACTTTCATTTTATCCCATTTTACATGCAATGATCATTGAATTCATTTGAAGTAAATTCTCCCTCATTATCTATTCTTAATGTGGTAATTTTTTATTTAGTAAAATTTTCAACTAAAATTTGAAAATGTATGAACTTTTAAAAGAATTCATATTTATCCTTCAAAAAGTATAACCATGTCATCATTATAAAGTCAACCATAAAAAGAATGCATTTGCATCCAAAAAAAGAAAATTACATAGGGTGACAAATGTCACATTGTGTATAAGTTGCAAACATTTATTTTCTCGCCATGTACTTGGTGAAAGCGATCCCTCTCTTTTGTTTTTTAATTATCACACTTTTAACCATTCCTTTTGTTTTAAGTTTACTTAAGCTTTCAAAATTGAAGTGTCCAAATCTATAATGTCGTAATTTTAAGGAGTTAAGGAATAAATCCACTGATACTACAAAATTCCTATTTATGAGGAAATATTGTGTTACTGCAAATTTTTTATTTGTGAAGAAAGATTGTGCCATGCATTCTCAAAAGTTTGGTATCTTGATATCTTTTTATTGATATCTTCAAATTGTGTTTGACTAAATTGATTTTGATTAATCCATCTTCATTATAATTTGATATCTTATTTGTCTAAATAATTAAGACCAATGAAAACAAATTATTTTTAAAGGTTAGAATATATCAAACATTGGAAAGTAAAACTTTACCCATTTCTGAAAGAGAAGTGGATTGAGCGTTTTTTTTAGGAGTGTGAGTTGTGTCATCTACCAAATAAATTGGATTAAGATCCATATCATGAGATGTCCAAAAATAATATTTTTTTAGCACATATGTTGAGTAACCCTTGTATTTAGTATCCAATTATCTTCATAATCATTTATCATTTGTTTGTTGGTGATAACATAATTTGCAAAATTTAACTGGGGATTAACTATCAACACATATTCAAAACCATCATCTTGATCATCTACATATTGAACTAAAGTTGATGCAATGGACTTGGAATGTTGTTTGGTGTGAAAATTTTACTTATTCTTAGATACATTTACGTTCCTTATTCTACACTCTTCTGCCACATGCCCAATGCATAGAAACATTTTACACTCTACTTGAGTAATATCTTCACATTTTCCTTTTTTATTATTATTGCTAGGAGCATATTAAAAGCTCCTAAAATATTTTTGGTTTTGATTGTTGTGCCCTCTTCATTGGTTTCTACCACAACCATGGCCATTTTCTTGATTATTGAATCTCCCTCTTCTTCTAGTAGTTTCATTATATGTTGCTCTTCCTCTTACAGTTTTATTCTGTGTGCCTCTTGAAGTTTCATTTTAGTGTCCTTTTCTTCTTGAAATTTATCATTTTTTTGAGTTGGTAAAGAGAATATCTTCTCTATAGGTCTTCTTTTTACCAAACATTTTGTTATCTTGGAGTAATGGTCCAATACATTACTGAGAGCGTCATAAGTTTGACTTTCCAATTTACTAGTCATTTTTACCAAACATTTTGTTATCATGACCAATACATTACTGAGAGCGTCATAAGTTTGACTTTCCAATTTGCTAGTCATTTGTAAAGTTAAAAAAAAAAAAACATATTACAATCTCCAAACCCAATCTTACTGAAATTTGAAAGAAAAAAACCATAAAAAATAAAACTATGTGATGTCCCATTATCCCAAGGCACCATATTCTTGTTTACATTCCACGTAAGATTGGCTCTTTCTTTCTTAAATTCTCTTTATAGCCTGTTCATTTTACATTCCACCAAACAGAATTTAGTTCTTTTACGGATTCCTCACGCTTTTGCTAAGGCTGCCATTGTCAGGCATTTAAGAAATAATTCCAAATCTCCTATACCAAGATATTTATATTAATTAGTGAAAATCTTTTTATATCGGGTGGAATCAGCTTAAATATTGGTTAAGACGTAATTAATATGAATGTAATCATAGTGACAGTTGTACAAGCTTTTTACATCTGGTATATATCATATCTTTTTTGCAGAAATTAAAACAAAATTTCCGTCTAAACAACAATTGTATGAATTACTTATTCCCAATATTTTGTACTCAATCCTTTGAAACGAAGCATAGATCTCCACCATTTCCATTAGAGCTATATTCATTCTATTTGTGACCTCATTTTTTGTGGAGTATACGAATTTGTCAACTTTCATTTTATCCCATTTTACATGCAATGATCATTGAATTCATTTGAAGTAAATTCTCCCCCATTATCTATTCTTAATATGTGGTAATTTTTTATTTAGTAAAATTTTCAACTAAAATTTTGAAAATGTATGAACTTTTAAAAGAATTCATAGTTATCCTTCAAAAAGTATAACCATGTCATCATTATAAAGTCAACCATAAAAAGAATGCATTTGCATCCAAAAAAGAAAATTACATAGGATGACAAATGTCACATTGTGTATAAAGCGATCCCTCTCTTTTGTTTTTTAATTATCACACTTTGACAATTTTATTTTTGAAAGTGGTTAACCCTTTAACCATTCCTTTTGTTTTAAGTTTACTTAAGCTTTCAAAATTTGAGTGTCCAAATCTATAATGTCGTAATTTTAAGAAGTTAAGAAATAAATCCATTGATGCTACAAAATTCCTATTTATGACGAAATATTGTGTTACTGCAAAAATTTTATTTGTGAAGAAAGATTGTGCCATGCATTCTCAAAAGTTTGGTATCTTGATACCTTTTTAATTGCTATCTTCAAATTGTGTGTTGACTGAATTGATTTTGATTAATCCATCTTCATTATAATTTGATGTCTTATTTGTCTAATTAATTAAGACCAATGAAAACAAATTATTTTTAAAGGATTGGCTCTTTTACGGATTCCTTACTCTAGCCTGTTCATTTTCTGAAGCACCACTCACGCTTTTGCTAAGGCTGCCATTGTCAGGCATTTAAGAAATAATTCCAAATCTCCTATACCAAGATATTTATATTGTTTGTTTGTTTAATTAATAGTGAAAATCTTTTTATATCGGGTGGAATCAGCTTAAATATTGGTTAAGACGTAATTAATATGAATGTAATCATAGTGACAGTTGTGCAAGCTTTTTACATCTTGTATATATCATATCTTTTTTTGCAGAAATTAAAACAAAATTTCCGTCTAAACAACCATCAAACCACTAACTCCTAACCTCAACCCAAATTATATCAATATTTATACCAACAAATCATAGAACCAAAAAACAAATCATGAAACCAAATTATTAAAGTGCACTCCAGCAAAATGTCTAATTCAATGGTTCTATTAAAAATAATTGTCAAATTTATAAGAAAATCTCAGCAATTTTACAAATGAATCAATGTTTTGAATTATTTGGGATTCACCAAACGAAAAATAAAATAAAAATATTAACTTTACAATATATTAACGAGACTTGCTTTGGTATATTCATAATGAATGAAAATAAATATATTGAATTATTTTCAAATTTATAAAGTATTTTTAAATATTGTAAATATACATTGAATAAAAATGAATTGTAAATTTGTATTTAAACGTGATCTATTTCACTAAAATCCAAAAAGTTTAAAACAAATATGAAAATAACCATTTTTTCAATTAATATTTCAAAATTACATTTTTTTTTAATAAGAAAAGAAATATATCATTGAAAAGGTTCTCTTTGTATGACAAAGAAATTTAGGCTTGAGTTTTGAAATCCTCAATCATACAATGAATTATTGAGTCAACAGACAAGGCCAGATTCTGTTGTAAGCCAATAGGTTGCTCCATATAAATTTATTTAGTGACATATCCATGAAGAAATGCAATTTTAACATCAATTTGGTGAAAATCCCAACATAAACGAGCAAAAAGAGAAAGGCTCAGTCAGAGAGAATTCACCTCTGTGAATCATGACAGGAAAAAAGGTCTCAGTATAGTCGATGCTTTATTGATAAGAGAATCCCTTAGAGACCAAACGATCCTTGTGGCATTCAACAAAACTATCAAAGGTAAACTTGGTCTTATAGGAAAATCGACACTTCACGACATTATTTCCTTGTGGTCGAGGAACAAGTTTCCACGCCTGATTATTTTTTAAGGAATTGATTTCAGCATTCATTAAATTCTCCAATTATGGAACACCTTGAGCATCAGCATATGTATCAGGATCACATGTGTCAAGTACACATTCCATCAAAGAAGAATTTATGTATTTTTTTTACTTCAGTACTGTCAACCAATAATTGGATTGATAACATCCAGTCCAACAGCTTCAATTGTCTTAATAGTCCACCGAGGTAACAAAGTTATCAATGACTCGGGCTGATTTTCATCAATCAAGGAAGTCGAACTATCGACTTCAATAGTCATAGTAGACCGGCCACCATTCGATTCAGGAGAACTCGTCGGTCTATTTGATACTTCATAAACATATACAGTCGATCTTGACTCTTCAAGAATATCAAAAGAATCATTGTTCAAAGGACCAGGAGAGGAATTCAATAGCGGATTACCTGAAATTGTTTGATAAATGAATATACTATGACTCAATATGATATGTTGTTTGATATGATCAAATATTCTATAGGCTTTCAACTCATCAGAGTATCCCACCATGATGCAAGCATGACACTTTGCATCTAGTTTATTCATGCAATCATCACTGATATGTGCCCATGAAACTCATACAAAGGTTCTGAGGTTATCGACAAAGGGTTTATAACCACTCCATTTCTCAATGGGAGGATTTATAACCACTCAGTAGATAGTTTGAGTAGTAGACAACTTCTGCCCAAAATATCGTCGGAATGTCCTTTGCATATAGTATACATTAATCCATTTCTACCAAAGTCTGTTTCTTCCTCTCTGCAATGCCATTTTGCTGAGGGGTGTGATGGACAGATCTCTAATAAAAAAATTCATTATGCAATAGATATATTTCAAACTATCGGCTCAGATATTCACCACCATTGTTTGATCTTAATCATTTAGGTGATCAATCACACTGTTTTTCAACCAGTGCTCTAAATTCCTTGAACTTTTCAAATACTTGACTCCCATTATTCAAGAAATAAACCCACATAAATTGATAGAAATAATCAATAAATGTCATAATCTACTTCGCAACTACAAGTCATGGTTTTTTCATGCAAGAGAGATCAATGTGAACAAGCTTCAGTGTGCACGCCATGCTTTTCCCGAATCAAAGGGTCACCGATGATGCTTCCCAAGCATAAATCCTCTACAAACTCCATCAGGTGGAACAATATTTAGGATTCCAGTAACCATATTCTGTGTTACCATTATATTCATACTTCAAACATTTAGATGACCAAGTCGTTCATGCCAAATTTTACTTTTGTCATTCGCTTGGGAGATGAGTGCATTCGGTCTAGTCGTCTGGGAATCATAGAATTTATAAAGTCCATCCTTAGGATCCAAAATTCTTGAGGCAATAGTTTCTACTCAACACCTTAGATCCTTCAGGATAAAGCAATCCAGCCAAAATTCAACATACTTCTGAGTCTTCATCAATTGAGAAACCAACAACAAAGTTGTACTCATACTTAGCACATGATAGATGTCAGATATATGACCATGTTGACATTCAACATATCCATTTCCAATGAGAGTGAGGGTATAATCATCAACAACATAAATCTTCTCTTCAATATCACCAGTTAAGGAAGAGAATGGAGAATCATCCTTAACCATGTGATGAGCACATCTAGAGTCCACTATCCATTCAGTCTAATTCATGTGAGAATGTAATTCTTTAAAAGTGCTGACAAAGAAGGTATACTCTTTAGGATGTGGTTTGGTCGACCGTCCAGACAAGGAAAAATCCTCCAAGTACTTAACCATACCTTCTAAGTCATTCATTTTCTTCCAAAATTTATTCTCGACATGTCCCACCTTTAAACAATACCAATAGGTCTTCTTCTTCTGACCCTTATTCATCGATGACGATGATTCTTTAGTCTTCCATTTTATAGGCTGGTCAATACATTATGGTCATTGATTATGTTGACAACATTCTTTAGGATTTATCTTAACCTTTCTTTTTAGAAAGTGATCCTAGTTTATGACACCAAGATTCCCTTGTTCAAGCAACTTCTATTAGTCCTTGATCAACAAATAACATCCCAAAAGGAAGAGAAGAGAAGAAGGAATCATATGGCGTCTTCAAATTCATCAAAACCAACTTGATAAGCTGTCCATCCTTCTTTCCAAATTCATCCACTTGTAGTTGTAGTTCCTTGATACAAGCTATAAAGTATTTGATTCGATCAAAGGAAAGAGGATTCATAGATATCAACTCTTTTTTCTATTTGGATTACTTCTCCTTCATTTATCTTGTTGAATATAGTCTTAAACTTGGCCCATATGGCATGAGGACAGTCGATCCCACTTGTATGGAAACACAACTCCCTTAAAATATAGGTCATGATAACACCCTTAGTTTTATCGTTCTTAATGTCGATATCAAACTTCGCATCGGCATCTGTCAGATCGGCAATGGAAGTCTTCGTAAACTTCCACAATCATCTTCTCTTCAACAAGGTCTTCATATATGTCACCCAAATAGCATAATTATTTCCATTGATAACAATAGGTTCTATCTTCGAAGCCATCATTCTAATCTAGCATATCTGATCAAATTTCAGATAGGCCTATAAATCGACAAATATTCTGCCAGCAGTTGATCAACCCTAGATTCGACTCATCATGATTTGCAAACAACAGAGCTAGTTCAAAACTATTGCTTTCATACCATGTTGGGAAACCTTTCGTCCTAAACTATAGAGTAGAAAAAGAAAAGAAGGGGACAATATTCCAAGAAGAAAAGTTGGTGTCTATAGACATCCTTTAATCACTTAAGCATAAATCATTGTGATCAGAACATCACAATTTATAATGAAAATGATAAACATATCAAACCAATGTGTTACACAACTAATATGGTCACCTATTTATAGTTTCCATATCTAACCAACTTCCTAAATGTAGGGAATATCTAGTCCACAACTAAGGGTCTTTGGTCTAGACCGTTTCCATAGAATTGCAACGTCCCAAAGTTTAGTCAGTTGTTTTAGTCGCGCCGACCATAGTCATTTCAACCATTTAGTTGTTTTATTTAGTTTTTCCACCGACTCTAGTTGATTGTTCTGCTTGTCTCCTATCGTCTATATACTGACTGTCTTTAGAAGATCTAGAGGTGTTATGAACCATCAAGAAGGTAGGTTCCAACACCCGCCATCAACACAATGCTCCAGATATTTAGGAGGTGAAATTACTTGTTGTGAACACCTCCCCCATAATTGCATCTTCCTGAATCCCAGCATAGCCTCAAGTTTCACAAAATTAGCTTGTGGTAAAGGCTTCATAAATATATCAGCAACCTGATCATCTAGGACTGCAATAAAGAAGAGAGACTGTGTTCTCCTAAACCAACTAGCTCAAATAATAAACATGAAGCTCAACATGTTTCTGCTTGCTATGAGCAACAGGGTTGTCAGCAACCTGAATAGCTCCTTGATTATCACAATAAATAAAATTAGAGGTCTGAACAGGAAATCCAATCTCATCGAGAAGCTATCGAATCCAAATTGCCTATGTTCCTATATTGACAGCCCCACAATACTCATCTTCTATAGTGTTACACCGAAATCTCGTCATGTTGAGCCATGTGTTAACCCTATGCCTCAATCCCTAAAGTTCTCTCTGCTAAACTGGGTTGATTTGAGGTTGTTCCTACCCTTTTTACCCATTCTAGGTGAGGTGGCATTTGATTCCTAACATATGGGGAAGATCCCTTAGACCCCTCCTCCTAATCCTAAATCTACTCTATCCCTTTAGGCTTATAAATTGAACCCTCTCTCCATTATGAAGGGAGGAAGGACTATGGTACTCTTATGCTGGTGGAATTTCTAAGTGATCCCTATCATCCTTTGGGAGGCTTGTTGTCTTGATTTGGAGGCTTGGCTTGGATTGTTGGATGGAAGGTTGCAGCGTTAAGGATTAGTTTGTGACAGTCCTACCTTTTATGTAATTCTATGTATCTCCTTGATTACATTAATACAAATCTATTTCCATAAACTTTGATGTGTTGATGATGTTTAGAGCTTTATTTCTTAATTGTTAGCTTAGATCAATTCATGCTTAGACACACATGTATTGTTTGCTTATTTCCACTTGCTCTACAGGGTTTTGCAGCTCAAGATCTGAAGGCTCTGGATCTTGGATCAACAAAGAGAGAAGAAGATTTTTAGATCCCAGGTAGGTGATCTATATGTTAAACTTGCATTTCTATTCGATCTAGGAAAGTAGGATGTATTTTGTACTTGATTTGTTCTAGATCCACTTGGACTAGGGAGATATGGCTTGAGTCCACTTGAGTAGATTTATCCAATAAAAGTAGTCAAAACATAGAATAAATTTTTTTTCTTACACATCCAACCATAGTTCTATAGCTCAGATGAAACACATACCCATAAGTAAATTTGCGGCCATCAATGTCACCACCCCAGTCAGAATCAGTGTAGCCGAAGAGTGGGTCTATACTGCGAAATACTTGATACCATACATATACATATCCTTAATATAGCCACCAATTCTCTTTTTGGATTTCTAGTGACTTTAACGAGGATCTCGCATTAACCTGGAAATGACACTAACAACAAAGGATAGGTCTAGTCCATTGTGTCAGATAAACAAGGATACCGACCAATTGTCGATAAAAGGTGGCATCAACTCGTGGAGATTCACAATCTTTTGATAACTTCACTTCCTACTGATAAGTTGTAGCACATGTCTTGCAGTCATCCAGCTTGAATTGTTTCAAGAGATCCAAGTCATATTTAGGTTGAGAAAGAAAGATACCATAATCCATTTGCAAAAATTGAATTCCAAGAAAGAAATGCAATGGATCAAGGTCCATCATTTCAAAGCTATCAACAAGTTATTTCTTCAAACCGACAATAAGATTGACATTGTTTCCAGTTTCGACTAAATCATCCACATACAATGGCACAATTAGAGTATCACCATGAACATGTAATGCATATATTTTGTGATCAGATTCACAATGTTTGAAACTAAGGTTGACAAAGAAACTATAAATCTTCTCATACCAAGCACAAGGTGTCTATTTCAAACCGTACAACAACTTTTTGAGTTGACAGACAAGCCCAATGTCTATCACAAATTCAGGAGGTTTCCCCATATAAATTTCTTCAGTTACATATCCATAAATAAATGGACTTTTCATTCCCATTAGGTGAATACCCCAACCAAAACGAGTTGAAAGAGAAATGATCAGTCAGACATAATTCCCATTCATGACAGTAGAAAATGTTTCATTATATTCGATGCCTTCTTGCTGAGAGAAGCCCTCAATGACCAAATGATCCTTGTGACATTCAACAACACCATCGGAAAAAAAAGTTGGTCTTATAAACCCATAAAACATTCACAACATTATTTCCTTGTGGTCGAGGAACAAGTTCCCACGTCTTATTCTTCTTAAGGAATCAATTTCAGCAGTCATGGAATTCTCCCATTTAGGAACACCATGATCATCAACATATGTATAAAGGTCACAAGTGTCAAGTACATGTACCATCAAAGCAATGTTTCCATATTATTTCTTATTGTGACTTTGTCGACCAATACTTGAGTCACCATCATCTAGTATAGCAACTTCAATTGTCTTAATATCCCACCAAGGTAAGGAAGTCGTCTGTGACTCATGTCACTTTTCATCATTCAAGGAACTTGAACTACCAACTGCAACAGTCACAGTAGACCTACCGCCATCAATTCAAGAGAACACTTCAGTCTGGTCGATACTCCATAAAAAGATATAGTCGATCTCGACTCTTCAAGAATATCAAAAGGATCACTATTCAAAGGACCAAGAGAGGAGTTCAGTAGTTGATTACCTAAAATTGTCTCATCAAAGAATACACTACAACTCAATATGATTGGTTGCTTAATAGTATCAAACGATATATAGGATTTCAACTCATCAGAGTATCCCATCACGATGCAAGCATGACTATTTGCACCCAATTTATTCCCACAATCGTTGCTAATATGCACCTATGCAACACATCCAAAGGTTTTGAGGTGACCAGCAAAGGGTTTTTGACTTCTCCATTTCTTGAAAGGAGTTGTGTCAACGAATTTTTTGGTCGGAACAAGGACTCAGGTATCTCATCGAAATGTCCTTTGTCTCTAGTATACATCGAGCCATTTCTACCAAGGTAGGATTCTTCCTCTCCATGACACCATTTTGTTGAAGGGTGTGAGGGACACATCTCTGCCAACAAATGTAATTGTCACATCCCCTCCCCTCTCTGCATTGATGGAGAGGACGCGAAATGCTGCTGCTATCCAACCGGGCATCTAGCCCCATGAACATAATAAAAAATGCATTGAAAGTAAATATACATATGCAGATGCATAATCCAATAATATACAGGGAAAGCAAATCTCATTCAAGCATTCAATATGTTCATAATAATTTTTAAAATAAATACATTACAGAGATCAAATACAAGAGAATACTTATCTTGAAAAGGAGCTTCCCTGAGCAACTAGCTATGTCATTGCAACATTAAACCCAACCATAGGCCAATTGTGTTCATCAATCTCTCAACACAATTTCCACCCCCGATCTGGGCATGATTTCCACAAGGAAAAAGGGAACAACAAGCTCACACATAACCAAATACACACCAAGGTTCAGCCAAGCCAATCCATAGTTGGTTTTATCGGGATTTCAAGGCACTGGAAAGGAAGAATTGCTAAGCCAGTGAGCTCAACCACAAAGCTATGGACACCTGCAAAAGATATATCTAGATTGGCCTCCACAATACCTACACACCCAACACAAGGAGGTATTCCCTTCACTGCTACACAGTCCCTCAGGCCATACCTTCCCTTCCAATGTTCTCCCGAGTGTGCATAGAAGATTAGCCAACCCCTGTTGATCATTTTATGAGTTTCGTCTCTTCACTAGGTTTATCAAGCTAATTCTGGGCCTCTTCCACTCCTAAGTCTTACTTATAGTTCATACCAAAGCAAGGATGCACATAACAACAAACACAAGTGTTGGGTATGAAGAAAAATGTCTTGCGAACCAAATTCAAAATGGTAGATGGGGGAAAACAACCTTGGGAAAGCAATTTGATTTCAGAAAATGTGTGTGGCCATTACAAGGACAGAAATGAACTCTACAAACCCCAAAATTTTGAATCTCTTCCCCATTCACTTTGCAATACAAAAACAGGTTTCCATCCATGGATAGATGAGGAAAATTACAGGAAAACGTGAGGAAAACACTCTAGTTAGCTCCAATTGTGTGAGGAAGATAAACACGTGAGTGAGGAATGGTTTGGGCACCAATTTCTGGGTGTTTTCTTTCCTCATAAGAAAAAACACAATTTTCCAAAATTGATGGCTTGCCCCAATACGAAATTGACTTCCATACCTCTCCATTACCAATCCATTAACTACCTAAACCAACTTCTGGAAGAATTAATGATTGGGTGCATAAGACAAAATGGGTTGTTGAGATTTTATGGGTTCTCTCATTGACATTTGGATTAACATTATTGGCTCAAGGGTTTGACTAATCTCTCCCCCTTTTCCTTGTGATATCATGCCCCCATCTCTTGTTGCATTGCATAGCTAGTTGTGGGTATTTTATTAAATTGTATATTTACATGATGTCTAAACTTATATTGTACATGGATAGCACAAGAACCGTTGGCATCGATTTAAATTATTGATACATAAAATTCTAAATCGATGGCGGGTCCTTGGCCTTGAGCTTCTCACCATGATTTAAATAACGATATTTACATCATGAATAATTTGAATTCAATAGGGGTTAAAATCGGGGTATTACAGTAATTCTACAAGAGATATCCTTCAAACTATTGGCTCACATATTCACTACCATTATCTAATATCAAACATTTAATGGGTCTTCCACAATCCTTTTTGTGGAAATTAAGCCCAGTCTTAGTACAATTGAACTCACAAAAAATTGCTAGAAGACATACAAAGATCCACTCAAAATTTGATTAATCAAGAAGATTAATAGTTTTATCCTAAGTATGGGAATGGATTTTTATTATTATAAACACCCATTTAAGACTGACCTATGTGAAATATCATAAAATATAGCATAGATATAGGGCCTAGAAACAAGGCTTAGTCACCCTTTACATACTGCTTGTCCACAAAAACAAGGAAAGAGCCAAAACCACAAGGGGAAAATCCTCCCTCAAAACATGGACATGAATTTTTTTTTTGTGAAATATTGTCTTCAATAAGTATTCACCATGTTATCATCTATCCCCAATAGTTATTTGAGATGGTTTAAGGTATTCTTAGATAATTAATTAGTGAATACGTTTGGAACTTCCTCAGATTATGCGCAATAGTGTAGAGCAATGACCTCATCATGCACAAGTCCTCTGATGCAATGCATATATATATATCTATGTGTTTGGTTTGCTGCCTCTGAAAAGGGTATGTTGATATTCGAATAGCACTTCGTTTTTCACTAAAAATGAATGCGGAAGTGCCAGAATCAATCCCAAACTCTCCAAGTATTTCTTGCAACTATAAACATTGAGTAGTTGCATTCACAACTCCTTTGTATTATGCCCCTATAGAAGAAATTGCAATGGCACTTTGATTTTTACTTGACCAGAAAATTGGTCCATCTGTAAGCATATACAAATATATAGAATTTGATTTTCTATCAGTCTTTTCACCATCCAATCAGAATCAGTAAAACCAACTAAATTTAGGTCAGATTTTGCAACATAGTGAATTCCATGTGTCTTGGTTCCTTGCACAAAGTGAAAGGTTCTCTTTGCTTCCCTCCCATGGATATTATGTGGCTTCTCCATATGTATATATTCCACACTCATTAAATAAGAAATATCAGGTCAAGTGTGATTCAAATAGAGAAGACACCCAACTAGTTGTATGTACATAGTATTGTTCTCCAAGGAAGTTGAATCTGCATCTGCAAGCTTAACTCCTTAGAGGAAAGGAGTCTTGCTTGGATTGAAATATTTCATCTTGAACTTGTTTAGCAGGTATGAATCATATTTGGACTGATTTTCTTTGATTCCATAGGTTGATTGAGAAATATCAAGCCCCAAAAATTGGCTTAATAGTCCCAAATCAGTCACAGAGAAAGCATGGTTCAAAGAATCATTCTAGGAGGAAATTTATTTTATGGAACTTCATGTTATCAAAATTTCATCCAAATACAAAACAATAATAATTATTGAACCATGAATAATATTCAAATAGACATTTGGATCAGACTTTCATATATTAAATTTATGAGATAACAAAAAGGCATCAATCTTGGCATACCAAGCTCTGGGAGCTAGTTTTCGCCCATATAATGATTTATTCACCCTGCGCACAAGATATGGATTAGTTAAAAAACCTTATGGATGATGCATATATATTTATTCTTTTTTATCACCATGGAGGAAGGCACTCTTTACATCCATGTGATGTACCTTCCATTTCTTGGATGCTAAAATGGCCAAAACTAGTCTTATAGAGTCCATCTTTCCCACTGGTGAAAAGGTCTCATTTTAGTCAGTTCCTTGGCCTTGGGAGAATCCCTTGGACACTAAACTTGATTTATAATTCAAAGGATATCCATCAGTATAAGAAAAAAAAAATTGAATACCCATTTCCACTTCACTAGATTTCTACGTAGTGGGAGATTAACTAGTTCCCATGTCTCGTTTTTTTGGAGTGAATGGTATTATTATTTCATGGGTGTTTTCTATATTGAATCTTCTGAATATTATTCATATTTTTTTGTATCATATTTAATAATCATATAACACTTATTATCAAATCTTGGATCTTTGACAGAGAGGGCACTTTCGAACTGAGATCTAGTTTTCCTAGAATCACTAGGATTCGTAGCTAGTTCCCAGTTGCTTGAATGGTCTATGCTTCCCAATTTGGTCTTATAGGAGTGTTAGTATTTGTAATTAAATATTAATTATCATAAATATCAGTATCATAAATATTATTAGAGTCTCCACTTACAATTAGAGGTGGTAGAGATGAACATAATTCTCCAATTTTTGTTGCTTGCATGGGCTCTTCTTCAAACTGAACACTCCTTTCGATGCAATATTTTTGAGTTATCATGTTGATCAGCTTGTACCATTTGCAATATTATAAATACCCAATAAATAGGCATTATTTTCTATGGGAATGCAAATCCTTTCTCTTTTCAAGTGGAATTCTAGCCCAAGATTTAGAGCCAAGTGAGACACATCAGGCTTGTGTCCACTCCAAGCTTAGAAAGGAGTGACTGTATCCAAGGATTTGTGAGGCACCCTATTCTGGATATATGCTACATATTTGATTGCTTTGTCCAAAAAAATTGGTGGAAAAATTTTAGACTCCATCATGCAAGTGGACATCTCTTTGAGAGATCTATTCCTCGTCTCAACAATATCATTCTGTTGAGGTGTGTGAGAAATCAAAGGTTGCATCTGAACACCTATATCTTCACAAAGATGTATGAATTCAGAATTTAAATATTCACCACCATTATCATATTTGTGGACCTTGATATTTCTTCCAATTTGGTTGTCTACTGAGGCTTTAAAACCATTGAAGAGGTCAAAAACTTATGACTTGTCCTTGAGGAAGAAGACCCAACCATATCTGGAAAGTCATCAATTAATGTTGGGGAATATTTGTCTTGACTCATTGACATATGAGTAAAAGTACCAAATATATCATTGTGGGTAATCTCAAGGGGTGTATAGGTTCTCTCATGATTGACTCTCTCATACTTAGGCTCTGGGTGTTTTCCTAAGATGCATCCTTAATAGACTCTTTTATAAAACTTGATTTTTGGAAACCCTATGACCATGTATTTGTCACACAAATAATCAGATACTTGTATTTTAGATGTACAAACATTTAATTTCGTATCTTTTGTATCTTCATTATAATGAGTGACGAGAGCATAGGGGTTTGAGAAAGGCATGAACTGTGAGAACTTTTACACTTTAGAGCTATGATCAACAAAACATTTGGCTATGAATCTACCCTTCAAAATTTCAGTGATTTCAACATCATTGGGAGTCATGAAGACAACCTTATTAGGATACCTAGTTTCAGTCATATGATATACTTACAAAAGGTTGACAGAAATACCTGGGACATAGAAAATATTATTGAAGGAACCATGGTGAAGATCTATTCTACCCTTTCCTTTACTTTCAGTTTCACAATCATCTTCCAATACAATTTTAGTACCAATCGAAGCATCAACAGAGGAGAAGGCCTCTCTTGTCGAAACAATATGTCTTGAAGCTCCAAAATCTATGATAAAAGGAAGAAGATATTACATTGCTTGCAACTAGAGAATGAACACTCTCCTTGTCTTCAAAATTTGACCCTCCTTCCTTATTCTTTGCGCCTTAAGGAAGAGAGATGTTGTGCTTTTCAAGAAGTTGAGCCAACATGTCAATTTTTTTCTTCATGCATGATATCCGTGGGTTGAAGCCCCTATTAGAGTATGCACACTTGCTCATCTCACCTTTACCTTTCTTCTTCAGGGAATTCTTCTTGGAGATTGAAGACTCCTCACGAGAGTTGGACTTGTCTTTCTTTTGATCAAGAGTCTTCTTTGAATTATCCTTTTTCTTTCCCTTAGAATCCACCTTTGAATATCCAGCAACCAAAGCTTGATCTTTGGAAGGTTTAATGGTGCCCATCATGACCAACTTCTCTTGCTCATGGGTCAAATATTCCATGAAATATGCAAGTGAAGCCATATTCCAATTTCAAATTGTCAACTTGGTGGCATGGAAGGTTGAACAAAACACTAAATATTCAGGGCCAAGATTCAAAATTATGGCCAAAACTAGTTTCTCATCTTTATTTTCAATACCACATTGCTTTCACTGAAGAACAAGAGATTTAAACTTGGAGAAATAGACTTGTAAGGACTCGAAGTTTCTTGGATTCGGTGAGATAAGCTCATTCTCCAGTTGATGTCCCCTCATTTCATCTATTGTTCCAAATAATGTTTGAATACTATCCCATGCTTCATTTGGTGATGTCAATCCATTAAGATGGAAAAGAAGGTCTCTAGAAATACTGAGACACAAGAGACCATAAGCATCGTCCCTCCTGTTGTAACACTTGATATTTTATGATGTTGCATTAGGCTCATACTCAATGTCCATGGTCACCCTTGAGAGGCCTTTTCTCATCATCAAAATCTCCATTTGTTCCTTCCATTCGAAATAATTGAATGGAGTCAATACAATATGGTGCGATTTATCCATTTCTACATCAATTGCACCCTGAGTGGACTGAATGCACTCCCTGTGAGATTGATGATCGATCCTGAAATATAAATAAGAGAGGAGAAAATATAGCTAAAGTGGCTTTGATACCATGTGGAAATTAATCCAAGTCTTAGTACAATTGAACTCATAAAAAATTGCTAGAAGACATGCAAAGATCCACTCAAAATTGGAGATTGAAATTGGTGCATAACACTAACTTGCATTGCATAAGTGTACATAATCCAAACTTATAAAATAATAGTCTATCCAAATATATAATTACTTATTATATTATAATACCTAAGGAGTAAATTTGAATCCTCACAATTGACAGGCTTACTAAAAGTCAACAATCCCCCTAGGTGCATAAAGCACTTTCCAAATCAGTCCAGGAAGGTCACAAGTTGGATGAATAAGGTATGTCAACTTATAAGTGATGGAAATTAAATAATCTCATGCTTTCAAAAGATAAAAAATATGGAGGATGAGTTGGGGAAAAAATAGGTTGTTTCCTTGTGACTAGCTTTCACCTTTTTACCTTAAAGCTACTGAAAAAACAGTCTAAGTATGGATAAGGAAGCAAGGCGCACTTACTAAACTGGGAGGTCTATATAGTTGTTATAATATTATCTACAATTTCTGAAGGGTGCTCCTGGATTCATTTATGGAAATTTTTGACCAAGTGGATGCCAACTAGCTAGTCTAGAACCTAGGAAATTAATCAAGAAGATTAATATTTGTATCCTAAGTATGGGAATGGGTTTTTTATTATTCTAACACTTTTCAGCCAGTGCCCTAAATTATTTGAAAATTTCAAATAATTGACTCTTATTATTCAAGAAAAAAACTCGTAAATTTAGATAAATCATCAATAAATGTCAGAATATACTTCCCACCCATGAGTGATGGTTTGCTCATGCAACATAGATCACTATGAACAATATCCAGTAATTTCTATGAACTCCATGTTTTTTCTGAATAAAAGGGTGCCTAATGATGCCTCCCAAGCATACATCCTATAAAAACTCCATCATGTGGAACATTATTTGGGAAACTAGTAACAATATTCTAAGTTATCATCATTTTCATGCTTCAAAATTTTAGATGACCGAGTCGTTCATGCCAAATTTGACTATTGTTGTCCGCATGAGTGACGAGTGTAATCGATCCAGTCATCTAGGAATCATATAATTTATAATTTCCATCCTTAGCATCCATAATTCCATAGGTAAAAATTATTTCTCCACATGTTGGATCATTCACGATAAATCAATTCGACCAGAATTCAAAAGTATTCTTAATCCTAGCTAGTTGAGGAAGCCACAACAAATTTTCACTTAGAATCAGTACATGATAGACTTCGGATATACGACCGTGTTCACATTCAACATCCCCATTCCAATGACAGCGAGGGTGTATTCATCAACAACATAAATATTCTCTTTAGATCACCACTTAAGGAACAGAAGAGAGAAGCATCCTTAGCCATGTGATGAGTACATCCAAAGTCCATTATTCATTTAGCCTGATTGGTGTGAGAATGTAATACCTAATAAGTGTTGACAAAGAAGGTATAATTTTTAGGAGTTCAGTTGGTCAAATTCCTAGTCTAGGCTCAATCCTCCAAGTGCTTGACCTTTCCTTCTAAGTCCTTCATCTTCTTCCAAGAATTCTTCTTGACATGTCCCACCTTTGAACAGTACTGACAAGTCTTCTTCTTCCGAACCTTCTTTGTCGACAACGACGATTCCTTGGTATTCCCTTTTGTAGTTTGGTCAATACATTCTGTTCATTGATCCTACTGACCACGCTATTTATGATTTTGATTGACCTTGTTTTTCAGCAAGTGAGACTGGATTTTCCAACAAGCTTCCCTTCTTCAAGAAACCTTTATTGGTCCTTCATCAAGAAATTACAAAAAGTATCAAAAGTAAAATGCTTACCATATTTATTGTGTGACATCAAATTAGTTTGAAAGGAAGAGAAAAATACATCATATGGTGTCTTCAAATTCATTAAACCCTGCTTGATAAGTTGTCCATCCTTCTTCAAAAAATTCTTGACACATTCACCCAATTTCAATTGTAGATCCTTGATACGATCCAAATAGTCCTCAATCTGATTAAAGGAAATGGTTCCAAACAGATCAATTATTTTTCTATTTCCATTACTTCTCCTACATTTATCTTGTTGAATAGAGTCTTCAACTTGGTCCATACAACTACAGGAAATTCGATCCCACTTGTATTGAAACGATTGTCCCTTTAAATATAGGTCGTGATAACACCCACAAATTCATCCTTCTTAGGATTGATAGAAAACATGGCATCGAAATCCATTGGATCAACAATGGAAGTCTTTGTAAACTTCCATAGTCCTTTACTCTTCAACAAGGTCTCTGTATCTGTCATCCAGTTAGCATAATTATCTCCATTGAGAACAACATGTTCTATCTTGGAATCCATGCTTCTAATCTAGTAGATCTAATCAAAGTTTAGGTAGAGGCATAAGTCGAAAAAATATTTCTCTCGGAGTCAATCAACCCTATATCTGACTCAACATGATTTGTAGACAACATGGTCAAGTCAAAACCGTTGCTCTGATACCATGTTGGGAAACCTCTTGGCCTGAACTATAGAGCAGAAAAATACAAGAAGGGGACAATATTCCAAGAATAAAAGGTGATGTCTAGAAAAACCGTTTAATCAATTAAGCACAAATCATTGTGATCAGAACATCACAATTCATAATTACCATGATAAACATCTCAAATCGATATGTTAGAAAACCCATTGGGTCGCCTATTTATAGTTTTCATATCTAACCAACTTCCTAGAAGTAGGGAAGATATGGTCTACAAGTAGGGTTATTTGGTCCAGACTATTTCCGTAGAATATACAATGTCCCAAAGTTTAGTCAGTTGTTGTAGCCATGCCCACCATTCAGCTGTTTTCCCAACTGACCATTCACTTATTCCACCAACTCTAGTCAACTACTCTACTGCTTGATTGTCGTCTATAGATCAACTGCCTCCAGAAGATCTAGAGGTGTGATGAACCATCAAGACTGTAGGTTCCAACACCCCCCATCAACACACCATTCTAGATATTCAGGATACTTTTATCAATGAGATAAATTAAGGAAAAGTAGTCCCTATAGAAAATTTATCTTTTTGGAACCTCTTTCATTTCATCAAATAGAGGACTACCTGGGTCATCAAGGAATTGCAATTGAAATTGGGTGAATGTGGAAAGGATTTTCTGAATAAGTATGGACAACTTATCGAGCTGGTTTTGATGAATTTGAAGACACCATATGAATTTTAAGAATCAGGTGTGATAAATTGTTCCTCGACCCTAAGGAAAGAATGTCGTGAAGTGTGAATGGTTTTATAAGACCAAGTTTACCTCCGGTGGTGCTATTGAATGCCACAAGGATTTTTTTGTCACCAAGGGATTCTCTCAACAAGAAGGCATCGACTATACTGAAACCTTTGCTCCTATCAGGAAGATGAATACTGGTCCTTTATCTTGTTGCTTTTTTTGGCTAAGAGCTTCACCAAATGGATGTAAAAAGTGCATTTCTTCAAGTAGATCTCACTGAAGAAATTTATATGGAAAAACCTCCAGGTTTTGTGATAGACTTTGGCCTTGTCTGTCGAGTCAAGAATTCATTGTACGGTTTGAAATAGGCACATCATGCTTAGTATGAGAAGACTGATTGTTTCTTTATCAAATTTAGTTTCAAACATTGTGAATCCGATCACATTATCTATGTATTACATGTTCATGGTGATACTCTAATTGTTGCATTGTATGTTGATGATTTAATCATAACTGGAAATAATGTCGATTGTATTTTGTGTCTGAAGAAAAAAATTGTTGATACCTTTGAAATGACTGACATTTATCTGTTAAAATTCTTTCTTGGAATTCAAGTGTTAAAAATGGATGATGGTATAATTTCTTGGCATCCTAAATATGCCTTGGATATTTTGGAACGAGTCAAGTTGAATGATTGTAAGTCATGTGTGTAACCTTATCAGTCAGGAGTGAAGTAGTATAAAGATTGCAACTCTCCACGATTCAACAACACTCTTTATCAACAATTTTTCATTAGCCGTATTTATCTGATGCATAGTCTACCAGGCCTCTCCTTTGTTGTTAGTGTCATTCTAGGTTCATGCAGGATCCTGGTGAAGGTCACAAGAAATATACAAGAATATTGTGTTATATTAAGGGTACGTATCAGTATGGTATCAAGTATTATAGTAGTATAGACCCACTCATAGACTACACTAATTATGACTGAGGAGGTGACATTGATGAGTGAAAATATTCTTCTAGATAGGTGTTTCATCTAAGATCTGGAACTTTGGTTTGGTCGTGTAAGAAATAAAAGGTAGTATCTCTTATGACTACAAAAGTTGAGAATCGTAGTGTTGTAAATGCAAGAATAAAGGTAGTTTGGATCCAACAGCTTCTCAATGAGATTGGATTTTCTTTTTATACCTCTACTAATATCTGATGTGATAATCAGGGAGCTATTCAAGTTGTTGATAATCCCCTTGCTCATAGCAAGATGAAGCATGTCTAGCTCCATGTTACTTATTTGATACATTTGGTATAGGAGAACACTATCTCTCTTCTTTATTGCAATATACATGATTGATTTTTTGATATATTTATGAATCCTTTACTAGAAGATAATTTTGTGAATGTTTGGGCTACGCTTAGGATTCAGAAAGCTGCAATTATTTGGGGTGTTCACAACAGGTAATTTGACCTCCTAAATCTATAGGGTCTTGTATTGATGGGGGGTGTTGGAACCTATAATATTGATGGTTCATCGCACCTCTGGATCTTTTGGAGACAGACGGTCTATAGACGCCAGGAGACTAGGGGAGCAGTTGACTAGAGTCGGTGGAATGACTGAATATTTAGTTGGGAAAAAAATTGAATGGTCGGAATGACCATGGTCGACGCGACTACAATAGCTAAATAAACTTTGGGACATTGCAGATTCTACACAAACAGTCTCGACCAAAGACCTGTACCTGTGGATAGTATATTCCCTACTTTTAGGAAGTTGGTTATCATACCCTGTGTGTTGTCTAATATATCGATTTCAAATATTTATCATGGTCATTATGCATTGTGATGCTCTTATCACAATGTTATGTGCTTAAGTGCTTAAATGACGTCTCTAGACGCTGCCTTTCTTCTTGGAATGGTGTCCCCTTATTTTTTTTTCTTCTCTATAGTTCAGGGAAAGAGGTCTCCTAACAAAAGAAAAGAAGGGGACAACATTCCAAGAAGAAAAGGTGGTGTCTAGAGACAATTTTTAATCACTTAAGCACACAGAATTGTGATCATAAAATCACAATGCAAAACAACCATGATAAAAATCTCAAATAAATAAATTAGACAATATCTAAAGTCTCTTATTTATAGTTTCTAGATCTAACCAGCTTCCTGAAAGTAAGGAAGATATCGTCCATAACTAGGGGTCTTTGGTCCATAATTGTTTCCGTAGAATATGAAATGTACCAAATTTTATTTAGTTGTTGTAATCGCATTGACCACGGTCATGCCAACCATTTAGTTGTTTTCCAAACTGATTGTTCATTCATTCCACCGACTCTAGTCAATTTCTCCCCTAGTAGCATGTCATGTATAGACCGAATTCCTCTAGTGTTGTTGTGAATGTAACTTCGAAAGATATTATGTTGTATATTATTATTGTACCCCATCGGAGATTTTTTCCCTTCGTTCGGGATGTCATTCTTATGTTTTGGTCATTGAGGTTAAACATTCATTGTAACTTGGGGTAATAGTCCCAAGAATCAATAAGGAAAATACATTTTTGAATATTCCTAGGTAGGTCGGCCCCAGTTAGAATTCATGGAAGACCTAGTTAGTTAAGTAAGTCACACAACTGAAGAATATAAATATGGAGGTTCCCTCCCTCATTTGACACATGCTCACTCCCTCTCAAGTTCGCTAGAGGAGAAAAAGAGAGAGTTGCAGAAGACTTCTTATTCTTGGGTTTGTCCATAGTGTGATATTGTATTAGTGATGGAACTATTCTTAGGAAGTTTTCGGGTTTTTCTCCATTATGGTTTCCCCGAGGAAAATATTTGTGTCTTATATATATTGGTATTCTTGTTATTCTTTCATTTAAATATCCTAATCAATTTTAGTTAAAGTATAAAATTTAACATGGTATCAGAGCTACTATGAAAGGAGGCATTATGCAGAAGTGGGAAACTCGGGCTTCCTATTTCAAGGTCTTCTATCCATAGATCATCAAGAAAAGAGGGATAATCTAACCTACCCTAGGAGGGAGAATATTTTGGAGGAAGAAGAATTAAATTTGGAGAATTTTCATTTTCAGCACTAGACACTGATGCTGGGAGAAAACTAGGGCATCAAGATTTTGGGGTTTTCCTCCATCAATTTGGAAAAAGGAGTACAATAGGAAACTCACCCTAGAAGGGCACATCTTTATGTGGAGTCAGAATCCAGATCCAAATTTTTTCATTTTTGGCCTCTTCTCTATTGTCTAGGGAAACTAGGGCATCAAGTTTTTGGAGTTTCCCTCCACTGAATTTGGAAAAGGACCTCACTGAAAAAATCGCCTCAGGGAGGAGAATATTTCTATCTCGGAGGAATTCAAAATTCTAAATTTGTAAAATTAGGATTTCTCTATGGAACCATAGGCCATCCAGCTCCAAAACCAAGTTTTGCATCTCAAATTGGTAAGATCTAAATCTTTGTTATTTCCATTTGTGGTTCTCATTTCAAAATGATTCACCACACGCAGCTTGATGATAAGTTTCGGGGAGCTGACAAATTTCAAGCACGAAAGTATAGGATCTCCCTGATCCTTGAAGAAAATTATTTGGACAAGTATATCAGTGAGGAAGTTCCAGCTCTAGAGGGAGATGAAGATAAGGCTATTCATAAGAATAATCTGGTCAAGGACAAGAGAATTATTGCATATTCTATTAAGGATCATCTCATGTTGTTTAGGAGAATGTACCCTTGTAATCTAGGGTCTCTAGGGTTACCAACTTACTAAGACACTTGTAGACAATCATCTTATCTAGGAAATGAAATAGGAATAGGAAGAAGGCTTGAATTACCCGGTTTATGACAGTTGATCCAAGCTTGGTATTCTCCTCTTTCAGTATCCTTCAAAGCTTCCAAGGCTCTCCCAATTCACCTGTAAAGGACAAATTCTTCAAGAAATATCTCATATATATATATTAATGGTTAGTGAAATGCATATTCATAATAACATAATTGAAATCATTCATAATCCATCATACATGAGAAAGTAACAATACAAATATTGGAAGAAGAACTTTTGTTATTCATAAACAAAGAATGGTAAGATTGCAACCCAGCTTCTGAAACAAGGACTCCTTTGCAAACCGAGGACATTGAGTTCTACTACCCCAAGAGGTCTTGAGGCATACCACTAGCATAATTTTTCTCTTCTAGGAATTATAGATTAGCCCCATCCCATGCCTTCTCTTTATACATGGGGAAATAGAGAGGTGTCGAATGTTAGGATGGTTGACACAATTGGGATAGTTATTGATTAAGGCTCAACTGATCTTGACTAATCGTGATTTATTATTTTTAATATTGAATTAAGGTACACACGAGTATGTATATAGAAAAGGCACGTATGACATGCTCCTTGCTCAAAGGAAATTGGCATGTTCAATGTAAACGCGGGTTGAAATGCAAATTGTCGCGTGTGACACGTGGGTTACAATGCAAATAGTTGTGTATGCAACCCTAATATCCAAATGAAAATGTATGAAGCTGGTCAGGATTTTATGTATCAATGGTCATGCATATCTATAATGTTTGGGAAACTTCAATCATATTTTCCTTGTGTGTCCCGACATATTGGATGTCAGTACTCGGACAAAAAAGTGCCATTTTGGTTGATAATAGATGCCCCCTAATGTGTGAGGTCAGAGGGAAGCAATGGACGGAATACATTACAATATTTTAATCTTGGAGAACTCAAATGTCCAAGGCAGCAGAGGAAGTACCTGAAACAAATACATATCAATGTCATATACAAAATCATATCCGAGGATGCCATGTTCAATATAATGGAACACTAGCTCCTTTATAATATTTGGTTACATCATATCATACAGGTACAAGACCATGTATATTACAAAGGTGGATCAAAGCCACAATATACAATGACGAGTCTTCAAAATCTGGAAGTTGTGTAACTGATCATAACATAGTCTTGTGCAACTTAGGTTATAAATGTGAACCTAAGGTCTTCATCGAAATCCAAAGGAACCAGTACAATCCCTACCATGTGAATAAATGTGTTGAAGTCAAACATGGAAAGGACTCAATAGAATGTCAGATAATGAGTGAAATTGACAACTAAAGCAAAGGAATCCACCAATTATGATAGTGAATCCTAAGGTACCATCGTCAAAGCTCTAGGTCTTCCTCTTCAGGAAGTACTAATGAGAAACCATATTGTGATGAGAAAGGCAATGAATCCTCCAACGGATCACAAGAGTGACTAGGAACTGGATACGGGAAGGTAGACACAAGTAATACTTATATAGGATAACAATGGAAGCAGGCTAATAGTCAGATGAATGGATAAATCCTTGAACAGTGAGCACGACACAAAGATGACCCAAGGCAGATTTTAACTTGCAGATAGAACAACTAGACTTATATGTCATGTAGGAGACATGATCATATTCCCCATGTATAATGGACAAATGGAGGAGTAAAGACTCGAAGTGATAGCTGAGCTGAAAGTGTAAACTGAAACATGAGTATCCGAAAGTTTAGAGAGTGCTATGTTCAAGGATGACATGCTGCCACTGTTTATAACCCAAAGAGAGTACTTCTTCCTTATCTTTCCTATTAAATTTTAACGAGTCCAAGAAATTCAACTCAGGTATCTCTAAATTTTTCACAAGCTTGAAGAGGGGAGAGAATAATGCTTGATAAAGTCATTGATCCGTGGATTTTATGAGCCCGAACTAGTACATGATCGTTGGTGTTTCCATATTTAGAGAGTCTGAAAACTCCGAAGAAGACTCCAGGGGGGTGCTTTTTCATCCAATTTAGTCTCCTGAGGCCGAAGAATTATAAAACAAACCACAGAGGAACTCTCTTAGCTTCTGAAGAAGTAAGGCACACCTTTTTCGTACTTAGTTAGGAAAGTCTGATAAAAGGTTAAATTACCACCTACCTAACGCCCCTTCAAAAGTAGCATATAGCTTGAGTTTTACGAGTGTGAAGGAAGGCAAGATCACTCAGAAAGATCCATTTGATTACGAGAAATGGGGCTTACAACAGTAAACTCGATGCTTTGTTCTTTAGGGTTTAACGAGCATGACAAAGACATAAAGTACACTCAGAATATTTTTCATGTTTAGGTCCATAGCACGGTAAAGAGAAAACTAAGCTCATATCAAGCGCTCATTTTCCGTAAATTTAGTCCCTCAGGTCTGGAAAAGTGATAAGCATATGCCTGAGAATACTCTTCTCCATTTCGAAGAAAAGAGAGTGTTCCTTTTTCGTATTATTCCACATGGTCCGAAAAAGTGATGACCTATCACCAATGTGGATGCCTATTCACATATTCTTAATGAGCCTGAACGAAAATGTTTAATTGGAAGTCAAGTCTATTTTGAGGAGTTAGACCTGGGCCTAAAGAAACTCCATAAGGGCGGGGAGACTTATAAAAAAAGGGGATAGCTTGTAAAAAGAGACCAAAATGAGGCTCAATTTGGCATGAAAAATAGCTAAGAAGGCTCCCCTAAACCTATGACAAATGCAACATGAGTACCAAAAGACAACAAAGTGTTCTAAACTAGGGTACTCATGGAAGGAAGGCCCTATCCACGAAAGAAAAATGATGTAGAAAGGTAAAAATGGTTAAAGGCCATAGTCTGTGGTCAAAGAAGTCATCCTAGGGCTAAGAGAGGATAAGGTATAGATGCATAATGACATATGAAAAACCAAAATCCTACCCTATATGAGCGGATAACAACTTTTAAAAGACTTCGAACCTGTTGCATTAGGAAAAAAGGACATGGTATTAGTTCAATTATAAAAATAATTTTCAAACTATAGGTTAAAAACCCAAAAATTGAATTTTTTCCTATATATAGTTCAAAGATAGAATTAAAACATACCATTCATGTTTTTAGCCAATTTAGCAATATTTGACCTCTGACTTGGATTGCTCAACACGGACAAACCATTGGACGATTTCAAATTCCGTAAGTGTTAGGTTGGCTAGCTTTCTCCTTTCTTACATTCCAACCGTTTTAATTTTACTCTTCATGCAAATTTTCATGTTTTGGGCCTGCCCTAGGGATGTTGCGCAGTACATGCGGGTAGGTGACTTATACAGTCTCGTACACCCGTTGTACACACGACCTTCCCGAAGGAATTAACTCGTGTGTGACACATGACATATCTAAAAGACAGTCTTGTGTACTGCATAACATAGCTATTTTTTTTTAAATGACCAAAACTAAAAGAATTTGATAGATTCTAATGTTTAATAATGGCCATATGGGTAGGTTCAACCATGGTTTTGGAATGGAGGGAGTGAGAACATGAGGATATGGACCGCAATGCCCCCACTGTTAATGCATTACAACAATGCGGGTTACTAAAGTTCTTTTGTACCTCTCCAATGCGGGCCAATGTCTGCTTGCTTGAACATTTGATTAGATATTGGGATCATGACCTCGAAACGTTTGATCTTCAAGGTGAGATCTTGGAGATAGCTTTAGAAGACATATATTTCATCACGGGGTTGTCTCGCAAGGGAATTCCTGTCAACCTCGAAGGCACTGGTAGGGGTGGTGACCCCATGAGTGTCCAATATTATGTGGACACCTACTGCATGCCTAGGATTGAAAAGAAGGCATCATGCATCCCAATTGCTCATATTGCCAACTTCCCACTTCAGATAGTACGGGTTGCAGGATCTTCATCATTACATCTTGCCACTCTGACACAAATGAGGGTGGCAGTGGAGTGTTTATAGGGGACTGTGTTTGATTGGTGTTTGGGTATAATCTCGATTATGAAGAAATAACTCTCTGATTGTAAGAGAGGATGCCGCAAGAATTTTGGATATTCAAGTATATTAGTGGCATTCTTCTTTGAAAGAGTACCTGCTATCAGCCATGCAATACCAATTCCAGCTTTCTCTCCTTGCCAACCTAGGTTGACTAGGTGGGGAGAAGTCTTCCTTCACCAAGGTGGCGGAGGATCAGTCCAGGGTGTATATAATGATGAATTCTATGTGTGGTGGGGATGGAAGTTACCAGCACATGAGCAATTTACTTATACAGGTTTAGAATTTCGAGGAGACAATGATCTCGTCCTCTCGCTAGGAGGAATGTGGGGAGAGCTAGGTATTTTTCTTTTTATGTTTTTAAATTTTTATGAATTTTGTCATAAAATTATATAAATATGTATAAGAGTTTTTAATCCATTTAAATGTTTAAAATGCAAATGTCGGACCTATCTGCCCTGATGGGAATCCCAGGATGTATGTACGGCCTGTACAAGGTGGAGATCAGGGTTTGATGAGGTGTTCAAGGGAAAGCCGGTCAGGCTGACCCAAAGAGTTCCCACTATATAGATTGAGCAGATTCCTATTGTTATGCAAGAATTTGTTGTAGGGATTCCACCTATGTGGATACGGCTCATGAGGAGGGTAGCCAGGGTCGTTCTAGTTTATATAGAAGCCAAAGAGGCTACTACAGCTGAAGAAGTTGATGATGAGGATGATGCTGGTGATGCGGGTGATCAGGCCTAGATCTATAGGCATTTTATGGATTGTGATCCAAATTTTTGTATATTGTTGTATATTTCCATAGTTGTAACTAGATCTTAGGATCAAAACTTGACCTATCTATGGACATAATTTTATGTATATATATATTTTTCCTGGTTATTTACATGTGTTCCAAATGTATCTGTTGTGTATATTTTACAAAATGTGTGTTAAGTGCCAATCAAGAATATAGTTCACATATGCATCAGTTGATGTATTTTCATTACGTGGAATGTGATTAAATGAAATATAATCGAAATTTCTTTCAAGTAATCTAACCTACAAAAACTGACCTAACAAGGTAGGGTTTCGCACCTGATAAGCTCCATTGAGCTAGAAAAATACCAGTTGAAAGTCAAGTCTGACTTCCAACTGGGTGATACCACGTGACAAGGCATCCCATAATAACTCAATAACAACCCTGTATTTCGCCACATTATTGGTAGCTGAACCTAGACAAGCATCGGGAGTTGTTTAACTTATTTTGATGGAATAGTGGACTTTTTGTTTGTTGTGATTTGACCATTAACTATATATATGTCAAATTAGTAAAATAGAGAACTTCAGAAAAATCATCTATACCACATCAAAACAATTTTACAACTTTTGATGTCTAGAAGTAGTTCTGTTTGTTAGTCAATCCAGAGCATGGATTATGTTTTTCATTTACAAGTCAAAGTGTTTTTCAATTTCATGTAAGCAAAATTTAATAAAGTTTTCAATGTTTATAAAATACATTTTTTAAAATTTTTAATTAAAAATACATTTCACAATTTTGAAATTTTACTCATTCCTTTTTTATTGCTTAAAAAGCTTATTGATAAGACATAAATCCAGGAGTAATCTATTGCGTGGAGGGTTTCCATAGTTAGGAGTAATCTATTGCGGATTTTACACGTAGACTTCATTCTAATACCTAATTGTGTTTCGTTTGGGGGTGATTTTAATTTGTTTTATTCTTCTCTTGTATTATACCATTGTATCTGACTTACAAACTTGTCATTTTAATTTGTTTTATTCTTTTCTTGTATTTTTAAAATGTGGTTCACCATTTGTTTTATTCTTCTCTTGTATTATACCATTGTATATGACTTGCAAACTTGTGGCTTTCGTAGGCCATGGGCATGGGTATTCTCGACCTAACTACGGTTGAATTCCAAGAAAATTATGAACTCCCTCATTTAAATGTCGATCTTTAAAATGACTTTTTAAATTGTTATTGTACTAGCATTTCTTCATTCAAGTGATTATCATCTTTTGGGTTAAATGATATTGATAATGGTGGGAATCTGGTGGGATTTATGCCTGTGAGTTGTTCTATTCAAAGTTCCGAAGGAATTAATCTCCGTTGTGGCAACTTTTCTTTTCGAATTTTGCACTCCAATAAGACACATGCACCTATATGCTATATCTCCACTATTTTAAGGTGTTTCGTGTATTTCATCTATCTTCGTGGTTCTCTATAATAATAATAATAATAATCTATTTTTAAGGTCTTTCTCAAGTGAGACACCAATTTGGTGTATGAGACCCCCTTGTTTGTGGGACAAGGGAGCCCCCTCTACGCAATGATTTAACTGTTAAAGTCTACAGAGGTGTACATACACTACCCCCCTATGGATTTGAACCTGTGACCTCCTAAGAGGAAACACATGATCTTAACCATTAGGCCCACTCATGCTGTACAACTATGTATAACTACCTCTCTGCAATTGTATATGTCTACCGTTCATTTTCTTTCAATTTGAAGACATATCTTATATATAATGAAGTAATTTGTGGGCATATCTTATATATAATGGAGGAAGTAGGCAAGGCTATCCAAAATTGGATTATAATATGAGCTCAATGAGAAGTAAAAGGGGACGGTGTCTGAAGTAGATGCTTATAATTTTGAAAAGTCAGTCCAGTAAGGAATGGTCATTACATTTGTACAACATTCTACACTTCAAGCTCATGAAAATGGGACGAGGAGAGTGAAGACGAAGAACAACCGGAATTACAGAAAAATGAGGAAGATATGATGAAATCTGAATCGATGGATGCACAAACACTTGAAAAAAAGAACTATGGTGCGGAAACACTATCAAATGATGTGAATCCCGTGGATGCTTCTTTTAGTGGACTAAAGCGTGCACATGAAATAGAAAGCTCAAATTCTAATAAAGATCTAGTTACTGTTCAGCAGCCAGGGGAGATGGTAGGTAAACAATTGATTGTAGCTGTCACTTCACAAGATGGTCGGACTGAAGTGATAAGAAAGAAGATGGGGAAAAAGGGGAAAATAGAGGCATATTTTTATCATTGATTACTATGTCCTATGATGTATTATAGTTTTATCTTTTTTCATAGACCTTTGGTCTATTTTTTCACTGTTTGCTTCGACACTTGAGTTATTTGCTCGTAATGCATTTGCATCTACAAAATGTAATTTTGATTCAAAGTAGACCATCTGTCAGCTTAAGTCTACTTATGTATACCTTATGTCCACCTTCGGTAGCCCTTATGTGATATATATATATATATTATGTCACTCAATATTCCCAAATAATTTAATAAGTGATTATTATTAAGAGCCGTCAACGTTCCTAGCAACTTCACTTAATTATTTGAAAAAGTAAGCTATTTACCGAGGATTTGCACCGAGACCCACCAAAACCAACTCCGTTACCTTGTTACCTCTAAGAGAACCTCAGGCTCAGGTTCAGGCTCAGGCTCAGGCTCAGGCTCACTGCGTTCCAGTTTCCCGGAGACGTCATACGAATGAACATGTAAGAGAAGGGGAACAATATTCATTATGCAGCATAGCAATAAATGCTGTGGCAGCTGCAGTGTGGACCGTTGGATCTCAAACAGATTGAGATCCAACAGCTCACACTGCAGCTGCCACAGCATTTATTACTCTGCTGCATTTAAAATATTTTTTGCCGTAAGAGAAGCTCGCGTTCCCAAGTAGTTTCTGTGTCCGGCCAGCGAAATCCCATAAAGTAGGCGGAATCCTGCAAATTTGAATGAATGTTTTAAGACATTTATGACATTAATGCTTCGACTTTCGTCATCGACGTATGTCGTGTCGGGAGTCGGGACGACTCAGGAGCTTCTCCACTTCTAGTATGGCACCGCCGACGCTGACGACAGCTCCCTCGGGCCAAACTCTCGAGTCTTGTCCGACCGCCATGATTTGTGCAGTCAACCTCTTCGTCATGTGACCGCATCTCGCTGCGCCTAGCTCTGCGCGTAGGCTCTGTGCACAATGGCGTCGGATGAATCCGACAGAGTGCATAAACATAATTGATTTGGAATGTCTTTGGATCGAATGATATCGATTCACTTTGCCTCCCCCATCTACCTACTCGATGGGAATGCATAAGCTAAGGTTGCAAACTCCATGAATGCGTGTTTGCATCGATGAGAATATTGAGCTTTGTTTTTAATTTCTTATAAAATGCTTTTGAAGTTCATCCATATGCAATAGAAGTCCATTCCTTTTTTCTTGGTTGTTAACAGTACCTTACTTAGAACACACTTAACCTTTCAAAAAAAACTATAGTTTTATGGTACTTGGATTTCTAAAAGCGAGTATTCACAGTGTCATGAACCCATGAACCCATCTTAAGCTCGATATTCTTAGCTTTGATAAAGGTCTTTGTTACTTTTACATAAGTTTATACCCGGTAGATTATGTTGTGTATGTTGTTTAGGATTTTGCTAAAATGGGTAGTTTTGGCTTCACCGACTTCTGCCTAAACCTCGGTTTGAGAATTGATGTTGCTACCTGGTACTTGCACATACCATGTCCTCTAGCTGCCATTGAGTGCATTCTCTGAGACCCAAGATCAAAACTACGGCCCTTGTTGATTCTACCCTTGTAATTGATCAAACTGAAGAGAGGAAATACTCAATGAGAATAGAGGGGAAACATAAACCCCCTCAGTCTACAAGGGAGAGCAAATAGAGAGGCACACTTTCCAGGGAAACCACTACAAGAGGAAATTAAGGAAAGTCACCATGCCTAGTGGGAAAGGAGAAAAAATTGTCAAATAAACAGAAACCAAAACAGGATAGAACCTCGTAGTTTCGGGCATCATGCGTGATGTCTTCTCCCATGAATTCCCTTTCATCATTCCTTGTCCTACTAATTGAATGCTCACGAACCAGAGGATCATTAATTGACTAGGCATGATTACGAAGGTTTCCATGGAATAGTCTTGTCTACAAAAAAAACTAGAGCAAGTAAACCCGTTATAACACAAATTGACTAGAAAGGTGCAAGGCATCTGGATGCCTTGCTAATTACCATGATCTTCCCCTCAAACATGTGTGATGGAAAGTGGTGGAGGCACTGCCACTGCCACTTGGAGTCCATAACCAAGAGAATTGGTGTTGTCGTTTTTCGTCCCTCACCCAATATGAGGGATATTATTACTAGATCCAAATCCTAGGCTCTATCAAGTGCCGAGAGGGATCAAATCTCCCGAGGTGCAAACCTCTTCTCAGGTATTGCACGCAAGGAGGTATTCGAGGAGAGGTTTGCACCTCGAAAGATTTGATCCTTCTTAGCGCTTGATAGAGCCTAGGATTTGGATCTATGCTGGTTCCAGTCGTGGGCAATGACACAAAACTTGAGTTTGATCAGCATTGAAAGGAACATGTTAAGTTGAAAACATAGATATAATTATCAGGATTATCATAATCTAATTAATAAGTATTTTTAACATATTTAGAGAGAAAGAAAATACTTTACTAATGAGTCATTCCCCTTAACTGAACTTATTTTCAACTATACATATCAACTCTTACAATTATTTTCCGTTTCGTCCTGGGCAATCTCATTTTTTTTCTAAAACTCCAATGTTTAGAGTTTAGTTTCAAGTTTCAAAGGTTGTAAGGCCATATTTATTTTCCTTTCAAATTCTTTGTTCAGATAAAAGGTTTGGTCTTTTAGATTGCCATGCAATATTTATATCAATGCACTCACTCATCTCTGTCTCTTTATATTCAGTATATTGATCTTCGTAGTTTGATGAGTTTGTTGTCGATATGGGCTCAATGTCCATAACAATAATGTAATTATTGCAACAAGTATATTGTCTAGGTATGTGGAGTCAATGAGGGATAAAAGATAATTTGAAATGCAAATTAAGATATAGGTGGATCAAAATATTAAAATTGTACGTGTTCAAATTTGCATTTTAATGGGTTTTTAATTCTTTAAATGCTGGTAATCCCGAGAAATAAGATAATTTGAAGGTTTTGGCAACAACAAAAAATAACAAGGATTTTATGACCTAATATGCAGCACACCCTATAAATAAGGATCTATTTATCCAGTAATAGTATCTTCAGATTTACAGTAAGTCTAGGGTTTTTCATTTTACCCCAAACAATCACTCTTCTTTTGTTTTGCTTAGAAGAGGCACATTCTACATTACTGTACATGTTTTCAACATTTTCGCTAAAAACGATTTACAGTTAGAAATTTGATCTATTTCAACAATTAGTAGATTTTTTTTAAGATAGATCTGCTACATGTAAAGTAAATAAGGTGGTAAGCCTTATTCATATAAAGAAATTTTAATAAACTTTGAAATTACAACTATAATATTTTAAGTGCTAGACAATTTCACATGAATAATCCATGGCTTCTTTTTGAGCAAATCCCTTTGCCAAAAGTCTAGCTTTATACTTATAACTTCACTATTTGCTTTACACTTGATTATATAAACCCATTTTCAACCAATGGGTTTAACATTAGTTGGACAATTAACAAGTTTCCATGTTCCCTTTGCAATTATTGAATCATATTCATCCACCCTTGCTTGTTGCCATTATTTATGTTTGATTGCTTATGTAAAGGTAGTGGGTTTAACAAAAGCATGAATAATTAAGGAAAAAATCAATTGAGATGTAGTAGAACTTTTAATTCATATTTTGTTTTGTTCACATGGATGAACATCTTTGAGCAATCATGTTAACCATTTTGATCTACTATGTTATGTTTGTGGTGAAGTTTTTTTAGTTGATATGTACTTAGTTGAAGAAGATTCGTCATTTGAAGAAGAGTTGTCTAACTCTTGAACATTCATGTTAGGGGTTTAGTCTCTTTCCATCCAATTGGGTTTTCTTTGGTTAATTGTTTTGTCTTGATTGTCTTTTTTTCAAAGTAACTAAGGATATTATTAATCTTATCAGTAGTTTGAAGTTCAATTTCATTAAAGACAACATCTCGACTTATAATGAATTTATGACTAGATATCAACCGATAGCTTTTCTTTTCTTTTAAATATCCAATGATCATGCATTTCATACTTCAATTTACAAACTTAGTCATTTTTTCTTTAGGAAGTGGAGCCAAATACTCAAAAATGATTTAGTGAAGGCTTGTACCATACCAAGCTTCATATGGTGTGATTCCATCTAAGGATGACGTGGATGATCGATTCCTTAGATAAACAATTGTATGAATTACTTATTCCAAATAAGTTTGTACTCAATCCTTTGAAATGAAGCATAGATCTCAGCCATTCCCATTAGAGTTATATTCATTTTATTTGTGACCTCAATTTTTTTTTTGTAGAGTATACGAATTTGTCAACTTCCATTTTATCCCATTTTTCCTCCAATGATCATTGAATTCATTTGAAGTTAATTCTCCCTCATTATCTATTCTTAATGTGGTAATTTTTTATTTGGTGGAATTTTCAACTAAAATTTGAAAATGTATGAACTTTTAAAAGAATTCATATTTATCCTTCAAAAAGTATAACCATGTCATCATTATAAAGTCCACCATAAAAAGAATGCATTTGCAATCAAAAAAGAAAATTGCATAGGGTGACAAATGTCACATTGAGTATAAGTTGCAAACATTTATTTTCTCGCCATGTACTTGATGAAAGCGACCCCTCTCTTTTGTTTTTTAATTATACACGCTTCACACTTTGACAATTTTATTTTTGAAAGTGGTTAACCCTTTAACCATTAAGCTTTCAAAATTGAAGTGTCCAAATCTATAATGTCGTAATTTTAAGGAGTTAAGGAATAAATCCACTGATACTACAAAATTCCTATTTATGAGGAAAAATTGTGTTAATTTGTGAAGAAAGATTGTGCCATGCATTCTTAAAATTTTGGTATCTTGATACCTTTTTATTGCTATCTTCAAATTGTGTGTTGACTGAATTGATTTTGATTAATCTATCTTCATTATAATTTGATGTCTTATTTGTCTAATTAATTAGGACCAATGAAAACAAACTATTTTTAAAGGTTGGAATATATCAAACATTGGAAAGTAAAACTTTACCGATTTCTGAAAGAGAAGTGGATTGAGCATTTTTCTTGAGGAGTGTGAGTTGTGCCATCTACCAAATAAATTGGATTAAGATCCATATCATGATATGTCCAAAAATAATATTTTGAGTAACACATATGTTGAGTAACCCTTGTATTTAGTATCCAATTATCTTCATAATCATTTATCATTTGTTTGTTGGTGATAACATAATCTGCAAAATTTAACTGGGGATTAACTATCAACACATATTCAAAACCATCATCTTGATCATCTACATATTGAACTAAAGTTGATGCAATGGACTTGGAATGTTGTTTGGTGTGAAAATTTTACTTATTCATAGATACATTTAAGTTCCTTATTCTACACTCTTCTGCCACATGCCCAATGCATAGAAACATTTTACACTCTACTTGAGTAATATCTTCACATTTTCCTTTTTTATTATTATTGTTAGGACCATATTAAAAACTCCTAAAATATTTTTGGTTTTGATTGTTGTGCCCTCTTCATTGGTTTCTACCACAACCATGGCCATTTTCTTGATTATTGAATCTCCCTCTTCTTCTAGTAGTTTCATTATATGTTGCTCTTCCTCTTACAGTTTCATTGTGTGTGGCTCTTGAAGTTTCATTTTAGTGTCCTTTTCTTCTTGAAATTTATCATTTTCTTGAGTTGGTAAAGAGAATATCTTCTCTAGGTCTTCTTTTTACCAAACATTTTGTTATCATGACCAATACATTACTGAGAGCGTCATAAGTTTGACTTTCCAATTTGCTAGTCATTTGTAAAGTTTAAAAAAAAAAAACATATTACAATCTCCAAACCCAATCTTAATGAAATTTGAAAGAAAAAAACCATAAAAAATAAAACTATGTGATGTCCCATTATCCCAAGGCACCATATTCTTGTTTACATTCCACGTAAGATTGGCTCTTTCTTTCTTAAAGTCTCTTTATAGCCTGTTCATTTTACATTCCACCAAACAGAATTTAGTTCTTTTACGGATTCCTTACTCTAGCCTGTTCATTTTCTGAAGCACCACTCACGCTTTTGCTAAGGCTGCCATTGTCAGGCATTTTAGGAAATAATTCCAAATCTCCTATACCAAGATATTTATATTGTTTGTTTGTTTAATTAATAGTGAAAATCTTTTTAAATCGGGTGGAGTCAGCTTAAATATTGGTTAAGGCGTAATTAATAGGAATGTAATCATAGTGATAGTTGTACAAGCTTTTTATATCTTGTATATACCCTATCTTCTTTGCAAAAATTAAAACAAAATTTCCGCCTAAACAACCATCAAACCACTAACTCCTAACCTCAACCTAAATTACATCAATGTTTATACCAACAAATCATAGAACCAAAAAACAAATCATGAAACCAAATTATTAAATTGCACTCCAACAAAATGTCTAATTCAATGGTTCTATTAAAAATAATTGTCAAATTTATAAGAACATCTCAGCAATTTTACAAATGAATCAATGTTTTGGATTATTTGGGATTCACCCAACGAAAAATAAAATAAAAATATTAACTTTACAATATATTAACGAGACTTTCTTTGGTATATTCATAATGAATGAAAATAAATATATTGAATTATTTTCAAATTTATAAAGTATTTTTAAATATTGTAAATATACATGGAATAGAAATGATGGGTGTCCCTCTAACCCACATTTATGGTGACTCTCAAGTCATCATTAATTAGGTGATGGGTCTTACTGCTCTCACCCCACCAGACCTTCATCACTGGTGCAGGGAAACACAAAAGCTTATTACAAGTTTTCCGGGTCTCACTCTCAGTCACATCTATCGTGAACACAACCAGATTGCAGACAGTATTTCAAAAACAGCACTCACACTTTCCCCGGGTATTGGCTGTTTCTCTGAATTTTTTGATGACCACTTGGTCATCAACGAAAAATTCGGAATAGAAATGAATTGTAAGTTTGTATTTGAACGTGATCTATTTCACTAAAATCCAAAAGTTTAAAACAAATATGAAAATAACCATTTTTAAATTAATATTTCAAAATTACGCTTTTTTTTAAATAGGAAAAGAAATATATCATTGAAAAGGTTCTCTTTGTATGACAAAGAAATTTAGGCTTGAGTTTTGGAATCCTCAATCAGTAATATGGCCTTCTCATCACCATGGCTCTAATACTATGGTTAATTTCCGTAGGTACAATTTTATTAATACTATGTTAATTTCCTCATGTACAATTTTATTAATAAGGAAAGGAAAGATTACATAATTTTATTAATACTATGTTAATTTTTGCAAGTACAATTTTATTAACAAGGAAAGGAAAGATTACATAATAGGTGAAAGTTATAATGTATACAAAACTTATTTAGCCTCATCCCAACATATAGCCAATTGGGTTAGCTTGAAGGGTTGAGTGCTCTTAATTGCAAGGTCAAATGATCAAGTCCTCAAGTTAGTTGTTTCTATGAATATTGTGTGTCCCCGCATAATTGTGTTGTTGAAACTGTAACCGAAAAATACAAATAAAAACCTTATCTCAACATGTGGTGTGTCCTTGACTAACGAGATAAGTACTATGAGAATGTTGTTGTTGTTGTTGTTATACACCTATCTAAATAATCATTCATTCATTTGATGTGTAAACGGAGATGATCTACTTTTCCTTCTAAATTCCTTATGGTAATAACCAAATGTGATAACGAAAAAAATACAATGGCTTATATTGAAAGGATTGCATATAAAAGTAACACTAACATGGTATCAAAATTGTGAAAGAAAAAAATTAAAATTAAAACCTAGGTAGATGTGGAGGAAAGATTTAAGGAAGTATATGGATATATGCAATAGAAGCCATTTGTCTTTACACAAATAGTAAATAACATCCCATAGATAGGTAGAGTTAGTAACCTTGTATGAAGCCATGTTGATAGAATTCATTGGAAAACTTGGATTTGATCTTGTCAAAAGAAAGAAAGGATTGAGTGGTATATCATAGAACTCCTTAATACTATCCAAGCACACATTATAACAACAAAACCAACAAAATAAAAAGTTGTACTTCAATCAATGATGTATATGGAAAGTGAACTAATGACCAATTAATTCCAAACAAAGAAAACAAAAGGTGCATATATAAAAGTTGGAGCCATGCATTAAAAAAAGGAAAAATAATTAAAAAGGTAGGCACTTATGACAACAACAAAAAAACAAGGGAGATGGAATAGGAAAAAGGGGATTAAGGAAATTAACTAGGCTCAAATTTTGCAAGATATTATATACATTTGACCATTTTTGGAATTAATACTAGAATAACCTCATAAACTAGTAAGGTTCTTGTGAAGTAAGCGGAAGAAGAGTCTCATTTCGAAACAAAATATTGGGACCTTATTAGAGTCAAAACATCTTTGTAACCTAAAGAGGCAGATCAACGGTCAAATGCTACGCATGCAAACAATGGGGACATGCATCCAACCATTATATTTATATTATATCAAGGGTAATAGTCTACTCCAATTACATGCTAGATAATCATGATATTAGTCATTAACAAATCTTACTAAAGGAATTGTAGGAGAAGAATTGAAAATGGTACATATTTCACATTGAGAGCAAGAACCAAGGAAATCACTAATCAAATTTGATGAAAAACCTAGGAGACAACATAATTGCTAGATAATCATGATATTAGTATTGGCAAATCCTACTAAAGGAATTGTAGGAGAAGAATTGAAAATGGTCCATATTTCACTTTGAGAGGAAGAACCAAGGAAATCACTAATCGAATTTGATGAAAAACCTAGAAGACAACATGATGGAAAAGAACAATAAGAGTGTGATGACATAGAATTGAACACACCATGAGGGACATCTATAAAGAATCATTTTCGGCCATCCGAGATTCGGAAATGGAAAAGGAACGAAAACTAAACAAGTTGAACATGGCACTACAAAAGGGAAACATGAGTTGGATAAAAGTTAAAATCTAGGGAATATTACAACAATTATAACCAACTCAAAACCAATAACGATAAAAAGAAGTGAAAACTCTATTGACATGCCTCCTTAACCTTAAAGAAGATAGTAACTTCAAATAAGTCTAGGTAAGCCAAACATGTTCAAATTTTAAGCAAAGAAATACAAATCCCTGCATTACTTATGGAAAAGAAAACTCTCGATGCAATAGTAAAACAAGGAGTAGATATATAATCATATCTTTGGCATTATGGCAAGAACTTCAAAAACCATCATTGCATATAGTGATATTTTGACAAGGGTAGAAAACCATAATAGTTGTATATTGAAGAGTAGCTTACCTGCAATAAAAGATGAGGCATAAAATATCAATACATTGATGACATTTGAAGTGTTAATATTACTAACAAAAATATATAAGGATTTTTTTGGGAGATCCTTATCTATATGATGAGAGGCACTATTTGCTTGGATACATTAGATGTATTCTTTAGGTAAGGAAGGAGGAAATTCATTGCCCCTTTGGATAAAATGTAAAATGCCAACAACTCAAAAGTTGATACGGTAGATAGGGATGAACCATCTAGACCACACAATCATATGGAGAATCTATACATGTTGACCAAAGAAGTAGTGCTTGAGAATCGAGAAACAAGGTCACATCAAATAAGGACTTAAACATGGGTTTACAAGAAGATAAATGTGAGAACTAGGAAAATCATTCATGGTATACACATAATCTGTTCAACATTACATTCAAAAGACCAATAAAAAAATATGAAGATAGATCCAACTTGGTAATCTCAAAAGTATACCCCCATATGAGAGGTGCATTAGATGGATGTCAAAGTACTTTTCTTCATGGTAATCTCATTAAATTTAAAACGATGCCCTAAGGGCATGGGATGATAAGATTGTTTATTTTTTCCTCATTCTCAATTTCAAATGCTCTAAATAAAATCAAAGTATTTATGCACAATATGTGAAAGATGAAAAATTGATTATTGCATTATTTGTGGATGATTTCATCATTATTAGAAGCAATGCTAACTTACTTTTGGGTTTGAAGAAACAATTAACAAATACTTTTGAGGTGATTAAACTTAGTCTATTGCATTTCTTTTTGGGCATCCAAGTCTTATAAATGAATGATGGTATCTTTATTTCTCAACCTAAAAATGTGGTGAATCTTTTATAGATGTTTAAGATGGAAGATTTCAAGTATTGTAATAGGCCTTATCAATCAAGAGTGATGTTAACCAAGGAGAATGATTCTTTGAAACTTGATGCTACACTCTATCAAAAACTTGTTAGTATCCTTATTTATTTAACTCATAGTAAACTTGGTATTTGATGCAAGAGCATCGTGGCATGCCAACAATGTGATGAGTTGGTCACATGCTGTGGCATATTTTGTTGTTTTGCTGAGTCATAGTTGGTTAGCACCTGTAGGAGTGATTGCGCATCATGACTCCCTGCGTGGAGATCAAGCGCCGTTGGTTTGTTGGGTCTGGATAGAGACATTTTCATCATGCTCTGTTTCTATTTGTTTTTAGTTGCAAGAACACTCGGGTTGTAGGAAGTTAGGTTAAATAGACAGCTTAGAGAAGGGAGAAGGGTTCTACTCTTCAGTATTAGAATTTCGAGTCACAAAGAAGCGGACAGACCTGTGTCTGATTTCGATTGTAAATATTTTAATAGATTGAAGAAGAGAGCCAACTGTGGGTTAGTGTGTTTTCTTAATAGAAGATTAACTGTGTATTTACAGATTATTTAGCCTGGTTGCATTTACTGTTTTGAACTGTGAATCTGTGAAGGGCCGACTTCGGCGATTTCCTGAACATCTATGTATTTCTGTAAAATCGTTGATTCATGCATGAATTTGTTGCTAGAATAGTTGGGATAGTTCATAAATGAATGCATATAAGAGGTGGGATAATTAATCCTAGATATTGCAGGATGGATTGATCGATCCCATGATCAATCGGCGCAACGCACATATTTTCTGCCTTAACCAGTTTTTGCAGAAAATGAACGGTGGGGATTGAGTCCACAAATGAAGATCGGACGATCTAGGAGAGATCCGCAACAGAAGTTGCGAGGGTGATAACGGATCTACAAAGATTTGTGAGATCTGCATTAAAAATTAAATCAATGGTCGGGCAGAAGGCCACAAAGATCTGACGGTTGGGAAGATTGCGGAGGAAAAACTACGGGAGGAAAGTTGCGGGGGAGAAACTTTGGAGAGTTGACATCCTGCATCCCGAAACCCACTTGTGGAAAAGTTGTTGCAGGAGGAAAGTTTCGGGGGAGCAACTTTGGAGGGTTGAAATCCCGCATCCCGCATCCTGAAACCTGCTTGCGGAAACGATGTTGCGGAAAGAGACTTTTGGGGGAGGCAATTTAGCACAGAATTTGTCGAGGGATAAATTTGGCAGTCATGCTAACTGTAGGAGCCACCAGATCTTGGAGGTGCTGGTTGGGTTGGCTGTGGTTGATCTAACCCTGCACCAATTTTGGTATCAAAGCGAGGAGAAGCTTGTGTGAGAGAGAAGCATAGCAGTAGAATCCTGGAAGGAGCAAAGAAGAGTGCTCAAGAGGTTCTAGATCGAGAACCGCATTTTCAAAAGACCAAGTACAAAGAGGGGGCTTGGTGATTTAATATTGTAACAGTGTGAAAGAGAACTATTGTTGCAGAGGCTTAGTGCAAGAGGATGGTTGCACGCATGGGCAGAGCGCGAGGTCATGACAGAGGTTGACCGGCGGCAAATGCAGAGTTTATGGAGGAAGTGAGGGAGCTACGAACACATCTGGAAGCCATTATTGGAGACAGATAGACAAAGAGATCCAGAAGTGGGGGATATAAGTGAACCCGAGGATGAAGACAAAAGAGAAGAAGTTGCACCTATGCACGAAACGCCTGAGTTACGGTATTTTAGATCGATTCTAGGAGCAACATCAAGGCCGAAACCTGAGTTGTCGACCTACGATGGAAGCATCATTGCTGAGCATCTCATTGACTGGATCAGTGAGCTAGATAAGTACTTTGAGTACGACGAGGTTGAAGAAGACAAGAGAGTTAGATTAGCTGTGACAAGGTTGAAAGGGCACGCATCCTTGTGGTGGGATAGTGTGCAAGCTAAAAGAAGGAGAAAGAATAAGTTGCTGATAAAGAGATGGGATAGGATGGTAGCAAAAATGAGGGCTAAGTTCTTTCCCAAAGATTACCAGTTAATTCTATATAGATAGGTACAGAACCTTAGGCAAAGATTGTTAACAGTGAGATAGTACATTGAAGAGTTCTACAAAGTAAACCTAAGGGCAGGATGTGTGGAAGAATCAGCCGAGAAGGATGCTAGATATGTCAATGGTATAAGGATGGAAATCCAAGAAGAGATCAACTTGATATCACCTAGAACAATGGAGGAGGCGTATCAATGTGTCGTAAGGGCAGAAGAAAAGATAGCGAGGAAGCAGAGCTTCAACAGAGGTCGAGGTTCGAACAGAGGACGAGGACAAGCAGCTGGAAGAGGAATATTTGGAGTCTAGAGAGGAGAGTTTAGTAACTATAACAAGCAAGAGCAGCATGGTAGAGGAGGTGACTCTAACAGAATAGGACCTTACCACAAGGGTAGAGGCAGAGGAAGAGGCAGAGGAACTGTCTATAGGTGTTACAAATGCAACCGATTGGGGCATAGATCATTTGAATGTACAAAGAAGGAAGACGTAGGACAGACAGGGGCCTATGTAGCTCAGAATGAGCAGCAGCAAGAACAGTCGACACTGGCTGAAGTTTTTCTAGAGACAGGAGAGTCATTGATGATGAATAAAGTCCCGTTGAAGCTTGAGAAGGATAAAGTAGATCCTGATCAAATAAAATATTTATTTAGGACCATGTGTAAAGTCCAAGGGAAGTGCTGTAAGATGGTGATTGATAGTGGGAGTACTAACAATCTTGTTTCCATAGAGATGGTGGAGAAGCTAAGTTTGAAGAGGACCAAGAATCATGTTCCATACAAAGTATATTGGCTACATAAAGGACATCAAATCCTGGTAAGTGAGCCATGTGAAGTTGATTTCCCAATAGGTCCATATAAGGACAAGATTCTGTGTGATGTTATGCCCATGGATGTTTGTCATATACTGTTACAAAGGCCATGGCAATATGATAAGAGAGTGACTCATGATGGTAGGAGTAACTGTCATAGTTTTGAGCAGAATGGGATAATACATGTACTTCAACCTTTGCAAGAAGGTGGTACAACAGGACAGTCAACACCCAAGGTTCTGATGCTATTAGGAAAAGAATATTTGCAACATATTGAGAAGGATGAGTTAAGCTATGATGTGGTATGCAAACCGAGAGTGGTGACAATGAAGACTAACATGATAGATCTACCTAAGGAGATTCAAGAGATGCTGAGTGAGTTTAGGGACATCGTGGTGGATGATTTACCCAATGAGTTACCACCAAGCAGGGATATAAGTCATCAAATTGATTTTATTCCGGGATCCAATTTACCAAACAAGGTAGCATATAGGTAGACACCTCAAGAGAATGAAGAATTGAGGAAACAGGTCCAAGGATTGTTGGACAAATGATTGGTCCAGAAGAGTCTGAGTCCATGTGCAGTACCAATAGTACTAACACCAAAGAAGGATGGTGAGTGGAGGATGTGTACTGACTCCATAGAAATTAACAAGATTACCATCAGATATAGATTTCCATTACCAAGGATGGATGACATGATGGATTGCCTAAGTGGGGCAATGTGCTTTTCAAAACTGGATTTGAAGAGTGGGAATCATTAGATCAAGATTAGAGAAGGAGATGAGTGGAAGACAAACTTTAAGACAAATGAAGGGTTGTATGAGTGGTTGGTCATGCCATTTGGATTGTCCAACGCACCAAGCACTTTTATGAGATTGATGAATGAAGTCTTGAGAGATTTCATAGGTAAATTTGTGATAGTTTACCTTGATGACATTTTGGTTTTCAGCCAAACAGAAGAAGAGCATATGAAGCATCTGAGATATGTTTTAGAGAGGCCACAACAAGAAAAGTTGTTGATAAATGTGAAGAAGTGTACATTAATGAAACCAGAGCTGGTATATTTAGGTTTTGTTATCTCAAGAGATGGGTTGAATATGGATCCAGAAAAGGTGCAAGCAATCATTGATTGGCCTTCACCTAGGAACATATTTGAGGTAAGAAGCTTTCATGGATTGGCAAGTTTTTATAGGAAATTTATAAAGAATTTCAGTGGTATTTGTGCATCTATTGTTGAGACAATCAAGAAGGATAGACAACCATTTCAATGGACAGCAGAGGCTGAAAGGAGTTTTCAGTTCTTGAAGAAGAAGATCATTGAGCAACCAGTATTGAAGTTACGACACTTAAAACACCCTTTCCAAGTAAAGTGTGATGCCAGTGGGGTAGCAATCGGAGTTGTACTCAGTCAGGAGGACAGGCCTATAGCGTATTTCAGTGAGAATCTAAATGATGCAAAGCAGAAGTATTCATCTTATGACAAGGAGTTTTATGCTGTTGTTCAAGCAATGAAGCATTGGAGACATTATTTAATTCGTAGTGAATTTGTGTATATTCTAGTAACCATGCATTATAGTACATTATGCAGCAACCTAAGTTGAACCTGAAACATGTCAAGTGGGTGGAGTTCTTACATAGCTTTACCTTTGTGTTGAAACACATAAGTGGACAGTCAAACATAGTAGATGATGCCTTAAGTAGAAGACTATTGATTATGCAAGAGAATCAGATCCAAGTCTTGGGATTTGAGCATTTAAAGGATTTGTATGAGAATGACATTGATTTCCAGGAAGCTTATAGGGATTTTAAGAATCAAGTGGAGGTGGGCAGAGAGCCATGGATGGAGTATGCACTACAGGATGGTTTACTTTTTAAAAATAGTAAACTGTGTATACCAAAGTGTTCCATGAGAGAGAACTTGATACAGGAAAAACACAATGGAGGTATGGCAGGTCACTTTGGAAGTGATAAAACCTTTGGACATTTGGGTCATTTCTATTTTTGGCCAAGGATGAGGTCTAAAGTTGAGAAGTTTGTAAGCATATGCAGAGTATGCCATCATGTTAAAGGAAGAAGCCATAACACATGGCTGTATACACCATTGCCTATTCCAACTAGGCCTTGGGATTCTGTGAGTATGGATTTCATTCTAGGTTTGCCAAAAACTCAGAAGGGACATGATTCTATCTTTGTAGTTGTTGATAGGTTCACTAAGATGGCACATTTCATTCCATGCTACAAGAATAGTGATGCCACACACATTGATAACTTGTTTTTCGATGAAGTTGTGAAAACTACATGGTTTACCTAGAAGCATTATATCAGTCGGAGATGTGAAGTTCACAAGTCATTTCTGGAGGACCTTGTGGAAGAAGTTGGGTACCAGAATGAACTTCAGTTAAGCATACCACCCACAGTATGATGGACAAACAGAGGTAGTTAATAGGAGTGTAGGGAACATGTTGAGAATTCTGATTGGGGAAAGTCCTAAGTAGTGGGACAGAGTATTAGCTCAAGCTAAGTTTGCTTATAATGATTCACCAAACAGAAGCACAAGGATGAGTCCATTTCAAATTTTGTATGGAATGCATAGAAGAGGAGTATGTGAACTTCGTGACTTAGGTCAAATGGAGAAGAGGAGTGTTGATGGAGAAGAGTTTGCAACAATGATTAGCGAACTGCAGGAACAAGTGAAAGCAAGGTTACAACAAAGTAACACCAGTTATAAGGCCAGAGCGGATTCCAAAAGGAGAGAGAAGAACTATGAAGTAGGAGATTTGGTCTTAGCATATCTAAAGAGAGACAGATTTCCAAAAGGAGAGTATAACAAGCTAAAGATGAAGAAGATTGGACCCTGCAGGATACTCAGGAGATTCTCAGCAAATGCTTATGAGTTAGAGATGCCTAATGGAGTGGGTATTTCACCAATCTTTAATGTTTTAGATCTATATCGTTATGTAGAAGATAACAATGGAACCTTTACAGAACGTGAAGATCCTACCGAATACTTACAATGGGTGGGACAGATGCCTGTGGAACAACCATTGGAAGTTGAGGCCATTCTGGACATTAAAGTGGTAAAGAGTACAAGGAAGAAGGACTATCTGGAGTATTTGGTCAAATGGAAGAAACGACCAATAGAGGATTCTACTTGGATGAGCGTTGCAGAGTTGGAAGCCAAGGGTTTGACTTTAGCCAACCTAATGAACAAGGGTTCATAATTTTTCACCCTTGCGAGTCTGATGCAGGAGCATCGTGGCATGCCAACAATGTGATGAGTTGGTCACATGCTATGGAATCTTTTGTCATTTTGCTGAGTCATAGTTGGTTAGCACCTCTAGGAGTGATTGCGCATCATGACTCCCTGCGTGGAGATCAAGCGCGGTTGGTTTGTTGGGTTTGGACAGAGACATTTTCATCATGCTCTGTTTCTATTTGTTTTCAGTTGCAATACCACTTGGGTTGTAGGAAGTTATAGTTTAGGTTAAATAGACAACTTAGGTTATTTGTCTGATTCTGATTGTAAATATTTTAATAGATTGAAGAAGAGAGCCGATTGTGGGTTAGTGTGTTTGCTTAATAGAATATTAACTGTGTGTTTACAGAGTATTTAGCCTAGTTGCATTTACTATTTTGAACTTTGAATTCGTGAAGGGCCGACTTCAGTGATTTCCTGAACGTCTGTGTATTTCTGTAAAATCGTTGATTCACGCATGAATTTGTTGCTAGAATAGTTGGGATAGTTCGTAAATGCATGCATAGAAGAGGTAGGCTAATTAATCCTAGAGATTGCAGGCTGGATTGATCGATCCCATGATCAATCGACACAACGCACATATTTTCTTCCTTAACCAGTTTTTGCAGAAAATAAACGGTGGGGATTGAGTCCACAAATGAAGATCTGACGATCCAGGAGAGATCCGCAATGGAAGTTGCGAGGGCGATAACGTATCTACAAAGATACGTGAGATCCACATCAAAAATTAAATCGACGGTCGGGGAGAAGGCCGCAAGATCTGATGGTTGGGAAGATTGCAAAGGAAAATCTGCGGGAGGAAAGTTGTAGGGGAACAACTTTAGAGAGTTGAAATCCTGCATCCCGCATCCCGAAACCTGCTTGCGTAAAAGTTGTTGTGGGAGGAAAGTTTCGGGGGAGTAACCTTGGAGAGTTGACATCCCTCATCCCGCAACTCGAAACTTGCTTGCAGAAACGCTTTTGTGGAAACAAACTTTCGGGGGAGGCAATTTAGCGCATAATTTAGCCGAGGGATAAATTTGGCAGTCCTACTAAGTGTAGGAGCCACCAGATCCTAGAGGTATTGGTTGGGTTAACTGTGGTTGTGTTGAGGCCTGGAAAATAACAGGTAACAATAGTAGGGATTCTCCCCAATAAGCATTCCCAATTAGCTTGTTATTGTTTGGTATGGGGAATCCGTCCGGTTTATGGTCCGGCTACCGTAGGTCAAGTAAGGGTTAAAGTTGTTTTATCGGTTGCGCCCCGGTCCACTGTTTAAGTGTATTTTTTAGTTTTTTATGTTTATGTATGATATGCAAGTGCCTAATTAAGTGCAATCGATAGAGATAACGAAGAGTTTCACAATGTGATGTGTAGGTTCTTACCTCTCGTCTTACCTCTTTCGCTTCTAAATCATAACAAAGAACAAACTCTACTAATACTAACTAATTCTACCTAACCTATCCCTAGGGAGCAGTATTGTAATTAATGATGAGTAATGTACTGTAACACATGCATTTAGAATATTACAGATAGTTGTTATATTTCAGAATACATGGATATAAGTAGAAAGATAAACAAAGAGATAGCTCATTGTCAATTAAAACATTCATTACTCATATATACTGTGGAAGTTTCACGGAATAAACAGGAAAACATTCATAACATGAAATAATTCGTAAGTTAGAACGATCTCACAGTACATAGCACAAGCTGAAACAGAAATAGTTCACATTCAACCAGTCTATGGCAAGCATTTGAGACTCCACAGTGCCTTCTCCAACAGAAAATATATATCTTTTATTATAAGAGGAATTAGTTCTTCTTACAATAACATATCCAAAAGATAGGATGAAAAAAGGTCCTTTCTTACATCTAATTCACCTATATTTATACAAACAACAAAACCCTTGAGTTGCCCCTTTTATCCCTTTGGGATTCCCTTGACTTTTCTTTTACAAAAAATTGTCTTCTAGTGCATGTACTTAGAAAAAAAAATACAAAATATTACATAATTTATCAATCGTTTCAAAGAAGCCAACTAAGTGGGCCCAGCTTGATCATTTATAAATTTCTTCCAAACATTTGCATCAGTTGCTATAGTTTCAAAACTAGAAGGCTCTAGGAATCTGATGGTGATCTCATGTTTAGCAACTTGAGATTTTATATTCGCCACTTTGGCTGGAATCAGACGAAGTTGATCTTCTAATAAATGACTGCTAACTACTACCTGTGCTATTGCAATTTTCAGCACCTTCTCATCCAATCCTTTGACCAGCTGAATACCTTGTTCATCCTCTTGCCATCTTTCATGCAATTGCTTAAAAAACCCTTTATGATCAGGCAATTCTTCTATCCTTCTCTTAGCATATGTCTGACAATGATTGTAAGTTATGAGAAATTTTCTACAAAATTCTGCACAAACACCTTTTGTCCTCCGAATTGCCTTTACCAGTTCCTCTGCTGCTTTACTCCCAAATTCAATTAGCTCATACTCCAGCTTTACTGTCTCTAGCTCCTTGATGGGTGCATTAGCTAGAGGTTCCTTGGTTGTTTCCAACCAAGTCATACGTCCTTGTAGAACCTCTAGGATATCCTGTGTCCTATCTAAAAAGTAAGAAGTTGTACTTACAATTTCTTCCAGCCTTATTTCTACCTGCTAAACCTTCAACATCTCTTCTACCATTTGAAGCTGCATCTGATGAATTTTACTTCTAAGTGAAAGAGCATGCTTCTTCAATGACTCAATATTTGTTTTCTGTTCCATAGCTTCTTTTAATGAAACTTCCAGTGAAGCTTTCTGGTTTTCCAATGCTACTACCTGAGTCTCGCAATGCTTGGATTTCCCCTTAGCAGTAGTCTTTTGCATCTCTAGTTCTTCCACTTTATTCTCTAGACTTCATTTCTCTTTGCTCCATTCTTTAATTGATGATTTCAGACTATCCCTTTCTTCTTCTAAGCCTTGATGTCTTTGCTAAAGTCTTTCAAACTCTGCCAAGGTGGCCTTGGACTCTCTTTCAATATTGCTTGTTGATAGTACCAAAGCATCTTTGTCTAATTGTAAGGTTTGGCACTCTTCTTTGGATCCCTCAATCTCACTAATCATGTCTTCATACTTTCTCTTTAGATTTTGATTTTCATGTCTTTCCTTTTTCAAAGTTTCTTTCAATTCAGTGATCTTCTTCTGGGATTGTTCTAAATCCGTCATTATTTTGTCCACATTTTCTCCAGTAGCTAAGGTTGTGGCTACACCAGCCCTTGCCATTAATATCAGATCTTTATCGGTACCATGAACCACTTCCTTTTCGGTCACCATAACTCCCCTCTTTCATGTTGATGTAATTGTAACTTCGGAATGTATTCACTTATGTATCTTATGTATTGTGCCCCAATGTTTATTCTGGGATGTGTCTATAATGTAATTGAGTCATGTCATGCCCCGATGTTCCGATCGGGAGTTTCTATAATGTAAACAAGTCATGTCAAGTCATTGTGGGTAACCCTCCTATTGGTCAAGGGTTAAAGTCCCCGCAGTTTTGGGGTACTAGGGTTGTTAGACTCACCTAGTGAAGTCAGCCCTAGTAGGGTTTTGTCAAGTTGGGAATTAGTATAACTAGAGAGCTATCCTCTCTATTTATAACACACTCACTCGCACTTGGTTGTAGCGCATAGCTGAGGAAGAAGAAGGCACTGGGGCTAGGAAGAAATAGGTTACTGCTGTCGGGAGATCATCTTACTATTTTGGGGTTTTACTTTTGGTGCCGATTCTATCTTTGAGGAAGTTGTGAGGTTTTTTCCATTTATGGTTTCCCCAAGGAAAAACACTATGTTCATTATCTCTTGTGTTTGATTGTTGTGCTTGTTATTCTCTCAGTTAAAGATCCTAATATAATTCTAGCTTAATGTTAAAATCTAACATTTCCTCCAGTTTTCACCTTCTTCTCTGTTCTCTTAACAATCCTCTTTTTGTCTTTATCATAGAAAATAGTATTTAGATCAGGCACTTCATCTTCTTTCATGGGAGTAAAAGGAATCAATTCAATTCCTGATACTAAAACTAGATTTCCTCCCGCTATGCTACTGGAGGGAACAAAGGGTTCTACTGGATCAGCATAAGACTGAGTCTGTTCTTGATTTGCATAGTCATGTTCCTCTTGTGCCTTTTGTCGTAACTCCTCAGCTGATTTTTATACCTCGGTAGTCTATACACATTCTCTAAGATCCATCCTTCTTTGGCACCAAAACGATGGGTGAACCACATGGCGAAGTGCTCGGTCTAATGATTCCCCTTTCAACCAAATCCTAAATCTGTTTTTGTATCTCTTCATTCTGCATCACAAACATCCAGTACATGCCAATGTTTGGAAGTGGCACATCCTGCTACAGTTGTATCTCATGTTGTATCCCTCTCTTTGGTGGTAATTCTGTTGGTTCCTAAAATACTTCATCATACTCAGAAATTATTTTAATTTTTTCAAATTTATGCTTTGGATCACCTCCTTCAAAGGATTTAGATGTGTCATCATCCTTCCCTTTGACTTTAATCATCATCAATATAAAATTCTTACTAACGTTCACTAACATTTTCATTTGACCTACAAACTTTAGTGACATGCTTGTTTTCATATGATGTGCATGTACAATATATTCAATACCATCCTTGAAAACATGATATTGATTCGTCTCCCTATAAAATATAGCCTTGCGATCATACAAATATGGTCTTCCAAGTACAATGCCACATATATCCAAGTGTATTACGTCAAGCTCTTCCTCATCTTTAAACTCATCAGAAATTGCAAATTTTAATATACATTTCTTTGTTACTTGCAATCGTGTATCATTAGTAACCCATCCTAGTGGATATGGATTTTCTTGAGGTATAGTAGCTAAACCCAGCTTCTTTACCACTTCTTCATAAATGAAATTGGCTTGTGACCCACTATCAAATAATGTATCAACTTTTGTATGTTTCGTAATGACTTGAACATGAAAGAGTTTACCTCATTTCTTATCATTTTGACTAGAAGAAGATTGTACACTTGGACTTGTGTTTGCATGATGAGAAAGAGACATACCTTTATCTTTACCTTGGACTCCAATAGTTGTGACTTTGGTCTCATCACCAGATTCAAATCCCACATCCTGCAACACTAAATTAGTACTTTTGGCTTTGCCTTTATACTTGTGCCCTCCATAATTTGTTGGTCTTAATTCCATATGTAACTTTCAACATCGTGATACATCATGTCCCTTCTTGTAGTGGGAACATGAGGAATTCTCACCTTCTTTATTAATAGTGACGGTATGCTTACCTTTCCCTTTTCCTTTAAACATATTTCCATCTGACTTGAAATGATTCTTGGAGTGGTTGTCAGCAACATTTTTCCCCTTAGACTCAACATGAGTGGCTTGAACACATACCTCATCCAAATTGTTAGGGTTAAACATCAAGATAGTATGTTTTAAATAACCATGTAAACCACCTATATATTTAAGAAGTGTTTCTTGGGTATAGAGAGGAATATCCAACACTAAATCCATTTTCCTAAATTCTTGTGCATAATCCTAAATACTATGTCATTTACCATATTTGAAATTTTACCAATCCATCATAGCCTACTGCATATACCCTAATGGATATAATTGTTTTTTCAATGATGACACAAAATCATACCATGAGGAAATAACCATACCTTTAACAATCAAGTCCTCTCGAGTTTTTCTTTCCCACCATACGAGAGTAGTGCCTCCTAGTCGAAGTGAGGCTAACTGGATTTTGGCTTCATCTCCTGTTAGCTTTTGGATTCTGAAATAAACCTATATTTCCTTAACCCAATCATCTAGTTTCTCAGCATTAACTTCTCCATTAAACATGGGCAAATTATACTTTATGTCGAACTTCAATATTGGTGTATTCATATTAGAATTCTCAAAGTGCTTTTTATGTGCATATGATGAAGTACTTGTAGAACTACTATTAGAAGAAGATGATGGAGAAGGTGGAGTTTAAGGAGGATCCCCTCCATTACCTTTTTTTCCTAAGGTACTCCCTCTTGTTTTCATTTGCTTTCTTATCTTCTTCTCCAATCTTCTTTGATAATCTCCAAACAACTTCTCTACCCTGTCAACCATTTGGTAGAAAGCTTTTCGGAAAGCCTTCTCATCTTCTACCTGATAGTCTTCATTTTCCATTTTCTTGGTCCAATGTGCATGCCCAAATTTTGGGTTGAAAGGATCAAGTTCTCCTTTACTAGCTTTAAGCTTATCCCTAGTTAGTTATTCACAGACTCACAAATCTTGGGTTAAAATCGCTCTAATACCAACATGAACCATAAACTCCAGAACCTTTTAGTTGATCAGGAAAGAATTTAAAATGAGAATAGTTCTTAATTGCTAAGTTTCAATAAGGCATAAACATTAATCTTAAAGAGAACAATTTGAACAAAATTATGAGAATAAACAACGATTGCAACCATGAAAATGAAGACTATAACTTGTTAATGGAGTTCATCTCATAATGCATATGTCTCTAGGCCTACTTCCAGTGCGACTGATTAAATTAACTCTTCCAAAATGCATAAGGTTACATCAATTCTGAAGAATGACATTAATATGACTGTATGCAAAGAGAGAAGATCCACCCAATACGATACCTCAAGCATACAAATGGAGACTCTTTGTCTTCCACGTAGTATCTCCAAGCACTAGATAACACGTTGTGTTCTTCTACAATCTTCAATTTCTCTATGGAATGAAATCCATTGAGCTCTTACTATTCCAACTGTGAATTTCTTCCTCTCTCTGGTTCTCAATGTCCCGCCTTCTCTGTCTATCTAGGTTGAAAACAATCTATTAAATAGAAGAATTTGGTTGATGAAAATCCGTGGATAATGTGCCCAATTTGGGACAAAATCCATCTTGATGCCCAAATGACCTATGAGATAAGAATCCATTCCCAAATCAGGAGAAACATGGCACGAAAAGAAGATCAAATTCAAAGATTTGCGTCCAAAGATCTTTGTACAAACTGAAAAACCAAATATGAAGTCATAACTTTCGATTTAAACCAGGGTTGTCGATCTATTATGTCGTTGAGCAAGTTGCATCGTCAATCACTGTGACCCTAACTATTGGTGCAGACTTCTGTGATGCCAACTTTTCAAAGCTGACCAGTTCTGACTGTTCTGACCTGACGTCGAAAGTCAAAACTAGCAACACAACTTCCTCGATTATCCTCTCGACTCCCGACCTTCCGACTTTTTTGATCCTGTAAGTCGAAAGTCAGTAGTCGGCATCCAAAATGGGATCAACAAAACGGTCATTTACTCTCTCGACTTTCGATATCGACTTCGGAAATCGGAGATAGACCCTACTTCTGCATGCCACATGTCGAAAGGTAATTGGTCCAAATGTCAAAACTTCAAATTGTGATAATTCCCACATCCCAAGTCCAAATTTGACAAAATGGGTATCACTGGAAAGCTTTCAGCAAAATCTATGCAACTATAACCTTTGCTTAAGCATTTGAAGAGTTTGAATTTAAGTCATTTGGGAGATCCTCTTGGATCAACTATTCTTCTTCAAAAAACGGTCCAGTGTCAAGTCAAGCCTCACTATTGCATCATGAACTAGGTATAACTAAAAAAACATGAAGACCACCTCTCTTCATACAATCATCTTTACAAATGTCACAGTTCTCTTTCTCTCTTCATCGCCTTCTTCTATGGCAAGTTGGACCTCAATGAATGGAACAAAATTAGTTTATATACGCTGATTTGCATTTTTTTAGCAAAACAAAGTATTCCTACGCCTTCCTTCCAACCTTCTAAGTAGTATTACACAATGACCAATTTCATTCTTCTAGAGCATCCACGAAGATGCAAGGGAAATCTTGTCATTGTCTTCAACTTATTCTCATGCAAGAAATCAATAAAGTTATAAACAACATATTATGTGACACAACAAGCAGAATAGTAGCCAGAAGTTGGTGAAATTCAATTTTGGATTGAAAACATCATAATTGTGAGAATCCTCAGCATCACCTCATACCTAAAAAGTAGGATCAACTTGTCCAAATCCCATAAAGAATCTTTTAAGGATCCAAGAATTTGAGGAGGCTCTTTGTCTTGGCTATTGTAGTGAAGCATGAAGAATTTGATAGTTTGAGTTAAATTTATTTTAACTCAAATTATCATGTATCAAGAGATATCAAACTCTTTTTTTGACGTGCAAAGATTTGAGGAAAGGTTTACACTTCAATGGATTTTATCCTTCCAAACTCATATAATAGATCAGTAGTTAAAATAAATCTATACTGATATAAACCTCCATACAACTTAACAGGTTGACCTTCCAGAATCATGTGGCTTCCTGTGTTGCTACGATTAAAGACTTACGATGTGGGGAAACTGCACAGATCTGTGTGTCAATATCTAGATTCTAGCCTCGTCTGAGGATCAACTGTCATTTTTAAGATATCTATCTTGGAAGGCTCATATGTTGTTGTATCCTCACGGCCCCCAAAACTGGTTCTCGGGAATTTCAAGTCAGATACTGCCTGGATGATCACGAGTAATAATAAGAAAAAACCATGCATGAAGTTTTGATTGGTATCCTACAGCTGATGTGCGTAGCGTGGATGATATTATTTGTGAGATAAGTCGCTCAGTCCAATGATTCTGACAACGCTTTCGCTGTATTTGCATTGAAAATGATGGATTATGCGAATCTTACAAGTTACAACCATCTGTCTAAATGGACCATGTTTCTTTGGATAATGGAGACATTGTGAATATATGGCCTTGCTGGATCTTCCCAGGCTCTGCAGCACTGGTGAAGTGGTCCATTGCATACAATTTCTGTCTGATAAAGCGTGCCCACCAGAATGCTTTATTCACATTAAACATGATTGTACACCCCAGAGTTTATTTCGACATGATTAGACACCTGAGTTTATCTCCATTGCTGATTCCTTCTATCCAACAGGCAAAAAGAGCAGACTCAACAGTTTACTCTGCTCCTTGCCCGAACTCACAGGGTTATCTATAGTGAAGCAGGATGTCAAAACTGACCAACATTGTAATTGGCCTCGTAACCTAGTTCCAATAAAGAGGAACAATTATAATTGTAATTGTCCAGTAGCCTAAAGATTAACTGATTTGGATATCTTTCCCAAATTGCACAATTAAAATGGAACCAACTTTGTCACCTCAATAAATCCAAAAGTCCAAAGATTGTCTATGATTTGGACCTTTTTTCCAAATTACACAATTAAAAAGGAACCTAGGGACTTGAATCTTTTTTAAATAAAAAATGGATTTTAAACAATGAAAAGATATGATTTTGAACAATGAAAGTTACAATGATCATTGGATTCTCCAATAATGATAACAAAAAAAATCATTATTTAGAAGTGTTTTTTTGTTCAAGATGCAAGTGATATTAACAAAATAATAAAATATTAAGTAAATAATTTTTTTACAATGTAGGCCCTAACTTAATGCTCAAAACCAAAGAGCTAAATATTCCAATTATTTAAAAATAAAAATAAAAAATGAAATGTTTATCCTTCTTGTTATTCAATTTGAGAGTTCAGTCAACATTAAACCATGGGTTTACATACTTGGATTTGAGCACATATAAGCGATTTACATATTAAACTAATATAGAGCCTTTTTAACTCCAAATCCATCTAGATGCAAACTTTTACATAATGCACCTAAAGAGATTTGATCCTTCTCAACTCTTGTGCATCTGTATACTAATTTTTAAACAACTCATAATAAAATTTAACAATGTTTTTGTCACCTCAATAAATAAATAAATGTCACCTCAATAAAATATTTCTATAAAAACTTATTCAAAAACATTGTTCTTCCCATCTATACTTCCACATAACTTAAATTCTTCAACTCATCCCACTGGGACTATACTTCCACATAACATAGTTTTTCCCACAAGTTCAACTTAACCTAACTTTGGGAAAATGGACCTTCCTTATCTCAATGTCCATTTCGTCCATCCAAAAAGCATGGAGTAAGTCAATTATTAACTCAAGGAAAACATAGGTTTTTATATAGGAGTAATAATTACATGAACTTTCTAAATTAAAGGCCTAGTCATTGTACATTTCGTCCATCCAAAAAGCATGGAGTAAAGTCAAACATTATTAACTGCTGGAAAACATAGGATTTATATAAGTTATAATTACATGAACTTTCTAAATTAAAGGTCTAACAATACATTAGCCATCATTGTGGTCAAACCCCCCTACTATAATACCATTTTAGATAAAGGATAGTGAGACGTTTGATCACTTTTGGAAAGCGTGTTACTCTTTTTTAGATTTGAGTAACGATATATGGAGGTTTTGTGTTAGGTTTACAATATATGAAGGTTTTCTCTTAAGTTTGAAAACAATTATTTTAATATTATGAATTTTTTAATAAATGATAAACTCAATCATAAATCACGAATATTATTAGCGCAACAAGTTACATCCATACCATAACATAGTAGACAACCATAACATAGTAGACAAGGGAATTAAAAGCATTTTCATATTATAATGTAAGGCTAGGTACCTTTTTCTCATCTGGAATATCTGGAAGGCTAGGAACCGAAAGTTATTTGAAGATCTAATTCTTAATATTGCCAGTCTCTTACATATCATCCTTGATGAGGTAAATTCTTATAAGGTACCGCTGAAATCTAGGAATAAAACCCGTGACATTGGGAGGCCTCCTATTTCAAAATTTCCTATGGTTTTCTTTGATGAAGCTGCTTCAAATTTCATTGGAGGAGCGGGTATATGTATTTGGTTAAATGGTCACCATCTTTTTGATATTAAGCTTGGATGTGGGAGTAGCACTAATACTAGAGTAGAACTTTTAGCACTCTGAGCATCATTATGGGTCGCCAAAGATATTGGGTTGCCTTACCTACATATCTTAGGCGACTGCTCGGTGATTATAAATTGGGCAAAGGGGGAATCCACCCTTGACATGGTGAACCTTGAGTCTTGGTGCTACAACACCAAACTTCTCATGTCCTCATTCACCTGGGTGGATTTCAGTCATGTCTATAGGGAACATAACAAGAGGGCATACATCTTATCCAAGGAGGGGTTGTGTTTGGCTCCTGGTCATCTCTTACTTACAGAATCATATGATGATGAGTTTATTGGGGAAGACTCAATCCAGCTTTTTTAGAATTTCCTCATTCTATTTCAGTTATTTATCTCATGGATTTTTTGAGCTATTCCTAGTTTTGTTGAGCAGCAGTTACAGGAATTTTGAGAGTCACTTACCTGCTTTGGATAAGGTGTCTAGGCTCTTGTTATGTTATTTATGGACATTTCTCTGATTGATGTATTTATTGCTCACTTATGAGAGGACCTATTCATGTATTGATACCTAGGTGCTGATTGTATTTTTTACACATCTTGGGTATAGTTATATTTCTGTTTTGAACTGTCATTGTAATGTTATATTTACTGATCTGTCTGACCCATTGGGGTATGAACAATTGACTGATGATGTACAAGGTTACCTTTGATTCAATAGAATATCAAGGAACTGCTTTTTTTGACTAAAAAAAAAATGTAAGCATAAAATTTCATAAAACAAAGTTGTATTAATGATTAATAATGGTTGGCAAATTGGTTACTGTGATGGTATTTCACATGATCATGGATTTAGATGTGGACTTTGTGCTTTCGTAAAATTGAGTAAATCTTTAAAAATTAAAGTAAAGTTGAATTATGGGAGGAATACCCATACCACAAGAGAGTTATTTGCATTTTAGGGGATTTTACATTATGTTGTGACTAAATATATTGTTGTACAATTACAAGTAGTTGGAGACTCCAAAGTGATTATAGAGTTGGCTCTCCGTAATTGCTAGCTACAGATGGCTTCCCTTGAAGGATGGAAACACAAAATTAGAAGTCTTCAGACACAGTTTGCAAAGATAAAATACTAGCATATTTTGAGAGATTTCAATGGTGAAGCAAGTCTACTTTCCAAACAAGCCTTGGATTTGGATGAAAGAGCCCATTATTATGAGGATAAATGGTTCTAATGTGTTATTTGAGGGTTCCTATTCTATTTTATGGTTTGAAATTGAAATCTGATGATGTATATGGCCTGTTATCTTTCAAAAAGACTAGAATAATTTTTGGGTCAAATGATTTGATAAATGCTATTATTATATAAACAATTAGTTTTTATAATATTGTTTATCCAAGTATTAGTTTTCAAACTATCATTATATTTTGTATGAGTCAAACTGATATATAAAAGAGTATAGAATGAGTCTAGTGAATGCTTCTAGTTCTATTTTGGAGCAGGGAAGGTAAATATTTATTATAAAAATTGTATTAATGTTGTTAAACTTACTTTATACTTTATTTATAATATGATTTATTTTATAAAAAGAATTACACTTTATTTATAAGAATATGATTTTTTTAAATCACATTAATAATTATGTAATATATATATATATATATATATATATATATATATACCACTCTATCTCTATTTATAAATGCAAAATGATGTGACACAACCTAATAATTATATAATAGCTAAACCACCTTTCATATAACTCTACAATCCTAGAAAACTTGGTATATCTCTTTGGACTACTTTTTTTTTTTAGTTTTATTGGGTCATCATTACAAAGTATGATTTACACACACATATATATAGTGCATCCTCATACAACTAAAATAACAAGGTGGAGTTGCAAAGCAACATAGTCCCTGCATAAGGGATAGAAACATCGTCACTTTAATTGCAACTCAAGTTTGTATTTGTAATCATTGACCATCCTTAAGTAAAGGCATGATACTAAACGTTGTAATCATTGGTTGATCTTTCCAGTAGTCGTGTAATAGTGAGAACATATTCTTAGCTCATGTGTTTAATTGTAATTGTCATATTGTAATATGTTTGTAAACGATTGTAAGTATTCAAATAGTCGATTGTAAGATTGTAAGTAGTACAATTGTATGATTTAATTGGACATATATTTTTTACTTTGAAGTTCTAATGTAATTCACATAATTGTAGCAAGATTTATTATACTTTTTTGCAATGGAAGTTTTGAAGAAAATTTTGCAACTTGCAAAGAACCTAAAGCGAGTGCTAGTGGTGGCTACTCTTAAGGCCTTTTAAAAATTATGCATCTTCGCTTAAAAGAAAAAAAAAAACAAATTCCCCCCAAATATACTTACAGAGAAAAAACAACTCCAAACTCCAAACAAATAAAATCAGGCAAATATAAAAAAATCCATTTTCATTCAGTCGTTCTTAGATTCTCCTATTTACCCAATACTTCGATATAAGTTGTGTTCAAACTCCAACAATAAAACCACTTTCTCTACTAACATCAAAACTAAACATATCACAACAACAACAAAAATAACAGTTCAAAAGACAAATGGAAAAAAGGCATTAATATTCTGCCCCAAAAATTTATATAAAATAAGGGGAAACTGAGCACAACATTGATATACTGGCCCAATAAATTATATAAAAAAACGAAAAGAATAATCCCTACTTGACATGATCAAACACAATTCTTGTGATCAATTATTTGCAGTTTCATGTTTGCAAAACCCTAATTCTAACTATCTCAGAACATTAACAAAACCCCAACATAGCATATTAATGTCTGTGTTTGCAAAAATTAAACAACAACCAACCGTACTACGTAGATCAGCAGATAGTAGCAGGAGGCCAAGCGAACCTCGGTTAAAAAGGGCGAAATGATCATTAATGAAGACATGCCTTGTTTGATATAATTTTAATAACAAAGAGATATGGATGGATATATGCTTCGTTACATAACTACAACGCTTCCTTCGTTACATCCACTTCATTAAAATGCCCACCACCTACCTTCGCTAGGAAAATGAAGTTGTTTTTTATGACATGATTCTATTAAATGAAAGATTCCATTTTTTTAAGTGACCATTTTGTAGAAGTTGTCGAATGTTGTGTTTGAGTGATCATATGCATTGGTAAGGAAATGAGTGACAAGTTTAATGTCAGAAAATGCGCATGTGAAAACATTGATTCAAGTTGTTATTTTGAATGGCCTCGAGCGTTGGGCTCCCCCTCTGCGCAGTGATTTAACTGTTAAAGTCTACAGAAATGTGCATACACTCCCCCCTTTGGATTTGAACATGTGACTTCCTAAGAGGAAACACATGCTCTTAACCATTAGGCCTACTCATGTTGTGATTTCCCCCTCTATACAAGCATCTTTTGGGTTTAAGAATAATGAACTAATCGATTGAACTTTGTGTTTCTAGGTTAAAGAACTTGACATATACCTTTCTTCCTTGGCCTACTAGATCATATATTGATGGAGGAGCATTTAGCTTCCATATTTGGTACTGAGAAAGATAGGGTCAACTTCCCTTTCTATTTTAATATTGGAGCATGTAGGCATGGGGATCCTCCCTTTTTTCATTTTGCAAGCTGCTTCAGGTCGGAAGGGGTTAGAAAAGGCGGATGCTTGCTCCTTGGAACCAAATGAGATGGAAACAACGCACTCATATATGATTATAAGACTAAAAAGAGTATCCAACCAACTCCATCATTCACTATCCACACTTACCCTAGCGACTTAGATTAGCCCATGTGTTTGCATTTCCAACATAATGAACACTCTATCATAGGTAAGGTTTGAATCATTCATGCATATGGTATTTATATGTGTTCCATCTTTGCTACCCATAGGTTTCTCCCTCTATTTTCTTCTTACTGGTCGTAAGAGTAATTTTGATAATACACAAAAATAAGAGTAATTTTGTAGTAGTTAGGAATAAACTTAGATCAATGCACAACACCTCAAGTTTATGCTTGAAGCAAATAACATAGATCTGCCATTGCATAGAAAAAAATGAATCCACCATTGCTTGAATACACCACATAATAAATTTGCCACTGCATAGCACAAAATGAATCCTCCTTTGAGATCCTTCTTGCTGCACCACTATATATTATATGATGCATTAAATAAATTGTTTTAATAACCATGAATTTGATCAATTAAAAGCAATTTCAAATGACCAATCCATTGGTAGTGGAGCCATATCGATAATCAAGAACCATTTCTAAATGGAAATAACATGATCGACAATCCCATTCCTACTTCGTGGGGTTGTTAGCACTCCAGGAAACTCTTCTAGGCTGTAACTCGAAGATGCCTGGTAACTTAATTTTATCTTAATGATTCACTCAAATGGATCAAGTTAGATGACTAAATCAAACCTCAGTCACTCAAGACATGCATAAACACAACCAGATTGACAAGGCTTTTACCTATCACTGTTCAGAGCGTTGTAAATAAATGAGTGTACGAAGAACACTTAATTTTCTAGCAGAAACATACACACAAGTATATATGAATGGCCAGATAAACCAAGTAAAGTACTTTCAAATTCTAGTTTATGGATGCATTGACAAGTTAACAGTTATCAAACATCAGAAAAATAGAATTAACATGAATTTGACATTCAGGTGCAAGTATAGAATAGACAAGAAGATGAAAATATGAACAAGTAATGGCAAAAGAAGCTTGTATTACTGATTTGAACATGAGAAGCTTGAGCTTACAAAATGTGAAAAAGTCTCTAAAAGTTGAACCTCTATACAATGATTCTTCAATGAGCTTAAATAATCTTTACAAATTAGTTTCAAGATCCTCAAAAGATGGATCTGATAACCTCTTTTCCTATCTCAAATCCGAATTTGTGAGGTGGCTGGAAAATGCAGAAATTTCTGGAAATGTGTTGCTCAGAGATTGACCTATATCTCTCAAATAAAAATAGATTTTGGAAAACTGAGAGAGTTTATTGTTATTTGGTTTGTTGTGAGAAAAACCAACTCTCAGTTATTTGATATTCGTTTTCATTTTCCCAACATCTGTATTTAAAAAAAACATGTGTCAAACAGGGGAATTCTGAGATCTGAAATTTTGGGCTCAGAAATGGATTCGATTCTACCAATATGTGACACCTGTAGGAAAACTAAGAGAGGTTATTGTTATTTGGTTTGTTATGAGTAAAAACCTCTCTCATTTATTTGAGATTCGTTTTCATTTGCCCAACATCTGTATTTCAAAAACATGTGTCAAACAAGGGAATTCTGAGATCTGAAATTTAGGGCTCAGAGATGGATTCGATTCTCTCAATATAAAGTCCTGCTTATTCAACAATCAATAACTGGAAAAGTCTACTTGCTCATATAAAGAGATTATTCTATTTTCTACTCCTAATTCTAATCAGTAGAGGCTTCTTATCAAGTGACATCATGCTTCCAATGAAGCCATGTCAGAAACTGATCTGCTAAACTTATCCTTGACCTTGACCCCAAAAATGAAGAAATGTATATCCAACAGAAAAGTGGTTTGAACAAATGATAAAGCCATATTTCATCTGATAGAAATATTTTAACATCTATGTTGTTCATGGATTCCAAACAGTTTACAATAGGATCATAAAAGCCAACATGAAATACCTTTTTATGCTGCTGATCTTTTCCTTCAATGATGTTAATGCTGAATGTGGACTACTCAACCTCTGTCAGCAAAAAATGCAAACTCAATTGCTGATATGAACCTTTCTGCTCCTTATCTTCCAGGTTTCCAAAGGGGACCATTTCATCTTCATGACAACCTAAGTCAATGGATGCATTTGATACAATGTCAAAAGCATCTATAATATGGTTATCATCCTGAAATTCATTAATATATTGGTCACAATAAGAGGTGTCCCCTACTGCAGCATACTTGTCATGAATGTTTAGTTCTTTATTCAATAAATTGAATTCATGACAGCATTCAGGATATAAAATATCAGCTGAAAATATTCATTTTCAAAACAAATGAAAGGCAGCATGAAAATCTGCCAAAGAGCTGATACTGGCAATAGGAAGAGACCGGTACCAATTACAAGCAATCCCCTCTAATGAATATCCAAATAGTTTAATCTGAACATCTGCATGCACAATTTGCAACCGATGAATGCAATCATGAAAATCCAGCAAATGTTCAGCTGATACTTCCCAATCTTCTCCTCGAAATCTGGGAATACTACGTTCCCATTCATCTCTACTAGGAACTAGATTAGGAAAACCAACAATATTTGAAAAATCACAGAAAGCATACTTCTTTGCTAAGATCTGGTTCATTTCATACCAGTGGAGTCTCCAATAGATTTATGAACAATGGAAGCACCACTAAATCTGTCCTCCATGGAGCCGTCAGATAGATGATTACAACTGAAATAATATCCAGGCTTTGTTTATCATCAAAGCTGGAACTATGTCGTCTCCCAGGGAATCTGAGCTTCAATCTCCTCTCCCTAGCAACGACACCAATTTGTTAGCACTCCAGGAAACTCTTCTAGGCTATAACTCGAAGATGCCTGGTAACTTAATTTTATCTTAATGATTCACTCAAATGGATCAAGTCAGATGACTAAATCAATTCTCACTCACTCAAGACATGCATAAACACAACCAGATTGACAAGGCTTTTAACTATCACTGTTCAGAGAGTTGTAAATAAATGAATGTACGGAAGAACACTTAATTTGCTAGCAGAAACATACACACAAAGTATATATGAATGGCCAGATAAACCAAGTAAAGTACTTGAAAATTCTAGTTTATGGATGCATTGACAAGTTGACAGTTATCAAACATCAAACAAACAGAATTAAAATGAATTTGACATTCAGCTGCAAGTATAAAATAGACAAGAAGATGAAAATCTAAACAAGTAATGGCAAAAGAATCTTGTATTACTGATCTGAACATGAGAAGCTTGAGGTTACAAAATGTGAAAAAGTCTCTAAAAGTTGAACCTCTATACAATGATTCTTAAATGATCTTAAATAAGCTTTACAAATCGGTTTCAAGATCCTCAAAAGATGGATCTGATAACCTCTTTTCCTATCTCAAATCTGAATTTGTGAGGTGGATGGAAAATGCAGAAATTTCTGGAAATATGCTGCTTAGAGATTGACCTATATCATAAAAATAGATTTTGGAAAACTGAGAGAGGTTATTGTTCTTTGGTTTGTTATGAGAAAACACCTCTCTTAGTTATTTGAGATTTGTTTTCATTTTCCCGACATATGTATTTAAAAAAACATGTGTCAAATAGGGGAATTCTGAGATTTGAAATTTAGGGCTCAGAGATGGATTCGAATCTCCCAATATGTGACACCTGTAGGAAAACTGATAGAGGCTATTGTTATTTGTTTTGTTATGAGAAAAAAACTCTCTTAGTTATTTGAGATTCATTTTCATTTTCCTGATATCTGTATTTCAAAAACATGTGTCAAACAGGTGAATTCTAAGATCTGAAATTTAGGGCTCAGAGATGGATTCGATTCTCTCAATATGTGACACCTGTAGAAAAAATGAGAGAGGTTATTGTTATTTGACATGTCAGGAACAAAATCCTTCGACCGTTTCTTAAAATTATCCTCTAGTCGCCCATGATCATCATTTGAAAATGATGCTTCAGCATAGTAAAAACGCCACATTCTTGAAAAACATTGCCTCATCTTGCGGGGGTATTTTGACTGCCTTCCTGAGCTCTAAATGCAGATATGAAAGTACCATTGGAAATTTGAGTATTTCTAGTTGTCAATAAACTATTTTATCATGTAAAAAGGCCTCTCTATGGCTGAGAAAATTTAGTTTTCCCAAGGCAGTTTATCGTTTGAAAAAGCTACGATTTCGGTGGCTAACATGTTAGGATATTTAGACACTTAGGAGTTAGTTAAGATCAACTTGTGTAATATATCCGTTAGGTAAAAGTGTGTTTCTTTAGTATGTATTAGTATGCATTTGTAAATATTCTAATCCGACGGCCACGATATGTTCTAGACATAGAGTGATCCAACGGTTCAACTTCTCTTAGATCATACCTACCATTGATCTGTGGCTTGACACCCGATTGGTCTATGATCTCTATTTAAAGAGAATAGAGGGTCTTTGGCTAGTTGATCAATTATGAGAAGCTCATGTAAATTTCTTTCTTTTGCATAATAACTTGCTCCAAGTAGCTATTTGGCTGGGGTCGTGGACTGTTTCCCTCTCGAGGGTTTTAACCACGTGACAAACATCGGTGTGTTGATCTATGATCTATTTGTGTGAAGCGGTTGCTCAAGGTGTTCAGTATTTTGGGAGTACCATGTGTACCCGAACATGGTATCAGAGCTTTTATGAAGAGCCGCTTTCGGTTTTGATCAAGATCTGGAACCGGTGTTGCCGAAACTTTGAAAGGGTTTCTGGTTCTAGATTTTATGTACATTTGTGGCCTGTGGGAGCTATTCCATTGCGTCTAAAGTTCCATTTCCATTGGGAAATAGTTTTCGTTTCACCGAAAACCATTTCCGTTTGTCCAGAAACACCCATTTCGGCAAATCTGAAGGTATAATGTTACAGTGACGGATTTGTTTTTGTAAATCTCTCATATTTTATCAGTTTATTATTAGATCTTTTTTGTTTTAGTCTCTGACTGTTACCTTCTCTGACTGCGTATGCTCTTTTCCATGCACCTTGCGCAATCACAACGAATCAAAAACAGTAAGGGAAATTTTGTTTTTTCTTGTCTTCTCGGCTACGTATGCTCTTTGTCGTGCACCTTGTGCGATCACGACAAATCAGAAATAACAAGAAAACTTGAAAACATAGATTTTCCGGGTAAGCTAACCAAGATCTAACCCCATTGTGTGGAAAAAAAAAATTTGTTTTTGTTTTTCGTTTTTTTTTTGTGATTTACACGAAAAGAAAGCGAACACGGAGAACGAGAGAGAAGAGTAACAAAAAAAACCCTTCCTCTTTCCTCTATTTTACATACCTTTTAAACTTAGCTCACTTGGTCCAAAGTTGCTTTATTACTTAATAGGTCTTGAGTTCAAGTCTTATTAAGCTACTTTTTAGTACATGCAATTTATATTTTCAAGTTATTTTATTGTAAAAGTGCATCTCACATAAATAAAATAAAATAAAAGTGAGTCACTTAAGTCTTTTAATTTATTGCCGCACTAATTAAAAGTCGCATTATTGTAAAAGTGAACATCACTTATTCTACAAAAGTGATTCACTTCAAAGTAACTTTATTGTAAAAGTGATTGTCAAAGGTTGATCTTGGGAAGATGGGGCTTCTTTTTTTAGTTGGTCAAGTTAATATCTGCCACGTCACTATTGGGGACATCTTCAAGTTTTTCTTTGATCAAGCATAACTTCATCATCCAGAATCAGTTTTAAGTGCCGTTTTTTTTAAACCGCATATTTTTTCGAGCTCTTTGCATCCAGATAGTTAGTTTCTGTTCTTTCAGCCATTATTTTACAGTATGGATGCCCCTTGTGATATTATATTTACAAGTTCTAACTATTTCTCATGGAAATCTCGTATGGAGGATGTTCTGCGAAGTAGGGGACTTTTTAGGATAATCTCAGGGAAAAAACAGAACCCACTGATGATGATAAGAAAATTAAATGGGAAAATAGATGTGATGAAACTCGTGGATTGATTGGGATGTCAATATCTACTGATTTGCAATTCCACATATCTGGAATTAATGAACCTAATCTCGCTTGGGAAAAGTTGGAATCTGTGTTTGGTAAACATAATGAAATTTGGGGTCATCAACTTGAGAATGAGTTGCTTTCCTTGAATCCAAATGATTTTTCATGCATTCAAGACTATTTATCTAAGTATAAAACTCTTAGACTATTATGTGCAGAATGCAAGATTAAGAAAGAAGACAAACAATGTATTTATCATATTCTTTCAAAACTTGGACCTAGATATTCTGTTTTTGTATCTACATTCTACTCCATGAAAGAATTCTTGACTGTAGCTAGCTATCAAGAGCCTAGCCTTGAATATTTTTGTGATTCCTTAATTAGAGAGCAAGATAAGCTCATTCATCTTAGAATAATTAACAATGCAAATACATCTGAGAAAGCCTTATTGTCCCAACAGAAAGAAAAGTCCAAGCCTCCCAAGAAACGGAATTTTCGCAATAATAAGCAAAACAACAAGAGTCCCAAACCTTCTCAGTCAGATCCTTCTTTAAAAAATGACAAAGGATCCAAGCAAAAAGGAAAGAAGACTGGGTGTCATTGCAATTTTTGTGGGAAAGATAATCATGATGAATTTAAGTGTTTCAAGAAGATGGTAAAAGTAAAAGTGTAATATATCCGTTAGGTAAAAGTGTGTTTCTTTAGTATGCATTAGTATGCATTTGTAAATATTCTAATCTGACGGTCACAATATGTTCTAGACATAGAGTGATCCGATGGTTCAACTTCTCTTAGATCATACCTACCCTTGATCCATGGCTTGACACCCGATTGGTCTATGATCTCTATTTAAAGAGCATAGAGAGTATTTGGCTAGTTGATCGATTATGAGAAGCTCATGTAACTTTCTTTCTTTTGCATAATAAATTGCTCCAAGTAGCTATTTGGCTGGGGCCGTGGACTGTTTCCCTCTTGAGGGTTTTAACCACGTGACAAACATCGGTGTGTTGATCTGTGATCTATTTGTGTGAAGCGGTTGCTCAAGGTGTTCGGTATTTTGGGAGTACCCTGTGTGCCCAAACATAATATAGCCCCAAATTTTATATTTAAGCTGATGAAAGCTAGGATTTCGATGGGTAATGAACAGTTGAAATGTCCTCCTAAGCCATTGAAACCTGATTTTTGACCTTTTTGAAGAAAAAACAAAATCCAATGTTTTTCAAACTTTATTACATACCTAAAGCTTTAAAAAATGAGCCAAAATAAATTTAGAAATTTATTTTTCAATGATTTTCTATCACCTAAAATAAACAAACTTGACTATTTTATTTGCCACTGCATAGCACAAAATGAATCCTCCTTTGAGATCCTTCTTGCTCCACCACTGTATATTATATGATGCATTAAAAAAATTGTTTTAATAACCATGAATTTGATCAATTAAAAGCAATTCCAAATGACCAATCCATTGGTAGTGGAGCGATAGTGATAATCAAGAACAATTTCTAAATGGAAATAACATGATCGACAGTCCCATTCCTACTTCGTGGGGTGAACTATCGAAGCTCACAGAGCTCTACTTAAACGATAACAGGCTATCGGGTTCGATTCCAAAGTCTATAGGAAATTTTTTTAACCTTTTGTCTCTCTTTCTCTCTCACAACAATTGTGGGGAAGGCAGGGGAGTGTCGCTCTCTACTTCAGCAGCACTTACAACTTCACTAACAGCTCAAAACACCACTTACAACATTGTCACAGCTCGCACTCATAGCTGGCTGTGACTTGCTAATAGAGCTCACAAAACTCAAATAAACACCTACAGGACTGTTACAACTGACAGTACTCTACAGATGATGTTCAAACTAGTTGTTACAACTAACAACAACTTAACACGACTATTTCAGCTAGCTGTGACTGCTGACAGTCACCTACAACACACTCACAACTTAGTATTTTGCAATTTTCTGATCACCCCTACGTCCATAAACTTAACAAAAATATTCTACTAAATTAATAAACCATATTAACACAAATAAACTCCATCTGCTACAGCAAACTAACATTAAAATAAAACTGATTTTTTCACACTCAGAAACAAAGTAAAAATAAAAATTACACAGTAAAGTTCAGAGTTTCACCTTTGTTTCTATTTCTCTATTACGTTGTGTCTCCCCTTGTGTAAACCACTATTACAATGCAAGTATTTATAGGATTTCTAACTAAGTCAGTCATTAATTACAAACCGACCCTTCGCTTATACAAAATGGAATTCATAATTTATATTTTACAGACTGACAGAAATAAAATTGCGTTGTCTATTCAAAAAATAGATGTGCTTTGCTGGCATATTAAGAGGGATTTACATATTTTAATAATCTGATTTCTGTCAGACAGTGTGATGGTGATTAAGTGATTTGGCTCTTCAAAATTCTGACAGTTGTAATTCTAGGCGGTGATGCCTTTTCAGAACTCTAGCGATTGATGTTTCCTCTTCAGTGTTTCAACAGGCTATGGTGGAGTAATTAATCTGATTCTAACATTCTCCCCCTTAATTACTACACTCAAAAAACAAAATTTTGTGATACTAACTTTCTCTTACAGCTTACAAACTCCAATGTTTTTCCTATGAAGCTCATACAACTCTTTTCCCAATGGTTTTGTAAACAAGTCTGCAAACTGATTTTCTGATTTGCAAAATTCTACACTTATTTCATTGTTGTTTATCAGTTCTCGAATAAAATGATACCTTGTATCAATATGTTTACTTCTTTTATGAAAGACGTGATTTCTTGATAGTGCAATAGTTGATTTATTGTCACAAAAAATTTGAGTTGGTTCATTATGTTCATGGTGTAACTCATAAAGAGTTCTTCTCATCCATACAGTTTGACATGCTAGTGATCCCGATCCAAAACTGAACACATATCCAGATGTGCTCTTTCTATCATCAATAGAACCTGCAAAATCACTGTCAGTATATCCAATCAATTTAAAATTTGAATTTGATGTATATTGGATACCAAAATTTGTTGTTTTGACACTATATCTTAGGATTCTCTTTCCAACTTGCCAGTGGGTGTTCTTTGGCGATTCCATAAATATTGAAATCAAACTTACTGCAAACATTATATCAGGTCTTGTTGCAGTTAAGTACATGAGACTTCCAACCAGTCTCTTATACAACGTTGGATCAACCTTTGACCCATCATCATCCTTACTGAGTTTTGTGCCAATTGCAATTGGAGTTACAACTAGCTTACAATTCATCATTCTGAATTTTTTCAATACATCATTTGCATACTTAGATTGACATATAAAAATACCATCTTAGGATTGAGTTACTTCAATACCAAGGAAATATTTCATCATTCCTAAATCAGTCATCTCAAATTATGTTTTCATCACTTTCTTGAACTCATCTACTGAAAGATCTCTAGTGAATATTAAATCATCCACATATAAGTAAACAATCAATATTTTACCTTCTTGGTTTACTTTTATATATAGCATTGGCTCACTTGGACTTCTGTTGAATCCTTCACTATTCAAGTATTCATCAATTCTATTGTACCAAACTCTGGGTGTCTACTTCAATCCATATAACGATTTCTTTAATCTATAGACCTTGTATTCGTGTCCATCAACTTCATAACCAGGAGGTTGTCTCACATAAACCTCTTCTTCTAAAGATCCATTCAAAAATGTAGACATTACATCCATTTGATGTACATACCATTTATTATGAGCAGCAATAGCTAATACCATTCTTGCCGTATCAAGTCTGGCTATAGGTGCAAATGTCTCATTATAATCAATTCCAGGTTGTTGACTAAACCCATGAGCTACAAGTCTTGCTTTATATTTTTCAACATCACCATCAACATTTAACTTAGTCTTATAAATCCATTTGACACCAATACAATTTTTATCATCAGGCAAATCTACAAGATCCCAAGTATTATTTCTTTCTATGGCATCAATTTCTTCATCCATTGCTTTTATCCAAACATCCTTTTTAATAGCCTCATCAAAATCTACAGGATCACATGCTATACATGGAATATTTAAAACTTGATCTACTTCTTCATTTTGATCATACAGTTCTATTAAACTTCTAATATTCTGACCTCTGACTCTGTTTCTTAATGATGCTAATGTAGGATTTGATTCATTACTTACCTCTGCTCTTGTTCCTTGTCTTTCACCAATATTTGATGGTTCATCGCATTCATGAGTTCTAGGTGTTCTGGCTGGTGTTGTTACTGCTGGTGTAGATGGAGTTATATGTCCTCCATGTATGCCATGTTCATCTTCTTCATCTTCTATGTCAGGTGCAACAACGTCCTCACCAACTAATTTATCAATGCTCCCATCCCATGCTTCTTCTTCCTTAAACAATACATCTTTGCTGATAACATCTTGGTGATGGGATTATAAAGTTTGTATGCTTTATATTCTTCACTATATCCAACAAAAATACATTTCTGACTTCTGTCATTTAATTTTCTCCTCATCTCTTCAGGTACATGTGCATGAGCTACACAACCAAAAATTCTTAAATGAGATATGTTGCTACACTTACCACTCCATGCTTGCTGTGGAACACAATCCTTCACACTCTTCGTGGGGCTTTTGTTCAGAATTTATACTGAACAAGTAACATCGTCTCCCTAGTATTCATTTGAAAGATGCTTCTCATTCATCATACTTCGAGCCATGTTCATAATGGTCTTATTCTTTCTTTCTGCTACACTGTTTTGTTGTGGAGTGTAGCGAGCAGTAAACTGTCTTTTAATTTCATAATATTTACAAAATTCCATAAAATCATTTGACATATACTCACCTCCTCTATATGATCTCAAGACTTTAATAAACATGTCACTCTCTTTTTCAGCCATAGCTTTAAAACTTTTAAACACGTCAAATGCTTGAGATTTATGTTTCAACAAATACACCCAAGTTTTTCGACTGTAATCATCAATGAAAGTCATAAAATAAACATTACCACTCAAATAAGGTGTTTGCATTGGTCCACACAAATCTATGTGTACCATCTCTAATGGCGCCTTTGCTCTGTATGAGACTTCAGAAATAAATTTCTTTCTATGATGCTTTCCCAATATTCAACTCTCACATGAGCCTGCTGGCTGCTCAATACTAGGCAATCCTTTTACCATCTGCTTCTTCTGTAGCAAATCTAAACCACCAAAATGTAAATGGCCATACCTCAAATGCAATAACCATGATTGATCCAAACTCTTAGTTTTATAAGCATTCAAAGAGTTAGTCAAATCATTTCTAATAATCAGCGGAAACATTCTATTCTTTCTCATCTCTACTTTAGCAATCAATTGTTTACTTGGATATTTATCATAAATAGTGCATACCTTGTTTTTAAAGAACACTATGTATTCTTTCTCTAGCAATTGCCCAATACTTAATAAATTACACATTAAATCAGGAACATAATAAACATCATGTATTTTTCTTCTTTTACCATTCTTTGCATACACAACAATCACACCTTTACCACTAACTTTTACCTTACTGTCATTACCTAAATTCACTTCAGACTGAATGCTTGTATCTAAACTTGAAAATAATTCCTTATTTCGAGTCATGTGGTTGTTGTATGTGCTTTCCGAAAACCATATATATTTTGAACTTTCCTAGGTGACATTACAAGTCAGAAACATAGGCTTTTCATCATTTTTAGTCTCCTTTGTCATGTGTGTGGATAAGTTACTTGCATATGCTTACTTCTTCCAACACTTATTAGCAAAATGCCCAAATTTCTTACAGTAAAAACATTGAACTTTAGATCTGTCATACCTTTGATTTCCTGGCTGCCCTGTTCTACCGCGACTCCCCCTTACGCTAGGAGTACTCTACTGTAACTTTTCTTCATTTTCAGAATCATTTCTGCTGTCACTATGACCAACACTTTGTCCTCCTCATCCTCTGTTACTAGCTCTTCCTCTGCCTCTACCTCTAGTAACATGTAACTGAGATTTATAAGCATTTTCTAATGGAATATCATCATACATGTTCATTCTTGATTCATGTGTAATCAATGAACTAGGCAGCTCATCAATGTGCATTTGACTGAGATCTTTAAATTCATCAATTGGAACAACCACTGCTTCAAACTTCTTTGGCAAACATCTCAACAATTTTTCAATTTCACATTGATCTGGAAGGTATTCACCATATTGTCGTAGCTGGTTTACAACATTCATGACTTGTGTCATAAAACAATCAACAGTCTCGTTGTCCTTCATCTTCGGATTCTCAAAGTCTCTTCTCAAATTTTGCAACTTAAAATTCTTCACCTTGGTCACACCTTGATAGCACATTTCAAGAGTGTCCCAAGCTTTCTTTGAAGAATCAACACTTGAAATCTTTGGAAAAATGGATTCACTCGGGCCTTGTTGAATAAGACCAAGAGCTTTATTATCCTTCTTTTGATTTTCCTTCAACAGAACACGTTCAGCATTTGACAAAGCCAATTCAGCAGCTTGATCAGTTGGTTCTGGGTACCCAATTGTAACAAACTCCCAAAGATCCTGAGCACGCAGGATAGTTCTCATATTAATAAACCATGTGTCATAATTTATTTTAGACAACACAGGAATTTTTGGCTGAACTACAATGCTGTTAGTAGCCATTTCAAATTAAATTCCAAAAACAATGAGCAAGAAAACTCAACTAAACTTTTGGACAAGAAAGAAAACTTAACCATGCTCTAATACCACAATTGGGAAGGTAGGGAAGTTCCACTCTCTACTTCAGCAACACTTAAAACTTCACTAACAACTCAAAACACCACTTACAACACTATCACATCTCGCACTCACAACTGGTTGTGACTTGCTGACAGAGCTCACAAAACTCAAACAAACACCTACAGGATTGTTGCAGCTGGTTTTTACAGTTGATAGTACTCTACAGATGATGTTCCAACTAGCTGTTACAACAAATAACAACTTAACATGACTATTTCAGCTAGTTGTGACTGCGGACAGTCACCTACAACACACTCACAGCTCAGTCACAGCTTAGTATTTTGCAACTTTCTGATCACCCCTGCGTCCAAAAACTTAACACAAATATTCTAATGAATTAATAATCCATATTAACACAAATAAACTCCAGCTACTAGAACAAACTAACATTAAAATAAAACTGAGTTTTTCACACTCAGAAACAGAGTAAAAATAAAAATTACACAATAAACTTCAGAGTTTCAACTTTGTTTCTATTTCTCTATTATGATGTGTCTTCCCTTGTGTAAACCACGATTACAATGCAAGTATTTATAGGATTTATAACTAAGTCAATCATTAATTACAAATTGACCCTTCACTTATACAAAACGGAATTCATAATTTATATTTTACAGACTGACTGACGGAAATAAAACTGTGCTGCCTCTTCAAAAAAATAGATTTGCTTTGCTAATAGATTAAGACGGCTTTACATATTTTAATAATATGATTTTTGTCAGACAGTGTGACGCTGAGTCAGTGAGTTGTCTCTTCAAAATTTTGGCAGCTACAATTCTGGGCAGTGATGCCTTTTCAGAACTCCGGCAGTTGATGTTGCCTCTTCAGTGTTTCAACAAGCTGTGATGGAGTAATTAATCTGATTCTAAAAACAATCTCTTCAGGAGCCTTCCATAGGAATTGTCATAGATTTGCAATCTACAAACATTGGATATTTCATTCGATAATTTTAAGTTTGTGAGTGTGCTGACAGTGGTATCGAAGCTTCATGGATTATATGAGCTCTCCCTCGCTGGTTGTGGCGTCGAGGGAATATTTCCCGAGGGGTTGTCGACAATGTCGGGACGTCTTTATGTGCTTTATTTATCCATCTTTATCTGCTTTATTTATCCAACAACAGCCTCACTGACACCTTATCGTCGTGGCTGGACAACATGATGGATTTAGATATGCTCAATTTATCAAACAACGCATTGAAATACACGATCCAAGATGAGATACACTACCTATGAGATCTCAACACTCTCTGGCACTCATCGTTTGGATATTTGATACACAAGGTTTGTAAGGATTGGGGGCCTACCATGGTCGTATATCCAGTTCTTTTCAATTGTTTACAATGCTTGGTTATCATGTGGCTTCATTAACAGGTCACCCAGGCCACAACCCAACTCTCTGTGATTAAAACACACAAGATACTAAGTACTGTAGTAGCACCGAGATGTTTGTTCTAGACAAATTAACAAACTTCAAATGCTTCAATTTTCTAATAGATTGGGGCAATGAATTGATAGAAGTATAACTTAAATCTAACACTTTGAGATATGTCAAATTGGTAAAAAATCTTGCAGAGATTGATGTAAGAAATTCACTTTGAGATAACAATAAAATGTGGAGCCTTGGACATTGGATGGCCTGGTTGATTAGATGTATTTTGGTTTTAATCACCGAAATTGTATGGATGTCCCGACACTCTGGTAATCTATTTGGTTTTTTTCTAGACCTCAACAAATACTTAGGTTGTTTGAGAGTCTCATAAACAAACTTAAGTGATAAATCGTGAATTTTGAAACTCTTTCCTTGCCCATAGCCACCAATTTATGAAACTTCTACCACGTTAGGAAGGAGCGGAGCTTATTCTATATATCTGTAAGTGAAATTGACAAAAATGTTCTTCTAATTCATTTGTAAGTAATTTATCTTTTTTTTTTTCTTCTAAGGGATGCACCAATTCAATAATTATTATTGCAATATTCATAATAACTTACCTATGAAAGTTGTAAAAGAAAAATCATCTGACCTGAAATTTGTTGGTCATATCAATTTGCAACAAGACGTATCTTAGTTTCCTAAAGGAATTAAACAACTTAAATACTCCAAGATAATAATAATAAAAAGAAAGAGAAATTAACTGGAGAATCATTCCCAACAAAACTATTCATATTTGTCAATTTCACCAGGAGACAAGAACCTGATTACCAAAAGAGAAGCCTCTATGTTCCCATAGCGGTGCAGAGAAAAGGAAGAAAGTGATGCATCTTCTTTCATCCAGAAAGAACTTGATGAAAGGTAGAAGGAAGTGGAAATGGAAGTGGGTGAAGGCGCTGGCGGTGGCATACGTTGGAATGCTCAGGTTATAGAAGCATACAAGGGTGAATCCGTAGAGATCTTATGTTATGAATTAATGCTAGCCTAAATCCTAGCATTAATACACTTGCAAAAAATGTTAGGCATAAGACTTTATTTTATTTTAGGAAAAATTGATGTTTCACATAGTATAGCTATTGGTATATTGAATAACTCAATACGCCTTGGGAAGAGCCCAAATAACAGATCCAAAAATCTGATTGGATGAGAGAATGTTATTGTTGAATGGAACTTAGGTAACTTAGGTTAAATTTTTAAATTTGATTTTGGTTTTTGTGAAGAGTAGACTCATAGAGTCCCTGCAGCTCGAAGGCAAGGACTAATAAACCTTAAAATTGATAGGAATAATGACTCCATGAAGTTAATGTTTACTCGGTGAGCATACACTTCTCTTAAATCATTACGATAGGTGCCAATTAATATATATTTTTATTGGACTATTGTTCAATGTTTATTTTTTTACTAAGTGTTTAGTGCTTTGTGGATTTCTATGTAATTTCATTATGCAATCAAAAACTAAATATATTATGTAAACTAATTCTATATAATAAAAGTTGTATAATTCTTATAACATGGGTTATTATCACACTAAATGGATTACATGTGTATATATAATTCATTATTTAAAAACATCTATATGTTAAAAGTATATATAATGCATCTTCCAAAAACATAAACCTTGAGATGTGTAGAAAATCAAGGATTCCATGATAAGTTAGGGCTCATTAAAGGATTTCGATCTAATTTGGTGAGTTGTGGATATGTTCGAATGTGATTTAAGGATTTTGATCTAGTTTGTTGGTTTGTGTAGGAGTGCTATGATACCATGTATAAATATCAGCTCTAATGCTAAGAAGAATCACATGAAATAGATCTTGCTACTAAGATAATTCTCACAAGCATAGATAAGAAAAATAAAGAGAAGAATAGAGACTGAATCAGATGAATGAAGAGATGAATATTGGAATGTATCCTTCAATTGAATAATGATGAATAATAGTGTACATAAATAGAACTTCCCTCATAAGTAAAATCGAGTTTTATTGGAGACAACTCATCAAGCTCAGAAAGATAGACTTACTAAATATGATAAACCCCCATTGGTGGCTAAAGAACTTCCCAGATCATTCAAGGACCTCACAAATTAGAAAAAAAAATGAGTGAGTTGTCATGTATGATGGAAAAACATTCTAATATTGGAATATGGAGAGAAAATCATGGAGGATGGGTTGGAAATAGAAGATAGCAGTTTCCTAGTTGACTAGGTTTACCTTATCCACTAAAAAGCTATAATAAAGTAGTAAAAGACAGAATCTGTAGGAAAGCACAGTTATTAATTTTGGCAGTCGATAAAGTAGACATGATCAATATGGAATCAGTATTAAAGCGCTCTTGGGGTATATATGGCAAATGTTGACCATGTGGTGCAAGTGGATGCCAACTATCTAGGTTAGTGCGTAGGAATTTAATCAAAATTGATTAAATATTTTATCCTAAGTTATGAAGTGGGTTTATTATATTCCCACACCCCCTTTAAGTCTGACTTTATGATGTTTATGTCTGAATATAGGTGTATATAGGTCCCATCAGCAAGGCTATGGTCACCCTTTACAATTATTCATGTCCACAAAAGTGAAGAAAGAGGCAAAACCACATGGGGAAAATCCTCCCTCAAGAAAGGATAAGGCACAAATTTTGAACAATATGTCTTCAATAGGTATTTATCTTCACTTGAATGAGATGAATGAACTACTTCTGGTGAAATACTTGACGAAGAATCTTGTAGACTCCATGATCATGCGCTAGAGTGTAGAATCTGCAAGAAAGAAGAGGAGGGACTCCATGTATCTCATCATCTGATGAAGTAGGAGAATTATCTAAATGCTTATTGCTGCTAACAAACTATGATATGAAAAAAAAATCTTAAATGGAAAATATATATGTGCATACCTTCCCAAATAGTACAAAAAATAAGGCAACCAGTAACAGGATCAGTTCCTTGTATAGCTGCAAAATTGTGGTGTGAATCACATATCTCTCTTTCAATCTGATGTAGCACCTTCCTAGATATGATATGAGGCTGAAAGGAATTTGATATATCAGAAATATTATCATATGGAATAGAAAATACAAATACTTCAGTGACTCCATGAGGATATAGGGCTAGACTAGGAAAAGTATGAACAACTGGGGAAAACTTATGAGTGTAAAATTATGAATGATGGATGGACTTGAGATATGAACCATAAGTGTTTAGAAAAAATCAAAACATGTGTAATATCCGTTCAAAAATGAATAAGGTCATGGATAACCAATCAATGAAAGATAATCAATACTTAAAACCATGTAATATAAGTAACACTGTATAAGAGACCAATGAGGAATCAACTAGTGAACTTGGGATTTGTATAGTCTTAGGAGTATTCAGAGGTATGGTATATGGTATGGATTGTGGTATGAATGATGTTATTACACGTATATCAGAATTCAAACATGCTTATAATTTATAATTATAACCATTTGAATGGAGCGAGGAAGAGATGCTTAAAGACAAGTCAGTATTTAGTGAAAAAACACAATCATTGAGAGATGAATCTAGGCGAGTGATAGGTGGATTATCAAAGAAAGGATATTATATTTATTATTCAGATATATCAGAAGGTAAATCTATATCAAATATATGAGGAAGGTATTTAACTATGACACTCAAGGAATATGTGATATTACCTTGGGACTGCGCTCTATGACAGTGTTCTAAGGATTCAACATGCTTTTCTAGCTCATCTAGAACTTCAATGTTATGCTTCTCAAGAAGATGAGACATGATGTCCATATTATTCTTGAAACATTTCCTCTTCGGATAAAATGACTTGCTGCAATAAGAACACTTGGATGTGATCCCTTTCTTCTTGACTTTCTTCATTGAATCTTCATCAGTAGGATTCGAACTTTCATCTTCAATTTCTAACTTTGGCTTCTTCTCTTTCACAATTTGCTTCTCTTTGGATTTGGTATTCTTGATTCCTTGAACTATGAGATCATGATCCTTTCTCTTGGAAGATCAAAGATCACCCATTTGGATCAATTTATCTTTCTCCTTTGTTAGTGAATCAAAGAAAGTACACAAATAAGGAATTTTCCAATTAGAAACAACAAGCCTAGTAGCATGAAAAGTAGACACAAAAGAATGAGTATTCAAGACCCAATTTTGATAGAACAGAAAGTATTAATTGATCATCTTTCTTATCAATCCCACAATGCTTGAGCATTAAAACAAGTGACTTTAATTTGGTGAATAAAAAATCAATAGAATCGAAACGAATTGGACTCATTGAGAATAAATCAATCTCCAACGGATCTTCTCTTAACTCATCTTGAATTCCAAAGAGAGACTCAAGTTTGGTCCATACTTGGTTTGGTGCGATCAAACCATATAGATGAAAGATTAGATAAATGGAAGTAGGGACGAAAATCAATCCATAGGCTTCATCCAACCTATTATGCCACTTATCTTTCTCAACCACAGAATTTGGTTCATTTTCTAAAGCCATAGAAACTCTATAGAGTCCCTTACTGCGCAATAGAATGTGTGATCCAACCAATAGTTCGCATGTTGTTGAACTTAGACAAAGTATAGCAATTTGACTACTTCAACTACTTAGACAGGTTCAGCATCGACTTCGACAAGTCCGAACCTCGACACAACCGACCTCGACAAATCTCGACAGGTTTCACGCTTGACATAAATCATCTTGACATGCCTTGTCGACACCTATTGAACATTGATAGATTGACTCTATGTCGTCTGTGACGGTTGAACTTTCGAACCATTATAACTTCTTGTAACTGAACGTAATGGGTGGTCACCCAAGCATCTCAACATTCTATATAAACATGTACATTATTGTAACAATCAACCAAAATTCATAGAGAAGAATTAATAATAGAAATTGGTTCAAATTCTAACATATTGTCTGTGTGCATACTTTCCATTGATATAGTGTATTTCCTGCTTTGCTTGTTCTTTTTATATGCTTCCACCATAACAATGCTCGACTCATTCAGTCAATTGTTGTCCCCAACGTTCACCTGGGTACGACCTGTATCATTGGTATCATAGCTTGATCTTGTTAAGAAGCTTAAGTTACATCAACACTTCCATCGAATTTATTCAACTTATGCATGTTCAAACACACTCACAAACTCATCAAAACAAGCAAACACTTCCTTCGACTTCATAAAAGATGGTCGAAGAAGTAGACAATATACATGCAACTGACAAGACATAACAACTCATAGAAAAAGAACTGTCTCGCCAGTGGACCGAAATGTTTTCCCAGTTCAGCGAGATTCTCATGTGATTCGCTTTGAATTTAGGGGAATCCTCGATGCGACCTCACTCCGATAAGATTATCCCCTTCAAAGTGAAAATGAATATGGACATACCGAATCTTGAAGGCAAGATTGATGTGGAATCCATTGATAATTGGGTACAACAACTAGAATCATACTACTCTCTGAATCAACTCTCTAAAGTGAAAAAGATCACCATTGCATCCTTAAATATGTCAACCTCCATACACTCTTGGTGGGAAAAATTTATCAACAAAGATGGAAAAACAAGGCGGCCCCATAGACACATGGGTAAAATTTGTTGAATATGTTCAAAAGGAGTTCTACCCTCCCAAGTATCTTGAACAACAGTATAAGAAGTGGTGGCAGCTAAGGAAATGCAAATACCAATCCGTACAGAGATATACCGACGAGTTCTATCGACTCATGGCTAGACTTGGCATCTAAGAAGAAGAAAAATTGCTTGTCTTGAAGTACGCCAGTGGTTTATCCCCATACATTCATCAAGTGATGGAGTTATTGAATGTTAGTATGCTTGCGGATGCATTTCATTATGCCAACAAGCTTGAAGCTAAAAAAAAAGGGAAATCATGTTTCACAAACAAGCCAACAGGTTGAACATCCAAAAAGAAGTCATCGATCGACTCCAACAAGTCGAAGAACCCTTTTTAGTTAAATCTGTCATCTGATTGTGGATAATGGTAGCTAGAAGAACTTTGTTTTTGAAGATCTTGTAAAGAAATTAGGTCTTGTCACCACTCCACACCCTCAACCTTACAATATTGGTCAAATGAAGGATGGACAGGAACTAATAATCACATGCCAATGCAGACTCACCTACTTCATTAAGACTTTTGAAGATGAAGTACTCTGTGACATGGCACCACTTTTTGTAGTCAAAGTCTTGTTTGGGATACCTTACTTGTCGGATCGACACAATACATATCAGTCACGACCTCAGAAGGTGATTGCAAAAATCTGGAATCAATGGTACAGAATACCAGAGCGACAACCCACATTAACGATTGCTATGGTATCTGTCAAACAAACAAAGAATCTTATCAACCATGCTCAGAATTTCACATTAATTATGATAAAGCCTCAACATTTCAGAAAGACTACAGCAATGACTCTACTCGCCAACCAACACAACTCTCGACAACAACAATAGATCGACAACATTCTTGAAGAATACCTAAATGTATTTCAAGAGCCAAATGGAATACCTCTGCATTCTCAGGTAAAACACTCCATTGAACTTGTTCCTGGCTCTTGATTACCTAATGCATATGTTTATAGAAGATCCATTCTCAAGAACAAAGAGATTCACAGGCAAATCCAGGATTTTATTGACAAGGGTCATATTTTCCCTAGCTCCTCTCCTTGTAGAAGTCCAGTCGTCCTAGTTCCAAAGAAACACGGGACTTGGCGCATGTGCATCGACTATCGGGATCTCAACAAAATTTCAATAAAGAACAAATACCCTCTTCCACGGATAGATGAACTCATTGAAAGTATGAAAGGTTCTAAGTTCTTTACAAAACCCAACCTTAAGTCGGGATATCATCAAATTTCGATCGATTCCATCGATGTATGGAAAACGGATTTCAATACCAAGGAAGGATTGTTTGAATGGTTAGTCATGCCTTTTAGCTTAACCAATGCACCTGCAACCTTCATGAGATATATGGATGACCTTGTACAACCTTTCATCCAAAAATACTTCATTATCTATCTTGATGATATCTTGATTTTCAGTCAATCATGGGAAGAACATGGTAGATAGCTTCGACAAGTCTTCGACAATATCCAACAACATCGACTATATTTGAACATGGACAAATGCTCATTTGTGATGACCATCATCAAATATTTGGGATATGTAATTGACTCTGCAGGCATTCATGTCGAACCAAAAAAAGTACAGATCCTCAAAGGTTGGCCCATTCCTCAAAACATTCATGAACTAATAAATTTTCTTGGTTTTGATAATTTCTATCAATTGTTCATACTTGGCTTCAGTCACATTGCATGGACTTTGAATCAATTGACTAAGGGAAATGGGAAAATTGTCTTCAAATGGACACTGACACAACAATAAGATTTTGAACAACTCAAAAACAAGCTATGTATTGCATTAGTACTTGTGGTAATTGATTTGCATCAGCCTTTTGAGATTGAGATAGACACATTGGACTATGCTATTAGCGCAGTGATCACTCAGACAGGCCACCCAATCTTGTTTCATTCCAAAACTTTCAATGACACTATTAGAAGGTATTTGACCTATGAAAAAGAACTATACGCCATTGTGCAGGCTCATAAACAATGGAGAAATTACATTCTTGGCAAGGAGATGGTCATCCTCACTGACCATAAACCTTTGTACTTCGCTTCGTCCCAGTCAAAACTACAGACAACCTGACAACTTAAGTGGATTAATTACCTGCAACAATTTTAGTTGGTAAATAAGTATTGAAAAGGATAAGCCAATGCCGCAACCGATTGTCTCAGCTGACCACCCATTACTCTACTATCTACAGTGATGAGTATGCAGGGTGATGACACCACTACTTGGACACAATTGTATTTATTAGTTTGTGACTTCTCCGCAATTTATCAACAGCTTCAGACCGACACGTTGTTTACTATCAACTACTTCCTAAAGGACACCTTGTTATGCAAGCTTGGATAAATTTGTGTACTGACCAGTGAGCACCGACATAAGCTCATTTGGGATGTGCACTACAGCAAGACTGCATGACATTTTGGAGTCAAAAAAACATTTGTTATCCTCCAAAAGTATTTTTATTGACCTTCACTTAAATATGATGTCAATAGGTACATTCGATCGTGCGTAGTTTGTGCCATTTATAAGGCGCTGAATTGATGACAAGGACTATCTACACCCCTTCCAGTTCCTATTTGACCATGGGAATCTATTTCTATAGACTACTTGACGGGATATCCTACTACCAAACATTAGCATGATGCAATCTTAGTAGTAGTCGACATATTTTCCAAGATGGATATCCCTATACCATGCATTAAGACTATGAAAGCACAACAAAATGCTCAGCTCTTCTTCAAACATGTGTGGAAACATTATGGCCTCCCTACAACCATTATTTTTAATAGAGATGATATATTTTTCAACACCTTTTGGCAAACTACGGCAACAGCTCGACATGAGACTTTCTTTGTCGACAGCCTTCCATCCACAGACATATGGATAGACAGAAGTTGTAAATTGCTTGGTAGTACAACTTCTTCGCATGTACAACCAAAAGCATCATCGAACATGGGATGATATCCTTCCATACATACATCATAGCTACAATCGTGCTCAACACAATTCTACAAGCAAGAGTCCTTTTGAGATCTGTTATGAATTTCAACCCTCAGCTCCTATCAACTTGATTAGTTCCTCGACAAAGTTGAATGACACTGACTTCGAGGAAGGAGAAGTGGAGAAAGCATTAAAGTTCAAAGATCAAATCTACAACATCCATAAGCAAGAATAAGAAGCATTGCAACTAGTTAATGCAAAATATAAGGCCCAACACGACAAGCATCGTATTCCTCACTCATTACAAATTGGGGATCAGGTCTGGTTACATCTAAATAAGGAGTGCTTCACTGGTCCACACAGAAAGTTGAAACCTTTGCGATTTGGTCCATACAGTATCCTTAAGCAGATTGGAGAAAATGATTTTCAGCGCGACATTCCTGCATTCCTTGGCCTACATCCAGTTTTCAATGTAGATCTACTTCGACCATACCATGCACCATTGTTGGAACAGAACGACTTGCAGAAACCAAAACTCGAAGACATCCATCCATAAGTTCAGGAACCTCTTCTTTCTGACACCATTGTGGGACAACGTATACGCCATACAAGGACTAACTCCATTCCCTTGTTTCAAGTGACTAAAGTTGGACCTCTCCAAAAATAAGAAATACTTGAAAATGTGATGATAATGTCATCTTCACATTTTTTCAGGTATTTCTTGTTTTTGGCATAGAGAGGTCCATCAAAATTATGTAGTGAAACTAATCCTTGGATGCAGAATTTAATTCCGCATCCAACGAGCTGTCCTGCTCGAAATTTGAGTAACAACACAAGGAGATATGTTGAAAATACGAACAAAAAAATAGTTTTTTTATGACAAATATATCAAGTCAACCATTATGGTTGACTCATTTTATTGAAATTCTATTTGTTCTAAAATTCCAACTCACAAGAATTTATTGTTGGCTCGTTTTCTTATAAGGCCCATTTTAGACCCCAAATTTCCTCTAATGACTTCGACAAAGTCTAGAACTTCAACTATTTCGACTGTTTCAGCATCAACTTCAACAAGTCCAAACCTCTACACAATCGACCTCGGAAAATCTCGACGGGTTCACACTCGACATACAACATCTTGACATGCCTTGTCGACACCTATCGAACATCGACAAATTGGTTGTCTGTCATCTGCGACGGTTGAACACATGAACCGTTATAACTTCTTGCAATTGAACGTAACGGGGAGTCACCCAAGCGTCTCAACATTCTATATAAACATGTACATTATTGTAACAATCAACTAGCCTTCATAGAGAAGAAGTGATAATAGAAATTGGTTCGAGTTCTTGCATATTGTCTGTGCGCTTACTTTCTGTCAATATAGTGTATTTCCTGCTTTTCTTGTTCTTTTTCTATGCTTCCTCCCTAACAGTACTCGACTCATTCAGTCGACTGTTGTCCCCAGCGTGCACCTGGGCACGGCCTAGATCAATGCCAATTTTGGCTTTCCATTCATGATATTTGAAGGGAGTCAAGATCATAGCTGAAGAAGAATCCAGATTGAGATGTTGGCACGCTTAAGAATAAATTCTCCCCAACTTGCACAAATAAACTAGGATAAAATCTTGTAAGCTTAAATCAAGATCTTCTTTAGAGAGGAATAGGAGACTGGATGCGCTCTGATAGAGAGAACATATAGCTCCTCAACTTTGTTGAATTTGAACAACCTTTCACTCTGATACCATGTAGGAGTGTTATGATACCATGTATAAATAGTAGCTCTAATGCTAACAAGAATCACATGAAATAGATCTTGCTACTAAGATCATTCTCTCAAGCATACACATGAAAAATAGAGAGAATAATAGACACTGAATCACATGAATGAAAAGATTAATATTGGAGTGTATCCTTCCATTGAATCATGATGAATAATAGTGTACATAAATAATACATCCCTCATAGGTAAAATCGAGTTGTATTGGAGACAACTCATTAAGCTCAGAAAGATAGACTTACTAAATATGATAAACCCCCACAGGTGGCTAAAGCACTTCCCAAATCAGTCAAGGACCTCGCGAATTAGAAAAATCGTGAGTGATTTGTCATGTATGATGGAAAAACATTCTAATCCTGGAATATGGAGAGAAAATCATGGAGGATGGGTTGGAAACAAAAGATAGCAATTTCCTAGTTGATTAGCTTTGCCTTATCCACTGAAAAGCTAGAATAAAGCAGTAAAAGACAGAATTTGCAGGAAAGCACAATTCCTAATTTTCCCAATCAATAAAGTAGATAGGATCAAACCATAATCATGATTAAAGTGCTCCTGGGGTATATATGGCAAGTGTTGACCATGTGTTGCAAGTGAATGCCAACTATCTGGGTTAGTGGGTAGGAATTTAATCAAAATTGTTTAAATATTTTATCCTAAGTTATGAATTGGGTTTATTATATTCCCACAGCTTGAACTTAGAAATGGTAGTATTTTTTTTGGATTTGAGGTTAGTTGTTTGTAGTAATATTTAGAGTGTTTTATCTGTTTATGGTTAAAATAAGCAAATCAATTAAATGTTGGTAAAAGGTCGTAGTTGAGCATAATTTTTATAATAGATTCCAAGGATATTTTAGGTCCCAATGACATAGAAATGTATTCTTGTAGTCATCCCATAAATTCTACCGCCTACAATCGCAAATCCTCCTCAAATGGCACCATAGTCTAGGACTCCTTAGATGGCACAAAATCTCCTAGACATCTCTCATGTTGTTCTAACAAAATTCTTTAGGAAAGGTCAAGCTGGTAGACCTATTAAGATACTTTGTAATAACTTCAGAGTAAGCTTTTCAAATATCTAGGATTAATTCCACTATGATGTGAGTAAATTTCACATCGTTAATGTCTCTTTGATTTGTCCTATTATTTATTATCTTCTAATGAGGCAAACGATAATTTTTTGTCACAACAAGTATGTGTAGATGGTTTCATATCAAACAAGTATTAGATGGACATGAGTCATTATCTAAATACTAATTATGACTAAAGGTTAGAGGCTAGATCCATAATCATATTTCTAATCTAATTTGTATTACTATATGAAGAAAAAAATAAAAGAAAAAATATAAAAAAATACAAGGTTTAATTAATTATCAAAACATCAATGTATTGTGTTTAATGAAAATATCAACATATTGTGTTTAATGAATCCAAGAAGTTGACATAGAGTTGTCTTTTAATAGTCCTTTTTTAGAATAAATTCCCCAGGGATTGGGAGTAGCAAACACACATTTGTTATTCGATCCTTTGCTCCTGTTACTGATGTCTTTGGTCTTGGTATCACTACTAGTACCCTTGATTTTACACCTAGTATTGTTGTTGGACTATCTTATACACCCCCAACTAGAACTACCTTTGCATCTCCACATGTGCCTCCTTCATCAAATATTGATATGAGTCCAAGGACACCAAGCATATTCATTAAGACCACTGGAGAGTTGCCGGTTTGTTTACAAAAGGACCATGAACCAATTCCAGTGAAGGGATTAAAAGTCAACGATAATTACTAATCCATCAACATATTTTCATTTTATACAATGAACAATTTTTTATGTTGATCGTATCTATCTAAACATAATATATTATTAAAATGCCAATGAATAACTTGTTCTTTCAAGCATTTTAGGAAAATGTGTTTTCTCTTTTTGCGCCAAAATTTAGGACAAGTTATAAATACCAAAACAAAATCTTCAAAAAAGAGTTGATGAAATGCAACACGACATTGTTTGGTCCAATATTCAACCAAAAGTTGGTTCAAACCATGGCGAGGATGCATTTGAAATCAATGTGGGATAATTACCATATTAGTCTCAGTTTCTACCCCAATTATGAGGGTCTTGAACTAATTCTCATATAGGACTGGATGACACTAATTGAGGATGCTCCAGAGAATAAGAAGAAGAAAGAGGGATCCATACAACGATGATTTGGAGAGCCTCCAAGATAGATAAAATAATAGAACATACAATGAGCTTATAACTATGCATTTGACCAAATTGATTAAAATTTCATGTTAACATGAACTTCACACTTTTTGTAGGCTCAAAGACACTGCAAAGGCCAGACGGGCTATATTGGAGAAAGTTGGGCAACACAAACTTGGCCCAGGGGGTATCTTAAAATAAAAGGGAAATGTATAAGTACTAATATGTAAAAGTTGTCATTATTGATTTTTCAACTATAATTTAAAAGGATGGCCTTACTAAATTGTGTTATGTTATAGTATGTTGCCAACAAACTTTAGTGTCATGCCCACCACTTGAGATTTAAACATTTCCTTGACTGAAGGGTGTAAATCACTTGTTCAAATGAAACAAGGTAAGGAAAATAACATTTTTATTGTCAACAAGGAGGTATATAAGTTTAATACATTTTGAATAATTAATTATAAACAAATTTAGATTTGTTGGTCCTGCAATAATTACAAATGTTATTGCAGGAAATACATGAATATTTTAGTGTAGATTAGGAGCCATTTTTAGATATTGAAAGTGTTGATCATCCAAAGGTTAACCCATAGCACTTGGTACCATGAATGAGGTCCTCAAATTTTTTTTGTTGTCCAAATATAATACGAATGAGATGATTTATAAATGGCTTGATTTAATTGTAGCAGATGTGGATCCTACTCGATGGCCTACACAAAGACATATTTTGTTCTCAAGAATCGATGGAATCAATAGGTTGAGTAGAGAATTAAGAAGAATATGTCAATGTCAGCATTATGGGCCTTCTAAAAATTAAAAATATAAACTAGAAGGAAATAATGTAGCAGAGATTAAACATTTTGTATGATCGACAAATTTGAGCACATTCATGAACACATTGAGGGTTGTATAGAATATGTGAACAAATTCATGTATAGTAATTTATTTGTTATGTTGGACTTCCTACTACTAAGGATTCCATCAAAGTTTAGAACCTTTCTAATGCATATTTAAAAAATTAAAAAAATGATATTAGTATTTGAAATCATTAGCATCTTATGTATAGTCCAGGTGGGATTATTAAGAGAGATATCACAACTATTTTAGGTCATCTTTAGCATTCCCATTATGTCCATCTTTTTGGAAACATACAAAATCTTGTGGTCCTTTCCATAATACCGTAAATTTTGGATGTTTCTAGTGAGACAAACACACCCAATCACTAAAATTGCTCTTCAACCTATCTATAAATACTTGTTTCATGGCATGCATTGGAGCTGTGGTTTTAGGAGTCTTACCACTACAAGAGAATGGAAAAGAAAAGTGACCCTAGACCATATTTTAGTGTTATTTGTATCTTTGGTGCTCATCACGGTGATACCATGTGACCTTGGGATTGGTCCTAAGGTGTACCCAAACTTATGAGTCTTCAAGAATCCCCTCTATAGGAAATTTATTTGTGCAATTTTCAATATGGATCACATGATCCTTATCTCCTTGGTAGGGTTCAGGTAAACCATTATGTTAACCACCCAATAAATACACATATTGTATTTTAAATTGAGGATGGGCCACAATTCCATGGATTATCGTAGATTATACTTTAGCCTAGCTTGGTAACTTATCTTTATTTGTGGCCCACCAATATACTAATGTACCCTTTAGAGTAAGGCTCAAGGAAGATAACCTTTCATCATCTCTAACTCGTACCTCATTTTTTCAAAATTTCTTTGATATTTCCAATCCCATAATAAAGGTATTATAATGATGCATTATAATTTTTTTTTTTTAAGTGGAAGGACTAAAACACAATTTGGTTGCAATGGTTAGTAGTCTCAATTCCTATTCCCAATCAACATTTATAGAAGAGGAAAATGAGACTCATAATTATGTATTTATGGTAGCTTAGACTAAAATGATGGTCCATCAACTCATATGTTGCATTATTGAACAACATTGATAGGGGAAACCTAAACCAATTTTTTTTTATTTTTAAATAAACACGTGTCGCTTAACCGACCTATCAAGCGTAACAAGTGTAAGAGAAACATTGAATGTACGTCACTTAAGAGACATACCATTAACTTAAAATAAAAAATAGTATATGATGATCCTAGGCCTCTAATATACATTCATGTTTATCTTTTAGGATAAGTTGTTGGTGACATAAATTAACTAGAAGTTAGCTAGGAACGAGTTGTTAACAATAATTTAAAAATCATTACTGGCATAGGGAGAAACTATAACATGATCCTCAATTGTATTTGATGTCCACCAGACCTAGAGTGGGAAAGGTTGATTTATATCAAATCTCTTTTAAAAGACACAAATCAAATTTTAAGGACATTTTCAAATGAATTTGTAATAGTAGAGTAGGCAAACTTGTATAGAAAACATGTATCTTTTTTTAGAAACTGTCATTGGAAATCACATTGGGAAGCTATTTGATAATTATTATTTTGCTAAATTATGATGGCATTGTGAATAAGGAATTTGTAAACATTTTACGATTCGACTGTTTATCTTTTGTTTGATTAATAGATATAGCGTGTATGCAATCTCTCCGTTTTGTTTTATAAGTGTTGTTAAACAAAGTATTTCAATGTCTCTTTTGTTGTTTTTTGGTATTTTAGTAATGTGTTTTTGTATAGTTAGAGTTACTTATAAATCTAAAGAATTCAAGATCACCGTCCAAATTTTGAGTATGACAATGATTTCGTTGAGTTTCCCTTTAATGGTATATGAGAGTATGTCTTGGAATTGTTGAATGCAATTGTGTGTGTATTTCAATTTTGACTTGGTTTAGGGTAGATTGTGGTATTTGGATTTTTAGGTGTTTTCATTTTTTTGTTTTATGTGTGCTTGTTATAAGATAAATAAGTTGAATGAGAACAAAACACATTTTTTTATTATTAAAATTTTCTAAATGTTAGAGTCTATGTTATTTGTAACGTTTATTTTATTAAATTATCAATCAATCATTAAAATACAATTCAACAAAATGTCTTAAGATAATGCTCCCAAAAAAAAATCATTCTACTAATTTATAACTAAAATAAACTTTAATAATGCTCCCCAATAAAATAAAAATCATTCTACCAATTTATAACTAAAATAACTTTAATGCTTCCTAATTGAAAATGTTGAATACCTTATAAGGTTAACCATATCTTTGACTAGTCCATCCAAAAAACAATAAATCAATCTTATATATATGATAATATTTATTCATTGATTTCTAATTATAAATTTATATGAAAAATGAAAAAAAACTATTTTTTCAAAACTTAAAAATCCCTAAAAGAAAATTTTAAAAATATACATTTAGCTTTTCTTTATGAATTTTTATATTTGTACGAAAATTCTCTTACTTTCCATTAACTTATTCTAAAGTGTCCATCACTTCCAAAACAAATGAATTATGGACTTATCACTTTCATACTAATAATGAAGGAGTGATGCATCAATTCATCCAAATCTTTCAATTTCCATTAATTAATATAAGTTTTTATTATTTAAATAAATTATCACCATGTTATTCATACTAATCTCGAGGGATACTTAAGCATTCAAAATTATAAAAATTTATATAATCGATTAAAAAAAAGTGGTTCAAATGTTTACTTTCAAATTGTGGAGTGTAGTGAGCAGTAAACTGTCTTTTAATTCCATAATATTTACAAAATTCCATAAACTCATTTGACATATACTCACCTCTTATATCTGATCTGAAGACTTTGATAAACCGACTCTCTTTTTCAGCCATAGCTTTAAAACTTTTAAACACGTCAAATGATTGAGATTTATGTTTCAACAAATACACCCAAGTTTTTCGACTGTAATCATCAATGAAAGTCATAAAATAAACATTACCACTCAAAGGAGGTGTTTGCATTGGTCCACACAAATCTATGTGTACCATCTCTAATGGTGCCTTTGCTCTATATGAGACTCCAAAAATAATTTTTTCTCTATGATACTTTCCCAATATGCAACTCTCACATGAGCCTGTTGGTTGCTCAATACTAGGCAATCTGTTTACCATCTGCTTCTTCTGTAGCAAATCTAAACCACCAAAATGTAAATGGACATACCTCAAACGCCATAACAATGATTGATCTAAACTCTTAGTTTTATAAGCATTCAAAGGGTTAGCCAAATCATTTCTCATAATCAGCAGAAACATTCTATTCTTTGTCATCTCTACTCTAGCAATCAACTCTTTACTTGGATATTTAGCATAAATAGTGCATACCTTGTTTTTAAAGAATACTTTGTATTCTTTCTCCAACAATTGCCCAATACTTAATAAATTACACATTAAACCAGGAACATAATAAACATCATGTATTTTTCTTCTTTTACCATTCTTTGCATACACAGCAGTCACAACCTTTACCACTAACATTTACCTTACTGTCATTACCTAACTTCACTTCAGACTAAATGCTTGTATCTAAACTTGAAAATAATTCTGTATTTCTAGTCATGTGGTTGATGCATGTGCTTTCCAAAAACCATATATATTTTGAACTTTCCTGGGTGACATTACAAGTCAGAAACATAGGTTTTTCTTCATTTTCAGTCTCCTCTGTCACGTGTGTGGATAAGTTACTGTATCTACTTGCTTCTTCCAACACTCGTTAGCAAAATGCCCAAATTTCTTACAGTAAAAACATTAAACTTTAGATCTGTCATACCTTTGATTTCCTGGCTGCCCTATTCTACTGCTACTCCCTCTTACACTAGGAGTACTCTGTTGTAACTTCTCTTCATTTTTAGAATCATTTTTGCTGTCACTATGACCAACACTTTGTCCTCCTCTTCCTCTGTTACTAGCTCTTCCTCTGCCTCTACCTCTAGTAACATGTAACTGGGATTTATAAGCATTTTCTAATGGAATATCATCATACCTGTTCATTCTGGATTCATGCACAATCAATGAACTAGTCAGCTCATCAATGTGCATTTGACTGAGATCTTTAAATTCATCAATTGGAACAACCACTGCTTCAAACTTCTTTGGCAAACATCTCAACAATTTTTCAATTACACATTGATCTGGAAGGTATTCACCATAATGTTGTAGATGCTTTACAAATTCATGACTTGTGTCATAAAACAATCAACAGTCTCGTTGTCCTTCATCTTTGGATTCTCATAGTCTCTTCTCAAATTTTGCAACTTAACATTCTTCACCTTGGTCACACCTTGATAGCACTTTTCAAGAGTTTCCCAAGATTTGTTTGAAGAATCAGTACTTGAAATCTTTGGAAAAATGGATTCACTCGGGCCTTGTTGAATAAGACCAAGAGCTTTATTATCCTTCTTCTGAGCATTAGAACAAGTGACTTTAATTTGGTGAATAAAAACTCAATAGAATCGAAACTACTTCGACTCATTGAGAATAACTCAATCTCCAACGGATGTTCTCTTAACTCATCTTGAATTCCAAAGAGAGACTCAAGTTTGGTGAGGTCAAACCATATAGATGAAATATTAGATCAATGGAAGTAGAGAGGCAAAGAAATCCATAGGCTTCATCCAACCTATTATGCCACTTGACTTTCTCAACCACAGAGTCTGCTTCTTCTGGAGTCGAATGGTTGGAGGTGGTCCAAAACTGGTTGAAAGGCTAGTCGAACAAAATAAGATGAAGTTGGTTGAACTTGTGCTGCTAGAAACCGAGGGCCTCGAATGTGTTCCCTTCCGGCTGGACATGAGGCAGCTGACACCCGATTCACTTATACCTAGGTGTCATAGCCGATAGCTTGTGGCCGATAAGGATTTTTCATTGCCTAGAGTTTCCAGACATATCCCTGCTCCATTTCCACTCAACCTTCAACTCATCCATCATATGCCACTCTTACTCTGGCTTATCAAATAAATAATAACAATGTCAATTTTCTTTCAATCCCCACCTGAGCCTACCTCATCTGAGTCTGTCTTGACCAACCTAACTTCTCACACCCTCTTCGGCTTCAAGCTTCCTCTTTAGAATGCCTACTCTGGGAATGCAGTTAGAGACTAGTGTATTTTTCATATCATTATTTACGATTCAGAGAGCAACGATGGCGGCCCTATCTACCGTATTTCTTAGAATTTGCTGAAGTCTCTTTCCTACGGGAAATTCACTTAACATACCAGTTGGGTGGAAATAGAGAATAAAGAGGGGAAATGCGGTTTCGCGACTCCGTTCCTTGACTGTGTTTATATACTCAAGGTTGTTGCATACGCCGGATCTTCCAGGAATTATTTATATACGTCATTATGCTAGACTCGATATGGAACAAAACTAGAGGTTCATTTTCTAAAGCCATAGAAACTCTATAGAGTCCCTTACTACACAATAGAATGTGTGATCCAACCAATAGTTGGCATGTTGTCGAACTTTGACAAAGTATATCACTTTAACTACTTTGACTACTTCGACTGCTTAGACATGTTCAACATCGAATTCGACAAGTACGAACCTCGACACAACCGACCTCGACAAATCTCGACAGGTTTCATGCTTGACATACAACATCCTGACATGCCTTGTCGGCACCTATTGAACATTGATAGATTGACTCTATGTCGTCTGTGATGGTTGAACTTCCGAACCGTTATAACTTCTTGTAACTGAATGTAACGGGTGGTCACCCAAGCATCTCAATATTCTATATAAAACTTGTACATTATTGTAACAATCAAAGAAACTTCATAGAGAAGAAGTAATAATAGAAATTGGTTCAAATTCTTGCATATTGTCTATGCACATACTTTCTGTCGATATAGTGTATTTCCTGCTTTGCTTGTTCTTTTTCTATGCTTCCGCTGTAACAGTGCTCGACTCATTCAGTCGATTGTTGTCCCCAGGGTCCACCTGGGTACGACCTGTATCATTGGTATCATAGCTTGATCTTGTTCAGAAGCTTAAGTTACATCAACACTTCCATTGAAGTTATTCAACTTATGCATGTTCAAACACACTCACAAACTAATCAAAACAAGCAAACACTTCCTTCGACTTCAGAAAAGATGGCTGAAGAAGCAAGCAATATACATGCAACTGACAAGACATAACAACTCATAGAAAAAGAACTAGCTCACCAGCAGATCGAAATGTTTGCCCAGTTCAGCAAGATTCTCATGCGATTTGCTTCAAATTTCGAGGAATCCTCGATGTGACCTCACTCCGATAAGTTCATCCCCTTCAAAGTACAACACCTGGGTACGACCTGTATCATTGGTATCATAGCTTGATCTTGTTCAGAACCTTAAGTTACATCAACACTTGCATTGAAGTTATTCAACTTATGCATGTTCAAACACAATCACAAACTAAGCAAAACAAGCAAACACTTCCTTCGACTTCAGAAAAGATGGTCAAAGAAGCAGACAATATACGTGTAACTGACAAGACATAACAACTCATAGAAAAAGAATTGGCTTGCCAGCAGACCGAAATTTTTTCCGAGTTCAACGAGATTCTCATGCGATTTGCTTCAAATTTCGGGGAATCCTTGATGCGACCCCACTCCGATAAGTTCATCCCCTTTAAAGTGTAAATGAATATGGACACAGCGAATCTTGAAGGAAAGATTGACATGGAATCCATTGATAATTGCATACAACAACTATAATCATACTACTCTCTAAAGTGAAAAACATCACCATTGCATCCTTAAAGATGTCAACCTCCGTACACTCTTAGTGGGAAAATTTATAAACAAAGATGGAAAAAGAAGGCGACCCCATAGACACATGGGTAAAATTTGTTGAATATGTTCGAAAGGACTTCTACACTCCCAAGTATCTTGAACAACAGTATAAGAATTGGTGGAAGCTAAGGCAATGGAAAGACCAATCCGTACAGAGATATACCGACGAGTTCTATACACTCATGGCTAGACTTGGCATCCAAGAAGAAGAAAAATTGCGTGTCCTAAAGTACGTCAGTGGTTTATCCCCGTACATTCAACAAGTGATGGAGTTGTTGACTATTAGTATGCTTGTGGATGCATTTCATTATGCCAATAATTTTGAAGCTACAAAAAGGGGAAAGCATGTTTCACAAACAAGCCAACAGGTCAAACATCTGAAAAGAAGTCATTGGTCGACTCCAACAATTCGAAGAACCCTTCTCAACTAACTCTGTCATCTGCTTGTGGATAATGGTAGCCAAAAGAACTTCGATTCTAAAGATCTTGTCAATAAATTAGGACTTGTCACCACTCCACACCCTCAATCTTACAATATTGGTTGGATGAAGGATGGACAGGAACTAATAATCACATGCCAATGCATACTCACCTACTTCATTAATACTTTTGAAGATGAAGTACTCTATGACATGGCACCACTTTCTATAATAGAAGCCTTCTTTGGAAAACCTTACTTGCGAGATCGACACGATACATATCAGTCACGACCATAGAAGTTGATTGCCAAAATCTGAAATTAATGGTACAGAATACCAGAGTGACAATCCACATTAACGATTGCTATGGTATATTTCAAACAAACAAAGAATCTTATCAACCATGCCCAGAATTTCGCATTAATTATGATAAAGCCTCAACATTTCAGAAATACCACAACAACAACTTGACTCGCCGATCAGCACAACTCTCGACAACAACAATAGATCGACAACATTCTTGAGGAATACTGAAACATATTTCAAGAGCATACAGTATCCTTAAGCAGATTGGAGAAAACGATTTTCACCATGACATTCCTACATTCCTTGGCCTACATCCAGCTTTCAATGTAGATCTACTTCGACCATACCATGCACCATTGTTGGAATAGAACGACTTGCAGATAGCAGAACTCGAAGACATCCATCCATATGTTTAGGAACCTCTTCTTTGTGACACCATTGTCGGACAACGTATACGCCATACAAGGATGAACTCCATTCCCTTGTTTCAAGTGGCTAAAGTTCGACATCTCCCCACACAAGGAAAATGGTACTCTGCAACTGAAGTAGCCGACAAGTTTCCTCACATGAATGAATACACAATGGATACCATTTTTTCTTAAGGAAGGAGGAATGATCCAACCAGCAATTGCCATGTTGTCAACATTAAAGGAAATTTTAGGTCTAAAATGGGCCTCCTAAGGAAAATAATAAAATAATAGTTAGATTAAGAAAAATAATATTTTTTTTATTTTGGAGGAAGAAATAAAAAAACTACTTTTTTGTTTGTATTTTCAACATATCTCCATATGTTATTACTCAAATTTCGAGCAAGGGGGCTCGTTGGATGCAGAATTAAATTCTACATCCAATGAGTACCCACACTACATACTTTTGACAGATCTTGCTACTACCCCAAAAATAAGAAATACCTGAAAATGTAATGATGATGTCATCTTCACATTTTTTCAGGTATTTCTTGTTTTTGGCATAGAGGGGTCCATCAAAAGTATGTAGTGAAAGTACTCCTTGGATGCATAATTTAATTCCGCATCCAACGAGCCCTCTCGCTCAAAATTTGAGTAAAGGCACAGGGAGATATGTTGAAAATACGAACAAAAAAATAGTTTTTTATGACAAATTTATCAAGTCAACCATTATGGTTGACTCATTTTATTGAAATTCTATTGGTTCTAAAATTCCAACTCACAAGAATTTATTGTTGGCTCGTTTTCTTATAAGGCCCATTTTAGACCCCAAATTTCCTCTAATGACTTCGACAAAGTCTAGAACTTCGACCATTTCAACTACTTTGACTGCTTCGACAGGTTCATCATCGACTTCAATAAGTCCGAACCTCTACACAACCGACCTCAAAAAATCTCGACAGGTTCACACTTGACATACAACATCTTGACATGCCTTGTCGGCACATGTCGAACATCGACAGATTGACTCTTTGTCGTCTACGACGGTTGAACGTCTGAACCGTTATAACTTCTTGCAACTGAACGTAATGGGTAGTCACCCAAGCGTCTCAACATTCTATATAAACATGTACATTATTCTAACAATCAACTAGACTTCATAGAGAAGAAGTGATAATAGAAATTGGTTCGAATTCTTGCATATCGTCTGTGCGCATACTTTCTGTTGATATAGTGTATTTCCTTCTTTGCTTGTTCTTTTTCTATGCTTCCTCCATAACAATTTTTTACTCATTCACTCGACTGTTGTCCCCAGCATGCACCTGGGAATGGCTTGGATCGATGCCAATTTTGGCTTTCCATTCATGATATTTGAAGGGAGTCAAGATCATAGCTTAAGAAGAATCCATACTGAGATGTTGATGCGCTCAAGAATAAACTCTCTGCGACTTGCACAAATAAACTAGGATAAAATCTTGTAAGCTTAAATTGAGCTCTTCTTCAGAGAGGAATAGGAGACTGGATGCGCTCTGATAGAGAGAACATATAGCTCCTCAACTGTGTTGAATTTGAACAACCTTTCACTCTGATACCATGTAGGAGTGTTATGATACCATGTATAAATAACAGCTCTAATGCTAACAAGAATCACAGAAAATAGATCTTGCTACTAAGATCATTCTCACAAGCATAGACATAAAAAATAGAGAGAAGACTAGAGACTAAATCACATGAATGAAAAGATGAATATTGGAGTGTATCCTTCCATTGAATAATGATGAATAATAGTGTACATAAATAGTACATCCCTCATAGGTAAAATCGAGTTGTATTGGAGACAACTCATCAAGCTCAGAAAGATAGACTTACTAAATATGATAAACCCCCACAGGTGGCTAAAGCACTTCCCAAATTATTCAAGGACCTCACGAATTATAAAAATCATGAGTGAGTTGTCATGTATGATGGAAAAACATTCTAATCCAGGAATATGGAGAGAAAATCATGGACGATGGGTTGGAAACAAAAGATAGCAGTTTCCTAGTTGATTAGCTTTGTCTTATCCACTAAAAAGCTAGAATAAAGCAGTAAAAGGCAGAATTTGCAGGAAAGCACAATTCCTAATTTTCCCAGTCAATAAAGTAGATAGGATCAAACCATAATCATGATTAAAGCGTTCCTGGGGTATATATGGAAAGTGTTGACCATGTGTTGCAAGTGAATGCCAACTATCTAGGTTAGTGGGTAGGAATTTAATCAAAATTGATTAAATATTTTATCCTAAGTTATGAATTGGTTTTATTATATTCCCACGGTATGAACTTAGAAATGGTAGTATTTTTTTGTATTTGAGGTTAGTTGTTTGTAGTAATATTTAGAGTGTTTTATCTGTTTATGGTTAAAATAAGAAAATCAATTAGATGTTGGTAAAAGGTCGTAGTTGAGCATAATTTTTATAATGGATTCCAAGGATATTTTAGGTCCCAGTGACATATAAATGTGTTATTGTAGTAATCCCATAAATTCTACCACCTCCAATCAAAAATCCTCCTCAAATGGCACCATAGTCTAAGACTCCTTAGATGGCACAAAACCTCCTAGAGATCTCTCATGTTGTTCCAACAAAATTCTTTAGGAAAGGTCGAGCTCATAGACCTATTAAGATACTTTGTAATGACTTCAGAGTAAGCTTTTCAAATATCTAGGATTAATTCCACTATGATGTGAGTAAATTTCACATCTCTAATGTCTCTCTGATTTGTCCTATTATTTATTATCTTCTAGTGAGGCAAACGATAATTTTTTGTCACAACAAGTATGTGTACATGGTTTCATATCAAAAAAAGTATTTGATGGACATGAGTCATTATCTAAATAATAATTATGACTAAAGGTTAGAGGCTAGAGCCATAATCATATTTCTAATCTAATTTGTATTACTATATGAAGAACAAAATAAAAGAAAAAATATAAAAAAAAATACAAGGTTTAATTAATTATCAAAACATCAATGTATTGTGTTTAATGAAAATATCAACATATTTTGTTTTATGAATCCAAGAAGTTGACATAGAGTTGTCTTTTAATAGTCCTTATTTAGAACAAATTCCGCAAGGATTGGGAGTAGCAAACACACATTTGTTATTCGATCCTTTGCTCCTTCTACTGGTGTCTTTGGTCTTGGTATCACTACTAGTACCCTTGATTTTACACCTAGTATTGTTGTTGGACTATCTTCTACACCCCCAACTAGAACTACCTTTGCATCTCCACATGTGCCTCCTTCATCAAATATTGATATGAGTCCAAGGACACCAAGCATATTCGTTAAGAGCACTGGAGAGTTACCGGTTTGTTTACAAAAGGACCATGAACCAATTCCAGTGAAGGGATTAAAAGTCTACGGTAATTACTAATCCATCAACATATTTTCATTTTATACAATGAACAATTTTTTATGTTGATCGTATCTATCTAAACATAATATATTATTACAATACCAATGAATAACTTGTTCTTTCAAGCATTTCAGGAAAATGTGTTTTCTCTTTTTGCGCCAAAATTTAGGACAAGTTATAAATACCAAAACAAAATCTTCAAAAAAGAGTTGATGAAATGCAACATGACATTGTTTGGTCCAATATTCAACCAAAAGTTGGTTCAAACCATGGTGAGGATGCATTTGAAATCAATGTGGGATAATTACCATATTTGTCTCAGTTTCTACCCCAATTATGAGGGTCTTGAACTAATTCTCATACAGGACTGGATGACACTAATTGAAGATGCTCAAGAGAAGAAGATGAAAAAAGAGGGATCCATACAACGATGATTTGGAGAGTGACCAAGATAGATATAATAATAGAACATACAATGAGCTTATAACTATGCATTTGACCAAATTGATTAAAATTTCATGTTAACATGAACTTCACACCTTTTGTAGGCTCAAAGACACTGCAAAGGCCACATGGGCTAGACTAGAGAAAGTTGGGCAACACAAACTTGGCCCATGTGGTATCTTAAAATAAAAGGGATAAGTATAAGTACTAATATGTAAAAGTTGTCATTATTGATTTTTCAACTAAAATTTAAAAGCATGACCTTACTAAATTGTGTTATGTTATAGTATGTTGCCAACAAACTTTAGTGTCATGCCTACCACTTGAGATTTAAACGTTGTGTTGACTGAAGGGTGTAAATCACTTGTTGAAATGAAAAAAGGTGAGGAAAATAACATTTTTATTGTCAACAAGGAGGTATATAAGTTTAATACATTTTGAATAGTTAATTATAAACAAATTTAGATTTGTTGGTCGTGCAATAATTACAAATGTTATTGCAGGCAGTACATGAATATTTTAGTGTGGATTAGGAGCCATTTTTAGAGATTGAAAGTGTTGATCATCCAAAGGTTAACCCTACTGCACTTGGTACCATGAATGAGGTCCTCAGTTTTTTTTGTTGTCCAAATATAATATGAATGAGATGATATATAAATGGTTTGCTTTAATTATAGCAGATGCAGATCCTACTTGCTGGCCTACACAAAGAAATATTTTGTTCTCGAGAATCGATGGAATCAATAGGTTGAGAAGAGAATTAAGAAGAAGATGTCAATGTCAGCATTATGGGCCTTCTAAAAATTAAAAATTAAAACTAGAAGGGTAGCAGAGATTAAACATTTTGTATGATTGACAAATTTGAACACATTCATGAACACATTGAGGGTTGTATAGAATATTTGAACACATTCATGTATAGTAATTTATTTGTTATGTTGGACTTCCTACTACTAAGGATGCCATCAAAGTTTAGAACCTTTCTAATGCATATGCAAAAAATTAGAAAAACGATATTAATATTTGAATTCATTAGCATATTATGTATAGTCTAGGTGGGATTATTAAGAGAGATGTCACAACTGATTTAGGTCATCTTTAGCATTCCCATTATGTCCATCTTTTTGGCAACATACAAAATCTTGTGGTCCTTTCCATAATACCGTAAATTTTGGATGTTGCTAGTGAGACAAACACACCCAATCACTAAAATTGCTCTTCAACATATCTATAAATACTTGTTTCATGGCATGCATTGGAGTTGTGGTTTTAGGAGTCTTACCACTACAAGAGAATGGAAAAGAAAAGTGATCCTAGACCATATTTTAGTGTTATTTGTATCTTTGGTGCTCATCATGGTGATACCATGTGACCTTGGGATTGGTCCTAAGGTGTACAAAAACTTGTGAGTATTCAAGAATCCCCTCTATAGGCAATTTCTTTGTGCAATTTTCAATATGGATCACATGATCCTTATCTCCTTGGTAGGGTTCAGTGAAATCATTGTGTTAATGTCACGTCCCCACCCCTCATACCAACGATGGAGAGGACGCGACCAACGCACCGCTGCTGTCAATCAAGTGAAATAGCCCCATGAACATTAAAACATAATAATTAAAATGCATTGATCATAAATACATACATAAATGCTTAAACCATGCAATCTACAGCGGAAGCATACACTTCATTCAACACATACATGTTGTTCATACTCATTAAAACAAGCAATGTTCATCATGTTCAAGCATTTAACATGTTCATGATAATCTACGATGGAAATACATTTACAGAGTTAAATACAAGAGAATACTTATCTAGAAAATAAGTTGGCCCGCAACTAGCCACGTCGTTGCAATGTTCCACCCAACCATAGGCCAGCATGCTGATCAATCTCTCAGCATCACTGCCACCCCCGAGCTGGGCATGATTCCACAAGGCACTAAGGAGATAACAGGCTCACACATAGCCCAAAACCAAATCATCCACAGTCAGGACAACACACCGTTGGGTTTCACACACTGCCCAACCAAGCCAATAATAAATTGGGTTTTACAGGCTGCTAAGGCAACTAGCCAACAATACATGGGTTCCTTGGACCTTTCCAACCAAGCCACACTTGGATCAAACACACAGTCAACCCATTTAATCAAACACAGTCATACACAACCGTTGGGTATGAGCAGAACGTTCCAGGGAACCAAAACGGAAAAGGAAACAAGGGTAAAACAACCCCCTGACAGCAATTTCGATTTCCAAGGACGTTTTGGCCTTGAAGTGGCCAAAATGGACTCAACAACACCTAAGAAAACGTGGGTCTCTTCTTCCACTCACCGAGCCTTACCACAAAACGTTTTCCAACTTGGAAACAATGGGGAAATGCATCCAAATCGTGGGGGAGGAAACCCACCCATCGATCTTTACAAAAACGAATTCCCATTTTGGGGAAATTGAAAGAAACGGCTGCCCATGTAAGGGAAAATGCACAACAAACCAAAAAAGGTTTTGCAACCATGAACAAACTGGTAAAAATTGGGGAAAAACACCCTGACCCTATGAGTAAAATCCAGTCTCACAATCATTTCTAGGAATTGTAGAGGCTGATATGACCCCCATCCATTCCCAAATCGTGCGTCTCCTTTGCCCATTTGCTGCACAACTCTATAAACAAAAATCTGGGTATGCAAAAATAGAGAACCAACAGAAAAACGTGGAGGTACTTACTCAGCAAGCTCGTACTGTGTTAGGAGGACAAAACGCCCATTAGAAACCCCCGAATCATCCATCTTTGTTGCACATTCACTCGGCAAAACCCCAAACCAATTTCTGGGCATGTCGAAATGGAGAAATGACATCCAAACGTGAGGAAGAGAGCTCCGACCTCCTCCTGTTGCTTGAGAGAGCTTCCAGGTGAATGGAATGGGGTGAGGAAATGAAAGGCATGGGTGCATAATGGCTTGGGCATGCCTTCCCAAGCATTTACTTGCCCCACAAGTCAAAAACACGCTTTCCAAAAATGGGTGACTTCACAAATTCGAATTTGACCTCCATACCTTCCTCATCCCAAGGGAATAACTTTCTCCACCTAGAGGTGACTAGACACAAAAGACAAAAAGGGGTAGTAGTTGACCACTCTATGGGTTTTACCTTAGACATTTGGATTTTCCCCAATGGCTCAAGGTTGAATAATTCCCTATTCCTTGTGAAATCATGCCCCCGTCTCTTTAACGTTGCGATGCATAGCTAGTTGTGGTATTTTATTCATTTGCATTTTACATGATGTCTCAAAACACATTGTGCCTGGCTAGCATATAAACCATCGGCATCGATTTTAATCGCCGAAAACATCAAACACTAAACCCATGGTGGGGCCTTAGCCTTGAGCTCCACACCATGATTTAATACAATACTCACATCATATGCAATTAAATACCACGGGGTCAAAACCAGGGTGTTACAGTTAACCACCCAATAAATACACATATTGTAATTTAATTGAGGATGGGCCACAATCCCATGGATTATCGTAGATTATACTTTAGCCTAGCTTGGTAACTTATCTTTATTTGTGGCCCACCAATATACTAGAGTACCGTTTAGAGTAAGGCTCAAGGAAGATAACCTTTCATCATCTCCAACTCATACCTCATTTTTTCAAAATTTCTTTGATATTTCCAATCCCATAATAAAGGTATTATAATGATGCGTTATAATTATTATTATTTTTTAAATGGAAAGACTAAAACACAATTTGGTGGCAATGGTGAGTAGTCTCAATTCCTATTCCCAATCAACATTTATAAAAGAGGAAAATGAGACTCATAATTATGTATTTATGGTAGCTTAGACTCAAATGATGGTCCATCAACTCATATTGTTGCATTCTTGAACAACATTGATAGGGAAACCTAAACCAACCTATTTTTTTTTTTAAATAAACACGTGCCGCTTAACCAACCTTTTTTTTTCCAAAGAAAAAAATCGTAAACCGCTTAACCAACCTATCAAGTGTAACAAGTGTAAGAGAAACATTGAATGTACGTCACTTAGGAGACATACCATTAACTTTAAAAAAAAAATTAGTATATGATGATCCTAAATACGTAAACTTGACAAATGAGACCTTGGGAGAACATAAGGACATAAGTGGGTTTCTTAGAAACTATATTGTTTAGTTCGTTACTATCTTTTACCGGGTTTGAGGGCCTCACACTTTTTATATGTGAAAATTGTATTTTGTGGAGTTGAAAATGGAGCTTATGAAATGAATGAGAAAAAGAAAGACGAAGAGGTAAGTCTCTCGTTTTGTGAACTTTGAACATTTAGAAAAATGAGGTAGAACATGATTGGCAATAAAATGAAATATATTTTCCCTTGTGTTGAATATAATAGTTTTTTTACAATGTAGATAGAGGATTTTTTCTATTACATTTTGCCTAAGACTAGATTTCCCTTTTGGTACTCATGAACCATTTAGTCATGTTAACTAGCAGTATAGTTTAGTTGATTTTTTTGCCTTGATTATTGTCTCTAAACATACTTAGGAGGAAGCCAAAGATTTTAAGATTACAATTTTGAAATTGTTTTTTTAAATTTTAATTAAGATTGAACCACTATAAATGAAATTAACTTTATAGGAAAACTAGGTTGATTGTAGAGCTTATGATAAGTAGGAATATCCAGATGGTTATTGATCTCTCTATTAAATTGTAACGTGAATTCATGTATCATGTATTTTTCTAATAGGTTGAGCCGAAGAGTTTTAAGAAGAGAAGATAAGGAAAAGCATGTAAGATATGATGTCTCTATAACCCTCTTTGCTCTTAATCAATAGAGGATGCAAATTTCAATCAAATTTGAAAGTGTATTATACTAGACCTCTAATATACATTCATGTTTATCTTTTAGGATAAGTTGTTGGTGACATAAATTAACTAGAAGTTAGCTAGGAACGAATTGTTAACAACAATTTAAAAATCATTACTGACATAGGGAGACACTATAACATGATCCTCAATTGTATTTGATGTCCACAAGACCTAGAGTGGGAAAGGTTGATTTATATCAAATTTCTTTTAAAAGACACAAATCAAATTTTAAGGACATTTTCAAATGAATTTGTAATAGAAGAGTAGGCAAACTTGTATAGAAAACATGTATCTTTTTTTAGAAACTGTCATTGGAAATCACATTGGGAAGCTATTTGATAATTATTATTTTGCTAAATTATGATGGCATTGTGAATAAGGAATTTGTAAACATTTTACGATTTGATTGTTTATCTTTTGTTAATTATTATTTTGCTAAATTATGATGGCATTGTGAATAAGGAATTTGTAAACATTTTACGATATGATTGTTTATCTTTTGTTTGATTAATAGATATAGTGTGTATGTAATCTCTCTGTTTTGTTTTATAAGTGTTGTTAAACAAAGTATTTCAATGTCTCTTTTGTTGTTTTTGGTATTTTAGTAATGTATTTTTGTATAGTTAGAGTTACTTATAAATCTAAAGAATTCAAGATCATCATCCAAATTTTGAGTATAATAATGGTTTCGTTGAGTTTTCCTTTAATGGCATATGAGAGTATGTCTTGGAATTGTTGAATACAATTGTGTGTGTATTTCAATTTTGACTTGGTTTAGGGTAGATTGTGGTATTTGGATTTTTAAGTGTTTTCACTTTTTATTTTATTTTATGTGTGCTTGTTATAAGATAAATAAGTTAAATGAGAACAAAATACATTTTTTTATTATTAAAATTTTCTAAATGTTAGAGCCTATGTTACTTGTAACGTTTATTTTATTAAATTATCAATCAATCATTAAAATACAATTCAACAAAATGTTTTAAGATAATGCTCTAAAAAAATCATTCTACTAATTTATAACTAAAATAAAATTTAATACTTCCTAATTGAAAATGTTGAATACCTTATAAGGTTAACCATCTCTTTGACTAGTCCACCCAAAAAAACAATAAATCAATCTTACATATATAATAATATTTATTCATTAATTTTTAATTATAAATTTATATGAAAAGCAAAAAAACTATTTTTTCAAAACTTAAAAATCCCTAAAAGAAAATTTTAAATATATACATTTAGCTTTTTTTTTTAATTTTTATGTTTGTACGAAAATTCTTTACTTTCCATTAACTTATTCTAAAGTGTCCATCACTTCCAAAACAAATGATTTATGGACTTTTCACTTTCATACTAATAATGAAGGAGTGATGGATCAATTCATCCAAATCTTTCACTTTCCATTAATTAATATAATTTTTTATTATTTAAATAAATTATCACCATGTTATTCATACAAATCTCGAGGAATACTTGAGCATTTTAAATTATAAAAATTTATATAATCGATTAAAAAAAGTGGTTCAAATGTCAAAGAACTTAGTCACATTATGCAAATGTAAACAAGTTTTGAAAGCAACTAACCATGTGATAATCCTATAGCTATATTCCAATTCAAGTAAAATAAAGTTTGGAAAAGTGGGAGATCCCAAAATCTATATTTGACAGACTACCTGCACCCTTGAGAGATCCACTTTCCAACTTTCTTCCATATTTCATTCCTACTTTTTTGTTTTAATTTCGTAAATTTGTTTTTGTTTTATATTTTTGAAATGTTAAAATTTAAATGATAAAATTATATATTTAAGATGTTGGGAGGTTTTGATATTTTTGCTATTAATAATAACTGATAAAGTGAGATCTTTGCGCATAGATTAGTTTGTGATAGGGTGTTTTATTAAGGTGTTTAAAATGATGTTATGATTTTAAGAGACTTTAAATTTTGATTAGTTTTATGTGTTGAAATTTAATTATAAGAATGGATTTAATGATTTTGATTATTTTTATGGGCACTTTGATTATTCAATTCTAGCAACCCAAACGTGTAATTTCAACAATTTCGGCCAGCTGGTTGGATTTTAGGTGTCTCCTCCCAACTAGCTCACCCCTAAGGGGAATTGAACCTGGGTTGCCCTGGTTGGATTTTAGGTGTCTCCTCCCAACTAGCTCACCCCTAAGGGAAATTGAACCTGGGTTGCCCTGCTGACGAGACCCACACCTTAACCAAATGAGATAGCAAAAATTGGCGTGAAATAGCAAATTTAATAATATATAAGAATAGTATAAAGTAAGTGAACCCAAATAAGTTTAAAATATTTATTTTTGAAAAAAACAAAATAAATGTGAGTTTGGTGAATTGTTTTTATTGTTTTGACATCAATATTTAATATTGTTAATATATAAATTGTTTTTAAAATACCAAATTATTTTTAAAATATCAAATTCAACAATTGATGATGATGATGATGGTGGTGGTGGTGGTGGTGGTGGTGGTGGTGATTAACGTCCACTGAGACCAAACTTTGATCTATTGGACCTAAAGAAATGAATTATTTAGTTTGTTTTAAAATTGTATTCATATACTCAAAGAGTTTGGAGAGAAGTGTCCTGAGCTCACTATAATTTTGACACGTTAAAAGGCTAGGAAGGTCGGTATTGCAACAAAGATTATGAAACTAAGATCTAATATGGGTGTACGCGGGGCACTCTAAGAGGAAGTGATTTTCATCCTCAATGTTCATATTCTCATAGAGGTGGTAGATCCTTTCCACCCATTGTGTTTTAGGAACTACCAAACGACTTGTTTCACTATGGAGCTCATGAGAGTTCGTTCTTATCTTGGCTATATTAATTTTTTTTTTTGAACTAGTTAAAACAGAGAGATACTTTTGATCTTCTAGAGTAGGGTTGATGACCTCCTTATAATATCTTAATTTTCTTTTAGCCTCTAAATATTTCTCACACCACATTTTCTCTTTAAACTTAGAAGTAACAATATTGTTAATGTTATTAATATTTTTGCAATGCAACATTTTCGTCGATTTCCCAATGGTTTAACTAGGCCCTGGTATCTTTATATCAACCTCGCTTGAGCCTTATGTGGTTTTGGCTGAAATTTAAAGCTAGCTTAGGAAGTCTATGGTCTCCTATGTTATTAATTGTGTGCTTGTACAACAGGAGCCTAGTCATAGCTAGGATCTCGATAGGGGAAAGACCCACTTCTATAAGGAGAATAGGATAGGGTGTATTGCTTTTAATTTTGAGGTTATACGTTATAAAACACTTATGGATTTGCTCAATCTTTCTCCAAGATTCTCTAAAGATGCTACAACCCTAAACCTCACATTCATACAAGATAACAGGAGTGACTAAAGTTTCAAAAAGGAGCTTCTTTTTATCCCGCATCACAAGGTTTGTTGCTTTGCAATTATTTTTAAGACCAAAATAAGCTTTCCACCCCCCATTAATCCTTTTCTCAATGATATAGTTCCAATTGAGCTTATGATGAATATCAATTCCTAGGTATTTGTAATAATACACTTCCTCCAAGTTGCTATTGTCATATACAAAATTAGGGTAAGTGTCCTTTTTGGATTTGAGAATCATAACTTTTGTTTTGTTAGTGTTAACAGTCATACCCATGGTAAAGCAAAAATCCTTAAGAAATCTTAGTTGCTTATAAAAAAATTCAAACTTAAATTATAAATAAAAATCAATTAAATCATAATTACACATATTAATAAAGCAACTTATCTTCTTATATAAATAATAATACATAATTCAAAACTAATACTATTTTTTAAAGCAAAAGATATTCAAAAATTAATTTTAAAAATATTAAATTAGACTTATGTTTATTAATATTTTTATATGTTTAAAAATTTACTTAAAACTATATTAAACTTTAAAAAAATGGAAAAGTGGAAAATGAAAGAATTTTTCACACTTTAAAAAAATATAAAATATAAAAATGACACATTTTACTTTTGAAAATTACTTTAAAAAACGCATAAAAGAAGATTAAGAATATTAATGTTATTCTTTCAATACAGATACATGGATTTAAGTTGTATAAATTTTTGGGATATATATATATGAAATGACAGCAACATTCTACTATAAATATTTCATGATTTTTCTAAAATTTCTATAATGGATATAAATTTTATTTTGTTTTTAACTAATACTATTAATGATAAAATAGTCTTTTCAAGGTCTATAAACACATCTATGACAATAAATTGAATAAATAAAAACATATTAATATTATTTTTCTCAAAATTTAAAGATAATTTAAATTTCTTTGTCAAAGAAATAAAGTAAAGTGAAACATATAATCTTTGTTTACACCAACAACTAACAGACATATTCATAAGAGGTTGATGACGTGAAAAAATTATCTAAGATGCAAAAATATAAGTTTTCTCTGCTTAGAATATAACAGGTCAACTTATATAGGCTCTATAAATAAAATATGGTTGCTTTTAAAATGAAAGTAAAGTATTGAGGCACCTTTTAAAAATGGGATCATTATTTTTTTTAGTTTTATTGTGTTGGTGCACTCAACATTTCCATTATGGTTTTTAACAATCCCTATGGGATCATTATTTTTTTTGGGTTTTATTATGTTGGTGCATTTAACATTTCCATTATGGTTTTTAACAATCCCCAATTAATCATTGAATCCAAAATTATTTACTTTAATTACCACTAAAGTTTTAAATTTAAGTATTGAAATGAGCGAGGGATTCTATTTGCTTATATTTTGTATGGGAAATGATAGCAATAGCTAATAATGAAGAATCAAAACGAAAGTATATTTTACATGGGAATTATAGTGAGTGATAATGAAGCAAAAGTGATGGTGGCTTATTAAGGAATTTATGTACTTTACAATGAAAGAAAAGCTTATTGGAATAAGTTTTTATTAATTAGTTGGATCAACCATCCATGAGTTATTTTAGGAGGTGATCTTAATTTTACTCATGATTTGTTTGAGATTTAGGGTGTTTCTTGTTGAAATATTGTAATTTTAAAGGATATTTTAAATGTATTTTATGATGTAATTCAAGGGAGATGTTATTATTTCTCTAACAGGGTGTTACTATTGTATTTGGTCATCATAGAGTCATAAGGTAAAGCCTTCATTGTAAGTCAGTTCTTTAGTACCCCAATGAATAATATAATATATTGTTTTGAGTCTTCCTAGGTGAAGTCAACCCAGACAGTTTAGTGGGGCCGACTTGTTTAGGGTAAAAGTCAGTTGGCTCAATGTGTATAAATAGGAGGGTTGTTTTTGGCTCAATGGGTTTGAACACAAACTCACTCACTTGAGAAGCGCATAGGAGAGAGAGAGAGAGAGAGAGACATAATAGAAGGAGGAAAATACATGTTTTTGGGGTTAGATCTTATACATCTTACACAGAGGAAGTTTTGGCTGGGTTTTCTTCCCCTTGAGGGTTTCCTGGGATAAATATTGTGTCTATATTGTGATTGTGTTTCTTTCAGTGATTCTGCATATGCTACTGCTGTGAATTTGAATTGAACACTAATGATATCTAGTCTAACATATGAAATCTTAACATGGTACCAGAGCTAGCATGAATAGCACAACTTTCACAAGGTGAAATTCTCTCCCCTCCCTCTCTAGAAGAAATTAGGGTTTCTGTAAAAGTTGGAGTTTTGAATATCTGCTTGCATAGAAAGTTGTGCCTCCCTGGAGCGCATCTAAAGATTCCAATATCGATTTTTTTAGGTGGTTGAAGCTCCGAGAAATCCAAACCCTATTTTGGCCCTAAACCAGAAACTGCAAAAAAACAGAACCAGAAATTCTGCAGAGATGCAACCTCGCAAGTAGGATGTGAAGGGTGAAGATTTGGGATCTCTAGAGATCGGTTGGACCAACCAACTCGCCTCAGTCAAGCGCATCTACTATTAAGTTCAACCTCCTATTTTGAGAAATTTCATTTTTTAGTGACCTACTAGACAAGATGGCCCCAAGCACTAAGCTTGAGAACAAATTGGAAGGCATAGAAAAATCCCTAGCTTGGAAGTATAGGATTGGTCTCATTCTGAAAGAGAATGGCCTTGAGAGGTACATCAAGGATGAGATTGTAGAACCTAAATAAGATGAAGCTAAGGAGAATCATGAACAAGACCTAATCAACGCAATGAGGATCATTGTTGATTCTATTAAGGATCACTTGATCCCTCAAGTGTCATCTAAGAAGACACCAAAGAAAATGTATGATGCACTTTCCAGAATGTATGAGGGAAGGAACATCAATAGAAATATGAATTTGAGAGCTCAACTAAAGGACACCAAGATGAGAAAAGGAAAGTCTATTCAAGATTACTTCACAAGGGTCTCTTAATTCAGAGAACAACTAAGTGTTATTGGAGACACCCTTGATGAGGATGGACTAGTTATGACTGCTCTCAATGGTCTCACTAGGCCTTGGGACTCATTCATTTAGATTCTGTGTTCCAAAAAAGAGAGTATGAAGTTTGACATACTATGGGAATATTGCATACAAGAAGAAGCTAGGGTGGCCAATAGAGAAACTCTCCTCGGAGAAGATGATTAGGCTCTAGCCACTCATACCAAAGGAAGAAAACAATCAAACTTCAAGAAGAGTACTCATAAGCCTTCAAAGAAGAAGTTTCAGATGAAGAATAAGGATTACTCAAAGTATCAATGTTACAACTATCATAAGATAGGACATCTTGCTAGAGAATGCCCATCACCAAAGAACAACAACAAAAACAAGAGACATCATGCTCATCTAGCTGAAGATGAGGATGAAGAAGAAGAAATACATCGAAAGAAAACTAGAGGTGAAGATGTAGAAGAATATGTGTTATTCTCTGCACTCTCTGGGTCTGTAACACCTAAAGAAGACACATGGCTTATTGATAGTGATGCCTCAAACCACATGACAGGGAAGAAGCAAACTCTATCAAGACTTGAAGAGAAGAACTATCCCAAGAAGGTATCATTGGGAGATGACTATCAATATCCTGTCAAAGGTATTAGTGAATCAAGGTACAGGCTTGACCCTAGGACTTCCGTGAAGATGAAGGAAGTATTTTATGTACCAGGTTTGAAAAAGAACCTACTGTCCATCTCTGCTCTAGATAAGAAAATATATAGAGTTTCTTTTATAGATGACAAGTACTTATGTGGTCCAAAGGAAAGACACTTGAAGATGATCTGGTCATTGGAGAAGAAGAAGGAGGATTGTACAAGCTCAAAGGACATCCAGTGACAGCACTTGTCCATTATACTACCAACTCAAGTGAACCGTGGCATAGGAGACTTGCTCACATCAACTACAAAGCATTGCCCTATGTGCAATGCAGTAACAAGATTACTAGATCTAAAGATCAAACATAAGGGAACTTGTAAATGATGTGCAAGAGGAAAGAACATCAAGAATCCCTTTATGAAAAGTGAAACAAAGACCAAAGGTACATTGGAACTAATTCATCCTGATGTATCTGGTCCTATGTCCTCCATATCCTTAAGTGGATATGAGTACTATGTCACATTTATTGATGATTATTTAAGAAAGACTTGGATATACTTCTTGAAGAATAAGAGTGAAGTGTTTAGGAAATTCAAGGAATTCAAAGCCTTGATAGAGAACCACTTAGAAAGGAGAATCGATACACTAATATCAGATAATGGTGGAGAATACACTTCAAAGGAATTTGAAGCATTCTGTAAGGAGGCGGGAATCAAGAGGGAACCAACCACTCCTTATAATCCCCAACAAAATGGTGTTGCGGAAAGAAAGAATAAAGCTATCATGGAAGCAGTAAAGACCATGATTCATGACGAAGACCTCCCTATGCACCTATGGGATGAAGCAGCACGAACAACCGTATATGTGCAGAATAGATTATCTCACAATGTTCTTAGATTCAAGACTCCTGAAGAGATGTATACAGGAAAGAAACCTGAAGTAAGCCATCTCAAGATATTTGGCTGCCCAATTTATGTACATATTCTGAAAGAGAAGAGAAACAAGTTGGATCCTTCTGGAAAGAAGGGAATATTTGTTGGATACTGTGAAGTCTCCAAATCCTTTAGTATATACATCTCAAGATTCCATCATATCGAGATTAGTAGGGATGTAACATTTGATGAAGAGACAGCTATTAGGAAATCTAGAAGGTGTTGGCTTAAAGAAGTACATGAAGAGGATGTACTTCCCAGAATGATAGAAGTTGAACCCTCTCCTGAAATAGTAGCATCAAAAGATCATGACATGCTACAACCTTCGGATCCCCCTACTATGGATACATCTCGAAAGAGAAAACCTGTTTGGGTAAGAGAAGTCATACAAGAAGTAGAAATATATGGAGCTCCGGAAGGATCCACAAGAACCATCAAAAGATCAAAGTTGTGTTCCAGTTATGTAGCTTTTATGTGTGACCTTGTAGATCAAGAACCCACCAGTTATGAGGAAGCTACACAAAAGAAAGAATAGGTTGAAGCAATGCCAAAAGAATATCGGTGGATCATGAAGAATGATCTTTGGGATATAGTTCCCAAACCAGAAAACAAGAGTGTGGTATCTTTGAAATGGATCTACAAGATAAAACATGTTGCTGATGGAAGTATTGAATAGTGCAAAGCTAGATTTGTGGCTAGAGGATTCTCTCAGAAAGAGAGGATCGATTATGAAGAGACATTTGCTCCAGTAGAAAGGTACACTTCCATCATAACCATCATGGCACTTTCTTCCATGATGAAATGGGACTTACACCAGATGGAGGTAAAGACAACCTTCCTTAATGGTGTGATTGAGGAATAGGTTTACATCGAACAACCACAAGGATTTGAAGTCGAAGACAGAGCGACTCATGTATGCAAGTTGAAAAGGGATCTATATGGACAGAAGAAAGCTCCTAGAGCTTGGTATGGTAGAATAGCTAGATTCTTGACAAGCTTGGGATTCACCAAGAGTAAAGTCGACCCTAACCTTTACATGAAGATTATGGATGATGAACCTTTCATACTATTATTGTATGTGGACAATCTATTTCTGACTAGAAATGAGAAATTGATCACAGGTTGCAAGAAGAAGCTAGCTGAGGAATTCGATATGAAATATCTTGGATTGATTCATTATTTCCTAGAGATGGAATTCTGGCAAAGTCCAAAAGGAATCTTTCTGAATCAAGGAAAGTATGCAATAGAAATCTTGAAAAGATTTGATATGTTGGATTGTAATTCCATGGCCACACCTATGGACATGGACACCAACCTGAAGTTGTTGTGTGATGAGACATCAGAGTTAGTGGACATGACTTAGTACATACAGATTATTGGGTCATTAATGTATCTAACAAACACAAGGCTATATATATGCTTTGCTGTGAACACCTTGAGTTAGTATCTAGTTAAACCTAGATGGGTTCACTTGATAGTTGCAAGCATGTGATGAGGTACCTAAAAGGTACGATATATTTGGGACTTTACTATGGGATAGATCATGACTACAAATTGTATGGATATACGGATTTAGATTGCGCAAGAAGTGTCGTGGACAGGAAGAGCACCTCAGGTGGATGTTATTGTCTAGGATCCGCCATGATCTCATGGTTTAGTAAGAAACAGTCCATTGTTTCTCTTAGTACAGCTGAAGCAGAGTACATTGCATCTTGCTTCACTTGTTGTGAAGCGATATAGATTCGAAAGATGATGTCAGGATTATTTGACATGGAGTTGGACACCACAATGATTCTCTATGACAACCATAGTTATATAAAGATGACACAAAATTTGTTGTTCCATGATAGATCGAAGCACATAGAAATCCGATATTTTTATATAAAGGATATGGTACAAAAGGGAGCTATCAAGCTCTAGTATGTGAGTACCTATAGCAAGTTGTTGATGTATTGACCAAGCCTCTATCTCGAGTAAAGTTTGAATATTTCCATGACAAGCTTGGTGTAGTTAGAAAAGACCTTCCTCGCAAGGAGAAACTATGATGGAACTACACATGATGAAGATATGGACCTTCTTCAAAAAGGAAGATCAAGTCGAAGACATGAACCTTCCTCGGACAAAGGGTGAGCAGGTTGATAATATGGAACTTCCCAAGAAAGGGGGATTAATGATGAGTCTGACATTGATGATGGATGACAAGGATGATGAAGGTTTGACATTCACTTTTGGACGATAGTATCTTCTCTTGAGGATGACAGGTATAACACTCTGTACATGAGAGTGGTCCTTGTAGCTAGGGTTTTACCCCTAGCTTGTGCGAATGAGCACCTACTAAGGAAAATGGATTCCTTAGTAGCAGTTCAATAATATGTGAAATAAAAGATGCTAAACAGTAATAAAAATTAATCTAAACATGTTCATGAAGCAAAACAGTAAAAAGTAAAGAATGATTTTTTATTGATCTGACCTCCGATGTGGAGGTTGGTGAAGCCCGTTGCGCTGATCCGAGAGGTTGCTCCGAGCTCCAACTGCTCCTTCTCTTTCTCCGATGGTGGAAATGGGCCAAAAGGGGCTCTCAATGGTGAAAGTAGCTCAATGGTAAGCTAGGGTTTCAAGAGCAATTTTGGTAGAGGAAGGATACTTGTGATTGTGGATATGAAATGAGGGGTCTCCATCACTTATTTATAGTGGTGGAGTACCGGTTTAGGGTTAGGGTTTCAGCTGTTTAGGGTTTTTTCCTCCTTTTCCTCATTATTTTATATTTTTTCTTCATTTTTGGAGATTTTTTGCTTTTTTTGGAGGAAAAGAGGGTTTTATGGCCTTTTGGAGGCATTTTAAGCCTTTTGGAGGCTTTTTAGATGGTTTTATGGGTTTTTGATGGAAATATGGTAGGAAAATGGACAAATGAGCCATGTAGTGGGGTAGATGAGGTAGTGAACCCTTTTTGGGTGTTAACAGATTGCCCCCTGATGTGCGAGGGCAGGAGCTCATCGTATGGCCGATGCACATCATAAGTCATATTTGTTTTTCCTGGGGTGTGGAGAAGAGAAGGAACCAACTGAAGCCCGGAACATCGATCTCGAACCAACTGCAAGGACTGAAAAGTACATAACCTCAATAATGGATGAGGAATCATCTGATCATCTGGACGAGGCGGGCATACCCATGCTCGTATCAAGATACATAAAAATAACTGTGAGGCCCGAAAAGAGGGACCTGTAGGATACATAGAAATCCACTGTGTATATCATAAGGGTCCAGAAGGGACACAAATCTGGAACATACTGCTGGGCTGACCATGTCTGAGCTAAACAACTGATGCACTGGAATGACAGCAGTGCTACTGAATGTGGTTCCAAAGGAATTAATGAGCTGCTGGATCAAAGTGACAGCGGTCATACTTGCAATGGTACACTGATCTGGAATTGAACTGGGTACTTGAGGAAGCATGGAACTGGATGGCTTCCGAATACAATCACCAACGCAGCCCGGACATCCACGGGAATATATGACTGGGCGTTCCGAAATGACTCACCAATGTGCTAGAGTCAGGGGAAATCCAGGGTCTTCGGTAAATAATGGAATGGATATACATCCTGCGCGATTCTCAACGATGCGATTAAGGTGCTGAAGTCGAGCATGTGAGAAACAACTATTCGGAGAGGCAATGATGA
>LPNX010538608.1:186549-201881 GCA_001517045.1 Pseudotsuga menziesii
CTTTTGAGGGACCCCGCTACCCCAAAAATAAGAAATACCTGAAAAAATGTGATGATGACATCATCATCACGTTTTTTCAGGTATTTCTTGTTTTTGGGGTATAAGGGTCCGTCAAAAGTATGCAATGTGGGTACTCGTTGGATGCGGAATCAAATTCCGCATCCAACGAGCTCTTCCGATCGAAATTTGAGTAAAAACATAGGGAGATATGTCGAAAATACGAACACAAAAAGTAGTTTTTTTCTTTCTTCCTCCAAAATTAATTAATATTATTTTATTATTTTAACCATTATTTTATTATTTTAACTATTATTTTATTATTTTCCTTAGGAGGCCCATTTTAGACCCCAAAATTCCTCTAATAAGTTGGGGGTAAAGGGATCATAGCTGTATGGGATCTGAGGGTGAATGGGCTGAGGGAGACTCAAGCTGTGGTAAAATGGTAGGAGACTGTAGAATACTCTGAACAAAGGCGACCTTAGTGGTGGTGCTGCCGAGAGGATCGATCATAACGCCAAGAGGTGCAGGGGGACTTCTTCATGGGTTAGGGAACTAGAAGAAGTGTGGATATAAAATGGTACTGTCATGTGGATTTTACGAGCCCAGGACAATTCATGCTCGTGGTTGCTTTCAATTTTAAGGAGTCTGAAAGCAACTAAGAAGACTCTGAAGTAATAGAATGGTACTGTCGTGTGGATTTTACGAGCCCAGGACAGTACATGCTCGTGGTTGCTTTCAATTTTAAGGAGTCTGAAAGCAAAATAAGAAGACTCTGAATTAATGGTCAGGCAAGGAGGAAGTGTTCAATCAAGGAACATTTATGATGACCAGGACGGAGGGTGGGTGGGAACACTGGTGGGCCTCCTTGCGGGGTGAATGAATGGTGGCAAAATAACGGAAAATTTGCAGTATGACAGGAGTGGATGGCTCATGTAAAAAGTGTGAAATAATCTGATGACGGCCGATGTGGCGCGCAAATCGATGTGGCAAGGTGTAGGGACGCAATGTTGAAATTGTACCAAGTGAGAGCGAGAAATGATCTCAAGCATCATCACGAGCTCGGAAAAATGAATCCGGCGATATAAAAAGTGTTAAAAACGGAGAGCGACCGAAGTGGCGCGCAAACCGAGGTGACTAGTGGTGTCTAAAAAATGGGCAAAAAATGACGTAGAAAAAATAATGCAACGAGGTGACCATCGTGACGATCTCATCGTGCTGATTCCAATGGTGGAAATGGTTCGGAGAATGGACTCCGTATGGGTTCAGAATGGCCAAAACAAGAAAAAGGTCAACGGGCTATAAATAGTAAGTGGGACGCTGTTTCTGACGAACGGGGGGTACATCAGGCCATGTGTCGATGTGGTGTTCTATAATGGCAGGGTCAAGACCGGGCATTTTGGTATAGGACCAGGCAAAGACATCACGGAATTCTCTGAAGAGTTTTTTGTATTCCTCAATCTCTTGTTCACTGCAAGAGGCTCCTAAAGTGATGAGTTCGAGGGTGCTTCCTGGGGCCGCGATATCAATTTGGATGATAGGTGAGATGTTGGCCATGTTACCCTCTTCGAAGGCGTTAGGAGCAGGAATAGGGTTCTTGAACCAGTCGACCTTGGGGGGAAGGAAGTCTTTGGATTCAATTGCAAATTGAGGAGCAGTGTTAGAGGAGGGTTCATCTGGGAGGAAGTAGGAAAGATGGTGCATGTCATCCCAGGGATAATCTGGGGCAGTGAGAGCCTCGAGGATCTCCTCATCAGTATGGAATGTCTGTGTCATCAAATCGGTTGACGAGGGAGTAGTGATGGAAGAGATCATATAAATGGTATTAACCTCTTCGGAAGGGGAAGAGACCGGGGAATGGATTTCCTCAATGGTGAGGGGTGCTTTCTCAAGATCCAGATTGTTCATCTCAAAGAGAGCTACTCTGTACTCGGGGAGATCGGGACAGTGATGGGAGTAATGCCCGTAAACATCTCATAGGGCACAGGAGTGGTTAGTGCGCAGGGATTTGTCGCGAGGCTTAGGGGTTGAATCTAGATGGACAACCGGGATAGTGGGGTCGTCGTCAAGCATTTGCATGTCTTCCTGTAACGCCAGTAACTGAGGACATAGGTGAGTCACATGGCCCAACTCATCGCACAGCGCGCATTTGGGAGGAGCACGAAACACAGGGGGGTTTTTTACTGTCTTAGGAGGTGGGACAGCAGTGTAAGGTTGGGGGCCTCTGCCCCTAGTGGGTTTGGTAAGAGGGGGGGGGTTCACGGAGGATGACGGGGTAGCGACACCGAGAGGTGGTTGACTAGTAGTGACAATGGGTTGCACCGGTTGCAGGACGACATCTGGTGTCGGCGGGGGAACGGGAGGTGAAAGATACCAAACGGGTAATCCTAAGGTTAACCCAGGGAGGCTGAGGGTAGCCATGACCGGGGCGCTAACTACTCCTGACGGAGGAAAGAGGAAAGGAATGGTATGGATGGGTGTAGCACCAATGTGACTAGGTACCAAAGGGGGTTTAGGCAACAAGGGTGGTTGATTAGTAGGAGTTCGCGTATTATGGGACAGGGTACATATGGCTTCAGAGGTGGAGCCATATGGTTGGGTGTTCACTATGCCTTGGGTTGGTAAGGGGTTTTGCAGTACCAAAGGTGGCTGCTGAGGTTGTGGGGGGTTGGGTGGTGCTTGAGGAGCCGCCTACCCTTGGCGGAGGGCATCTTCAGCCCAAAGTTGCTGAACGCGCTCCATGTGGGGGCAAAAATGCGTGTAGTGGCCATAGACCCCGCAAATAGAACAAGGATAGTTTGTTCGCAAATTGGGGTTTTTAGCCTGCTTGGGCGGGCGATCAGGGTTTTGGTTAGCAGGGGCCACGTTATTATTAGCGGGGGGATTAGGGGGTTGACCAGCTTGCTCGGTAGGTTGGTTGTTCCCACGATTGCGGCCTCTGCCGTGGTTTTGTTGGCCTTGGTTGCATTGGTTGTTCTGGTTTTGCTGCGGGTTTTGTTGGGCGTAAACTTGCCCTTGGACAGCAGGTGAATTCTAAGGTTGCGTAGGGGCTGGAGCAGGATGCGGTGGATGATATGTAGGTGAAGGCTGCGCAGGTGCAGCAACCTGAGGGGGTTGCTGATAGTGCTGTGGAGCGGGTTGTGGGTTTGCCGCATGGGCTGCCTGTGGCGGGTAATAATGAGGTTGGGCTTGTGATGGGGCAGGAGCTGGTGCAGCCTGCTGGTGATAGTAGGGCTGAGGTGCGACCGGGGGGGGCGTAAGCGGGAGTCATATGACCGAAACACTGAGGTGGACATGAAGGTCCATGGGAATGGTGGTGATGTGTCATGGGAGCATACGGGTTGGTTGCTCCAGACTGTGAGGTAGCCTGCGAAAGGTCAGGGCTAGGGGTAGGACGTGCTATGGAAAATGGTTGAGGCTGTGAAGAGACACGACCAATGATGCCGTCGGCAGCGTGGGATGCCCCTGGTGCATCGCGCTAGGAGGAATCACCGCGAGGGGCGTTAGGTATTATGGTATAAAGATAACCCGACTGGGCGTAAATGAGATCGAACTGTTGGGCTTTAAGGATAGCCTCTTCTTCAGAATGGGGTCTTTCGGATGCCATGTCCTTAGCAATGATAGGAAGGAGGGATTTGAGGAACCAATCTAGGAAGATCCGGTCGTCTAACTTGATCTTGCATAAACTACGGCGTCGACGCCATTCATGAATGTGGTCCGTGATGTGGGTAGCCGTGTTTTGTCTGCATGATAGTAGTATCTCAATGCCTGCGTCATAGTGGACAGGTAACTGGAAGAACTGCAGGAAGGTCGAGGCAAGGGAAGTAAAGGTGGCATGGGTTCCATGGGATTGTTCGATATACCACTTGGTAGCAGAGCCAGTGAAAGTGCGCTGTAATAAACGGAGGTGAATAGAGTTTTCTACTATGGAGTTGGAGGAACACCATAGATGGAAGGACATGATATGGTTTTGTGGGTCCTCACCTGCCTTGCCCTCGAACTTAGGGATGTCAGAGGGGAGCTTGGTGGACATGTGAGGCCACGCAGGGTCGTGTCAGATGGGGTCATTGGTTAATCTGGCTAGGTCAGGAAGGTTGAGGCTAGCCATAAATGGCAAACTGGACGAAGAAAGCGACACGGTAGTCGGTTGGATTAAGTTGGGGGCGATGCCCCCAAGTGGAGGGATGATGTGAGGGAGGTGGCCCCCAAGTGGGGGAACTAAGGTGGTATAGGACGGACCTGCACCACCATGGGTGGTATGAGTCACTGATGGAGTGGGAATAGGTATTCTTGCTGCGGGAATAGGGGCCGTGAGGGGAACGGTAAATGGGGGCCCCATGGAGGGCATACCCATAGCAGGTGTGGTAACTGGTGTAGTGGTGGATGTGCCACCAATGGTCCCTACCAAGAAGGGAGTGGAAGTCATACCAGCCATGGGGCTAGTAGGGGCAGTGTAAAGGGGGTTCTCAGACTCTGGCTCAGAATCAGAGGTAAAATAAGGGGCGTCAGTATCTGGTGACGGAGTCCTATGCCGCTGACGAGTGGAGTCAAGTGACAAGGCTCGAGATCTATGATAAGTGGTATCAAGTGATGATGATCTGTGTCGAGGACGGGTGGTGTCAAGTGAACCATGTTGTGGGGGCTCGCCTCTGAGGCACCGAGAATGTCTCGGGGACTCAATGGTGACAAATGGTGTCAAATCTCTGTGGGTTGAGGTAACTACAAAGCAGCTCAAAAACCCTAATGCAACCGAGTGTGCAGAAGGAGAGCTCAAAAAATAGGGCACTTAGGCCAACAATCGTCTCAAAACACCCACTGTAACAGCTGTGTTACAATAGGCGGAGTGTCAACAAAAATGGTCAGAATACCAACAAGCAGCAGGTTTTCTAAAAATAAAAAACGGTGGACGCACTAGACCAAAAGGAGGTAAGGGAGCATGCAAACACCTAACTAGAAGTATTATGACTCAACTAGACATATCCTCTGCAAGGTGATGAAATCCAAGTCAGACAATATGAATAGGAAAGCCAAGTGGCTAAGGTATCCCCCTACCGGGAGGGACACCGGGTAGTCAAATCCTAGAAGAATGGCAACTAAGATACCCCGTTCATGACATGTCCAGAAAGGTAAATCTGCCGCTTGGTCCTTTAACCGTAATACCCCTATACAGGGATATCCCGAGAACTGTGAAAGGTAGCCCTTCAGTTACTGAATGGAGTTCGGTATTCCACTCAGACCTCCAGAACCAATCTCACGACTTCAACCCTCCTAAGGGAGAGGCCCTCTGATAAACCGGTTGTGACCGTGTCAAAAAATACTAGGGGATTTTGGTTCCCTAATGGACAACAACTATGTCTCAAGTGTAAGTAACCGAGGGGTGTTTTTGGAAGCCTATCCCCCTGATCCTACCTAACTACAAAAATTCTTTTGTGTTCCCCAAGTGGGGTTAGAATGTTGGTTGAGTTAAGTAGTTTTTAAGTCTCACTTGAATTAGGTGACAGATTGTGTGCTCGTGCGGTTATGAACCCAGAAGAGAAGTGCCAGGGCAACTTCCTAAATATCAATAATACTGAATGAAAAAATTTTACCATGCAAAATTTTCTAAAATAAGAATGCTGAAATTTTTAAAAACAATGCTGTAAAAAGGTAATAGGAATAATGGTGCAGAAAAGGCTGTAGGACTGCAGGTAGGATAGATGGCTGTGCAGGTGCAGAAAATATGGCAGCAAAGGGGCTGGGTTCAAAAGCAGGAACAAGTGCAAAAGTCAGATCGGATCGGCGGTCGGACCACGGGTTTGAAGGAAACAGGCGCGAACAGATCGCGGGTTTCTGAAGAACACAGGCGGGCAGACTGCGGGTTTAAAGGAAACAGGCGCAGACAGGTCATGGATTTCTGAGGAAACACAAGTGGGCGGACCGCGGGTTTGAAGGAAACAGGCGTGCTCAGGTCGCGGATAAGAGCTGGAAAGGCGCGATCGGGACGTGGGTAAAACGGCTAAAAGGCGCGGTAGGAGTGCAGCAAATAGGAAAAAGGACGCGGTCGAGTCACAGCTAAGAGATGGAAAGGCGTGGTCGGGTTGCAGCTAAGGGCTGGAAAGGCGCGGTCGGAACGCGACTGTGAAGGAAAAAACGACGGTTTACGGCGGCCGCAGGCGACAGCCGAAAAGACAAAACAAGAAATAAAATAGAATAAAAAACCAGCGGAGTTGCCAAAACTGTAGCTAGGGTTTTACCCCTAGCTTGTGCGAATGAGCACCTACTAAGGAAAATGGATTCCTTAGTAGCAGTTCAATAATATGTGAAATAAAAGATGCTAAATAGTAATAAAAATTAATCTAAACATGTTCATGAAGCAAAACAGTAAAAAGTAAAGAATGATTTTTTATTGATCTGACCTCCGATGTGGAGGTTGGTGAAGCCCGTTGCGCTGATCCGAGAGGTTGCTCCGAGCTCTAACTGCTCCTTCTCTTTCTCCGATGGTGGAAATGGGCCAAAAGGGGCTCTCAATGGTGAAAGTAGCTCAATGGTAAGCTAGGGTTTCAAGAGCAATTTTGGCAAAGGCATGATACTTGTGATTGTGGATATGAAATGAGGGGTCTCCATCACTTATTTATAGTGGTGGAGTACCGGTTTAGGGTTAGGGTTTCAGCTGTTTAGGGTTTTTTCCTCCTTTTCCTCATTATTTTATATTTTTTCTTCCTTTTTGGAGATTTTTTGCTTTTTTGGAGGAATTTTGGATATTTTTTGGAGGAAAAGAGGATTTTATGGCCTTTTGGAGGCTTTTTAGATGGTTTTATGGGTTTTTGATGGAAATATGGTAGGAAAATGGACAAATGAGCCATGTAGTGGGGTAGATGAGGTAGTGAACCCTTTTTGGGTGTTAACGGTCCTTACTAAGGAAGGCCCTGCAGATGTTACTCTCGCATGGAGAGTACCCACATTCAGTTGTGGATACCGTAGAATAACACTCGCTCAAGGAGTGGTCCTAACCTTAGTGGTAAGGATTCTCTATGATGAGTCCTCATGGACGACAGGACTGACAATTTTTATGCATTCGAGATCTGCTCTGTCGACAATGCTCTTATATGGAGAGTATACCTACATTCATATGTAGATATCATAGAATAACATTTGCTTGGGAGTCGTCCTAACCTTAGTGTTATAGATTCTCTATGATGATTCCTCACGGACTTCGTAGTATAGCACTCACTTGGGAGTGGTCCTAACCTCAATGGTATGGATGTTCTACGATGGGCCGACATTTTGTATGTAGTCGAGATATGCTCTACAGACAATACTCTTGCTTGGAGGAGTATGCCTACACATAAGCGTAGATATCATAGTATAAAAATCACTTAGGAGTGGTCCTAACCTCAGTGGTATGGATGGTCTACGATGAGTCCTCACGGACGATAGGGCCTGTAGTGGGTGCGTTCGAGATCTACATTTAGTTGTAGATGATTCAACTATTCGATTTTATTGATCAGATTGATGGATGATTTCATCGTCCTTGGACTCACGTCCTAAAGTGATAGGGATTGATAATCCCACAAAGAGATCATGTGCACTGCAGGTAGCGAGACGGCAAAGGATCAAGTAGATCAAAGTACGGTTGCAAAGGATCAAGAAGATCAAAGTACTTGTGAAAAGGATCAAAATGATCGAAGTGTTGTTGCTATGAAGGATCAAGAAGATCAGAGTACTTCTACAAAGGATCGAATATCAAAGTGTTGTTGTGAAGGATCGAAAAGATCGAAAGTGCTGCAAAGGATCAAAGATGGAAGTACTGCTGCAAAGGATCATAAGATTGAAGTGTTGCTACAAACAATCAAAAGATCGAAGTGTTGCTTCCAAAGGATCAAGTGATCATGTGATGTCGAAGATGAAGACATTGAAGAGTAACTGTTCCAATTACTGATTGTGAAAAACTTCCTATGACATATAGATGTATTACCTCTATGTACTGTTAAAGATATTGTCTCTCTGTTCTCCTATAGTCTATGATGATGTTGTCATTAGAATAACCTTCTCGTTAAGGGAGAGTGTTGAAATATTGTAACTTCAAAGGATATTCTAAATGTATTTTACTGATGTAACCCAAGGGATATGTTATTATTCCTCAAGTGGGGTGTTACTATTGTATTTGATCATCATAGAGTCATGAAGTAAAGCCTCCATTGTAATTTGGGTCATTAGTACCCTAATGAATAATATAATATATTGTTTTGAATCTTCTTAGGTGGAGTCAGCCCAGACAGTTTAGTGGGGACGACTTGTTTAGGGTAAAAGTTAGTTGGCTTAATGTGTATAAATAGGAGGGTTGTGATTCTTATTTCAACACAGACTCACTTACTTGAGTAGCGCATAGGAGAGAGAGAGAGAGAGAGAGAGAGAGAGAGAGAGAGAGAGAGAGAGATAACAAAAGGAGGAGAATACCTATTTTTAGGGTTATATCTTATACATCTTATACAAAGGAAGTTTTGGATGGGTTTTCTTCCCCTGGAGGGTTTCCCACGATAAATATTGTTTCTATCTTATGATTTTGTTTCTTTCAGTGATTCTGCATATGCTACTGCCGTGAATTTAAATTGAACACTAATGATATCTAGTCTAGCATATGAAATCTTAACACTTCTATGCATTTGATTTACTAGTGGATTTTTTTTTCTCGAAAGCTTCAAGATGTTGGCTTGTTTGATATTATTCCTCACAAAGTTCAGCCCCCTTGGCGTAACATGAGGTTGGGAGATGCTAGAATGTCTAAGTGTCTGGACAGGATACTTGTTAATGAAAGAGTTCTGCAATATGTTGTGAGGATTAAACAATGGATTGGAGATGGTGGTGAATCGAACCACTTTCCGGTGACAATGGTATTCATATAGGGGGGTGAAAAGTCACATTGTCCTTTCAAATTTAATGACATTTGGATTGAAAATGACTCTTATAAGAATTTGGTGTCAAGGGCATGGGTACATGTAGACCCACACTGTTTGATCTCACCTACCATACAATTTCAATCCAATCTAAAAAACATTAAGCAACTCACCATTGCTTCGGAAGCAGAGCACATGGCATCTCTAGTTCAAGGATTGAACATCATTGAGCACATACTAAATATGTTTGATGAGGGATAGTTAGTTGGTTATGCAGATATGAAAACAAAAGTGAGGATCAGTGATTAGATCATAATTTTTGTAAGGCACTCCTCCATCATTCTAAAATCCCTTTCTATGTGAAGGATGCCTAGAAATGTTGGAAATTTTAGAATGACTAAATTGATTCAAAGGTCCTTAAACCTATTCAATGATCTTGTTAACATGGATTTGATTCAAGTGCTAAGAAGGAAAAATAAAATCACAGACCACTAAACCAATTATGGTGTTCAAGTGAAAGAAGGTTATCTTATAATCAATGGAGGAGAGGCATTACCAAAATTTATTCCATGACAAACATCAAATTCACCTCAAGGATCCACCCATCAATAAAGTCTACATGCATGCCTATGGGTTAGGTCGGAATAATAAATCCCACACATTTCAGCTATAGGTACTCACCAGCAATTGGAGTGCTATGTAGAATGTCTAGATCTTTGTGTATGGGTTTTCATTGATTCAGGGCTCAACAATTCTAGGGATCTTGTTTTAGGGTCTTGGATTTATGGTTTAGTCTGTCGTTTAGGGGTGTGGTGGCTCTAGGGTTGCAACTTGAATGAGATAAAATTGCAAGCTTTGTTGGAAATCTCTGCTGGAAAGCTCCCTCATATTCTTAGTGCAAGTGTCGTATCGTTGCCTAGGAAAAACCTTGTCTCGTTACCATTACACCAATAATAGTTGTGCCCTATGTGATTTAAAGCATCAAACATTGTGGTAGACAGATAATTGAGATGCAAAACTTCATGGTGGAAAAAGCTAGGGAGAGGAGTAAATGAGAAGATCATTGGCAAGAGTTGTGGCAAATAGAGAGTAGGGAGAGAGCTATAGGTATGATGGATATGAAAATGTTCATGCATTTATAGAGGAAAAAGTAGTTTGAATTAGAGGAGATGATGTGATCCCTAAGTATACAAGTTGATAGAGTAATGAAATACCTCAATGTCTCTTCAAAGAACATTGGCACCCCCTTTCTATAGTTTAGAAGGCCTCTAAAAAATCCCCCTCATATCAATGTTGGGTCCAAAAAGAAGCTCCCCTTGGATAAGTAGATAAGGAGCAAAGCAAGGGTGAACAAGCTTGGACAACAATGCAAGCATGGGTAGAAGGAGTTGACAAGGGCATGTTATTTTTAATTTTATGTTTCAATTTTCTAACATGTGCTATCATGGTATCTTACGTTTGAGCCAATTAAGGCAATATCTTTTTTTTCTTTGTATCTGGAGTAATCAGCAACTAGCCGGTTTCGTACTCGTGTGACATGGGGTCAATTCCGACCGCTACCACTATAGCCTCCAGGAGAATACGCTGACCCCCACAACGCATCTCAGGCTGCAACGAGGTTTGAACCCTTGACTTGCTTAACAGCCCGTACACCTTAACAAATGCACAGTTGCCAATTGATCTACACCACGGGGGTCAATTAAGGCAATATTGACAATAGTTTCAAATATAGATTAGGCTAGGTCAAGAAAAAATTCTCAATTTTGCTCGATGGCCAAAACTCATTTTTTTATTATATCATTATGCAATTCAATCATAGCTTTTTCTCTAATACACATATCATATAATATTTTTTTGCATTTAATGATGATAATGACTTAAACATCATATCAAAAACTAAAATTTTAACTTCGTAAGTGGTTAAAGATCCAAACTTTTAACCTAAGACAAAATCAATTTACCATCAAATGAATATCTATTATCTTTAAAGTCAAGTTTTTAAGGATCGTAAACTTCTAACATGAAGGAAAAATCAATTTACCCTCTAAATGAATATCTCTTATCTTTAAGTCATAGTGACTTGTCTTTTAATTCATCATTAAATTTTTAAAATGCACGAGCAATTACTTTTGGTCAAATCCTTCACGACCATGACCAAGAAAGAAACATATTTATTAATGGAGTCCTTACAAATCACTTTTAAATATAATATTTTTCTTCAATAAAATCATAAATTTAAAAGTTTAGAATTCTATATAAGATATCAAAATTTTCACTTTTATATTTTTTATTAAATTATAATTTTAATCTTTTATATAAAATATTTTAAAATTAAAATTTAATTAATTAATATTTAATATTTTAAAAATAAATATAATTTCAATAAATTTAAAATCTAAAATCTTAAGAATATTATGTTATGTTTTTTCAATCTATCATTTCAAAACCAAATCTAAAATCTAACTAATTTTTCAAATTAAATTTTAAAATTACTTTAAACCAAATCTAAAATCTAACTAATTTTTCAAATTAAATTTTAGAATTACTTTAAACCAAATTTAAAAACTTATGAATGTTATGTTAGGTTTTTTCAATCTATCATTTTAAAACCAAATCTAAAATCTAATTAATTTTTCAAATTATTTTTTATAATTACTTCAAACCAAATCTAAAAACTAAATAAATTTTCTAATTATACTTTTAAAAATGAAAATGAAATTATAATAGAACTATTCTTATGAAAAACATTAAATAATAAAAGTTATTATTAATAAAACCACCATAGATCCATCTTAAACCTGGATCTAAAAAGCATCCAGAGGGATCCAATTTCTTTTTATCTTAAATTTTTAAATGTTCATAAAAAATTACACCTCAAACATTCTGATCCCATTAATGGTAAATCTGGTTTAACACTGATCTTTTAATTACTTTTCATTTAGTTTTATTATTTGGTGAATTGATTTTGGATAAAGTGGACACTATATAGATATATGAATCCACAGTATAATTTTTTAAATTTTTTTATTTATATAGGTTAACATTATGTTTTTTTTATGTCGGTTAGCATAACGTGACTAACATGACAGGATCTCCACCATACTGGTTTGAGAGCACCAAGAGAACCTCGCTTCTCTTGGTGCAATGAAATCAAATATCCTCATCAATTATCATTAAACATTTATTTCCAAAATATTGGGCTCCATGTGATTCAGAGAATGTTTTTTTAAATTAAGCTTCATGGGTGGGTGTTTTCCTATCTAATCACACATTTTTTCCACTTTGCGCATATATATATATATATATATATATATATATATATATATATATATATATTCCAATTTGAAAATATCCGTCACTTTAAATAAAAAGTGACTATAAACTATTCCAGAGGAACTTTCCATTATATAAGGACCAAAAATCCTCTTGACACCAAAGCATCTTTACAATTTCAATATCGAGGCCTTGCCTTCAATTCTTTACAAAAAAATAGAGGCTCTTAAGTTATGAGCCTGTTTTGAACCTTGACATAGACACAAAAATGAATTATACATTACAAGGTTTTAATTTTCTGTGATTACCTCTATTTCCAGATTGCCAGGATCTAGTAACATAGCTTGTTTGGACATACCATCAACTTCCATATTCAGCTCCCTATAAATGTGAGAAATGTTGAATCCTGTGAAGAAATCTAGCAGCCTTCTGATAGCATTCAGTAATTGTTGAAGATGTGGAGCATTTATTTGAATTTTTTTGTTCACCCAGTCAACCACCATCTTTGAGTCCCCAAAAACTTGCACTTGAGAAATGTTGTTGATGATGGCTCCCTTCAGGATCATATGCAGAGCTGCTAATTCGGCCTTATTTTTTAAGCAATGTCCAGGAGCATATTTTTCTTAGACCTTTTGGTTGGCTGAGAGGTAGAGCACTCCTCCCGAGCTCCCAATGGAGGATCCCCTTGACTGACACCATCAAAAAAGGCCCAAGGTATTGCTTTGTTTATTTCTGGAGGGATCAGTACTCTGATTATCTGCTCCTTCTCTTGAGATCTATGTTCTTTGGCCCACTGAATCATAAGAGATGAGGTTACTTCAATTGGAATCAACTTGTTATTGAAAATGACAGTGTTTCTTGGCCACCAAATTCCATGAGTGAAAAGGGAGGGAAGAGCACTATATAGACGTACTGATCTATCTTTCCACCATGCATTTTCTTTGTGTTCAAGAGAGGTACCCGGGTTCCCTTAGTACTTCAGCTCCAAGCATGTTGTCTTCCACATAGCTTCTGCATAAGAACATAAATGAAACAAATGAGTAACTGTTTCCTCATTTGAAAAGCATAGAGCACATCGATTTGGGCCCTTCCAACCCCTTTTCTGCAAATTGTCCCATGTTAAGAGCTTGTTGTTAAGAGTCAACCACAAAGTTAGTTTAGCCTTTAAGAGCCCTTCGGCCTTCCATAAGTTTTTCCACCATTCCATCTTCTCTCCCTGATGTTGATTCCAAACCCATGTTTTGTAGCCTAGTTTGGTCGAGAAGTTCCCATTCACTGAGTTTCTGGTCCACGCCAATTTATCTTCTTTCTCCTCGTTTAGATGAATAAAACTCGACTTGAGAAGTGAAACATATTCCTCCCATTCCTCCTTAATTCCTTTCTCTAACCCTAAATCCTATGAGTTTTTCCAAATAGTTTCCTTTTGTGAAGACATTAGGCTTGCTTGGTTTAGAGTGGAGATCCCTGAGCTTCTTAGTTTTCGAATCAGGCCATCTGAGAGTTTAAATCTCTCCCCTGCTCCTGCCTAGGGATCTTCTCCTATCCTTACTTCTCTCCCATTACCTATCATCCATGCCAAACAATTCTCGACCTGTGGAAAAGCTAATACTAGTGCCTTCCATCCTATGGATCCATTTTTGAAGGATTTGTCCCATTTCCTTATCCATTCAATAATAGACCCATTTGGGAAATACTTGGAAGTTAGGACTCTCCCCCATAGAGTCTCAGGGTTCTTGATAAGGCGCCATAGAGTTTTGGTTGCCAGGGATTGACAAAATAAAAAGGGGTTCTTAATGTCCCATCCCCCTAAATCTTTTGGACAAGCTAGCATTTGCAATTTTACTAAGGGGACTCCTTCTGAATGTCTATTAGCATACCATAAGAATGAAAATGATTTTTTTCTTAATTTCTGTAGGATTCCTTTTGGGATATATGCAATTGTGGCCCAGTAGACCGGGATGCTTTAGAGGACTGCCTTCAAAAGAACTAGCCTACCTCCCCTAGATAATAATTTATATGTCCAGCATCCAATTCTTCCTTCAATTTTTTTATACAACCACATCCAATCTTTGAAGGAGTAGGCATTAGGTTTGAGTACAAACCTTAGATATTTGAGCCCTTCTTTCATAGGCTTAACAATGTAAGGAAGTTCTGCTCTAATCCTGCTCCTTACCTCCTCTTACAGACCATTTTCGGATAGAATTGACTTTTCCATGTTGATGTGCATTCATGTGGATTTCTTGTATAGATCTAGCATTTGCTTTGTTTCCTTGATTTTTTCCCAAGAACCCTCTCCCATTATCACCACATCATCCATAAACAAGATATGAGATAATTCTTCTGAGTGAGTTACCTTTACACCTTTAAAGGAGCCCTCTCTTTTTGCCTATTTGATAATTCTGCTCAAAGCATTAGCAACTAGAAGGAAAAGAAAGGGAGAAAGTGGGCACCCTTGTCTAATGCCTCTTGATGCCCTAAAAATTTTTGAGGGTGAGCCATTGATGAGTACTGCAAAGGAGGCTGATTGAATGCAGTTGACTGTCTCTAGGTCCAACCCTATATGAATCATCACCAGTCTTAGAAAGGTCCAATTCACCCTATCATATGCTTTGGAGAGATCCAGTTTTAAGGCGAAGGTTGAGCTTTTTGACCTTTTAATGGTATGCATCGCTTCCAGAGGCAGGGACACCGCATCATGAATTTGACAATTGAACAGGAATCCAAATTTCTCTTTTGTTATGACCTTACTCAGAATTGGCTTCAGCCTCTGGGCTAAACCTTTGCTATTATTTTATATACCACATTGCAGCATGATATTGGTCTGAATTCTTCAAAGGAGGGAGGATTTTTCTTCTTGGGGATAAGTGCTAAGAAAGTGGAGTTGAGGGATCCTAGAACCTTCCCTACCCTTTGAGATTCTTTCATCGCCTTCAGAAGGTCCCCCTTAACTAGGTCATAGAATCCTTGAAAAAATTCTATGGTGATCCCATTTGGACCTCGGCTTTTTCCTTTCTAGATAGAGTATACAATTTTCTCCAGTTCTCCTTCTGTAACCTCTTCTTTGAGTGAGTTGTTGATTTCTTCATCAATCAATCTTGGAAATAAATTGACGACCTTCAGGATTTCTTGAATATTGCATCCTTCCTATTCCTTATATATATATATATATATATATATATATATATATAT
>LPNX010538608.1:204593-269399 GCA_001517045.1 Pseudotsuga menziesii
AAAAGTATGGAGCATTTCTGGATCAAAAGACACATCCAAAACATATTTTTCTAAAATTTAATTTTAATTTTCTAAAATTTATTATATTTTATAAAACATATTTTTCTAAAATTTAATTTTAATTTTTTAAAATTTATTTTATTTTATATAAAATATTTTGGATTTTTTTTATAACTAAAATGGTTAGATTTATTTATTTATTTATTTAAGAAATGAGTCGGGTGTGAATTGGACAAAAAGAGAACCAATCAACCATTTACAAAAACACCAGAGGATATAGATCTAGAAGCAAAGAATTACAAAGCTCTTTAAGCTTGAGGATCTTTCCAGCTTGAAGGACAAATTTCTGAAATACTCTCAAGGGAGCGGCTAAAATGAACTTCATTCTCCATTGATACTTAGATTTCCAAGAGGAAGTTGGCATGCTTTATTCACCAGCAGGTTAGCATGATTGTTTAACTCTCGCAATATATGGAAAGAGGACACCCTTTCAAAATCATTCAAAATGTTCCGGATAAGCTGCAGAGTTTTATTCAAGTAAGGGTTGAAAAACTGTTCCTCAGAATTTATCATTTTGATCATGATCTCAGAGTCCCCAAAAATTTGAACAGACTGAAATCCCTTTTCTTGTTCAATCTGGCGGGCTTTTAGAAGGCTATAGCTCTTGGCCAGATTATTAGAGCTAACTCCAAGACCCCAACTGAAGGAGGTATGGCTTGAACACTCCGGAGAAAATACCATCCCACCGACACTAGAAATTCCTAGGTTACCTTTGGACACACCATCGAAAAAAATAGTAGCAATACCAGAGCTCTTCCACCACATACGAAAATCATCAACACTAAGCCTGATTTGCTAGGGAGAAGGCAGAATTGGTTTAAGAAAAAATGCATTTCTCCCAATCGCAGTAGGAGAAATTCCCAACCATACGACAAAATCTCAAGGTAGCATGGAAATGTTTTTTGATTTGCTAATAGATTCCAAAATCAGTCGTTTCACTTTGCTTGCTGCGTCTTTGGGAGAGGGAGGGATTCCATTAAAAATGTAATAATTTCGAGCAAGCCATATTATCCACCAAATTGATTTGGGAATTGTTTTCCAGAGTTTTTTACATTCTGCATTTGTCCCCTTCAAAACAAAAATTCGATCATTCCAGGAAGCATACAAAGGAACGATTGTTGATTGAGAAGGAGCAACCACCGTCAATCCATCAAGAAATAAATTCCAAACTGTCTGGGAGAAATTGCAGTTGAGAAATATGTGTTCTGCTGCTGAAAAACAAAAATTGCATCTAAATGGGCAGTGAAAGCCATGTTTGGAGAGATTATCTCCTCTCAATGCCTTATTGTGCAAGAGAATCCATGTAAAGAAATTAACCTTTGGAAGGCTATATGAGGACTAGACGGACTTCCAAAATGCCGGGGATAAAAATGAATGTTGAGGAGGCTGTAAGGCAGAAAACCCAAGAGATGCTGAGTAATTTCCAGTAGGACCCCAGCCCCATTTATCCTTAGATAATCAATGGATAGGTGTCAGGCTTGAGAGAGCTGAGATCAATGATTTCTGTTGCTGGTGAAGTGGCTTTGGAATCTCTAGAAAAACCCAGCCAACCCAATTTCCATTACCATCCCAGATGTTGGAAATCCTAAGAATACCTTTATTTTTTAACCAAGATTTAAGTTCACTTAATTGATTTAAAGTTGAAAGAGGAGGATTTCCCAGAATGTTGTCTTCCCATAGTAAGATTTTCATCCCATTACTAGGGATTCTGTAAATCTGATGGTGAATATGATCAATGCCTTCTTTGCATAAGTTCCATATTGTAGTGCCAGGGAGAGTATTAGCTAATTGTAAATTTCTTATTAAACATCCCTTGAGATATTTCCTCCGAAGAATCTTGCTGACTGGGTGTTTTTTTCTCTGCAATCATTTGCCAAATATTTTTTCCACCTAGAGCTAGATTAGCCAATCCAGGGTCTCTAATTTTCAACCCACCTTCCGAAATAGGTTTTTTAATAGTTTCCCAACCAACAAAAATGCAACTTATTCTGATTACCTTTGCCATCGTTCCAGAGAAAGTCCTGAAGAAGTTTGGAAATTTGGGTAGTGATGGATTTGGTCTCTAGTAGCAAGGAGGATTGGAATAAAGGAAGAGCTGAAAGAACCGCCTTTATAAGAAACAACTTACCAGCCATCGTTAACCAATATCCGCCCCATGAGACTATTTTGGCTTTTATTTTACTGATAACTTCCATCCAAAACAAGGGAGGGAAGGGTCCTAAGGTTAACTGGAGTCCCAAATAATTGATATTATCCCACTTTTCAAAGCCAAGAAAACCCAATGTACAAGCAATTCACTGCATTGGTAGCTGATTAACATTCCATCCAAAAACAACACTCTTTCTTTTATTGATCAATGCTCCTAAACTTTGGCAGAAATTATGGAGAACTTCATTCAAATCATGAGCTATAATAACTGAAGCCCCTCCAAGAAGAAGAGAATCATCAGTGAAAAAGGGCATGATTGATAGAATCCACACCTCTAGCTAGCTTTATGCCTGGAATAGAACCTGCAACCATTTCACCAGAGAATTTCCTGCTTAAAGATTCAACCATCAATATATAAAGGAATGGTGACAAAGGGCATCCTTGGCGAAGTCCTCAAGTGGCTTGGAAGAAATCTGTTGGTCTCCCATTAACCAGAGGTGCTATCCAAGGCCTGTCTGTGCAGGCTTTAATCAATCTAACAAATTCACTATTGAATCCAAATGACTGAAGAACTTGATAGAGGAAAGTCATATTTACTCTGTCAAAGGCGTTTTTCATGTCAAGTTTGATGATCATTCCTTTCTCCTTTCTTTGGTAGCTGGAATGCATAGCTTCTTGAACTTGTATCACATTGTCAATAAGGTGTCTTCCTTTGACAAATACCCCCTGGAGAGGAGAGATTAACATCCCTAACAAAGGATTGAGTCTGTTTTCTAGGAGTTTGGCTAGAATTTTACAAGAGGCATTGCAGAGTGAAATTGGTCTAAATCTATCAAAGGTTTCTGGATTTGTCTCCTTAGGTATTAGAGCCAGTAAGGTAGAGTTAGTTCCTCCTCCAACTTTAGCTTTTTTTAGGAAAGAAGAGATCATTCTAGCAAGGTCTGATTCGATAATATGCCAACATGCTCTATAGAAGTGGATGGAGAAGCCATCCGGACCAGGGGCTTTGTCTGGTTCCATGGGCCATATTACATCAACAATTTATTTTCCTGAGAAATATTTCACTAAACCTGCATTAAGTTCATCAAAGATTAAAGAAGGAATAAAAGATAATAAATCAACACTCACAACAGAGTTAGGGACGCCTTCTTTAGTGAATAGAAACTGAAAATGTGAGTGAGCAGCCTGCTGGATTTTCAAATGTCCTTTTATAACCTCTCCATCACCAGATATGATTTATGATATGTGGTTATGTGAAATTTGAGCTCTACACTGTTTATGAAAAAAAACTGAGTTTTTATCACCGGCAAGCACCCATAGACTGCGAGATTTTAACCGCAATTGTTCTTCTTCCTGGTGAAAAGAGATGAAAGAAGAAATTTGGGCAGAATGCTCTTTAACCAGCAGCAGTTTAGTAATTTTCGATTCCTCCATATTGAATTGAATCTCTTCTAAGGCCTGAACAGACTCTTTCCTATGACTGAAAGGAACTGAAACTGGTTTTTTTATCCAACTTTCCAATGCAAATTTGAGGCGCTTAAGCTTATGTTCCCATATGTAACTGGGAGAGCCATCGACCAATTGAGACTAGGCACAAATCAAAATTTCCTAAAATCCATCCCTGTCGATCCAGAGAAGACTAAATATGAATGGGATTGGGCCTATATTTTCCTCCTCTTTGATAAGCAAAGCGATTGGATGATGGTTTTAGGTTAATTTAGGCAGAATTTTAGAAAAGATTAGAGAGTTACCATCCAACAGAGAACTTTGTACCAAAAATCAGTCTAGACGAGCTCGAATGCTGGCAGCCCCAGTTCTATTATTAGACTATGTAAATCGCCCTTTCTTGGGTTTGAAATCTAGCAGATCCCAGGCATGAATCAAATTCTCAATGAGCTCACGAAAATTGTCCTTGCCTCAGACTCCTCCTTTTTTCTCCACTGGATCAAGAATAATGTTAAGATCTTTGGCCACAATAATATTTATAGGAGAGTGAGTTTCAATAAATTGTGACAGTGTAATCCAACAGTCCTTCGTTCCAATAAGATTTATAGGAACATATAGGTTAAAGAGAGCCAAGGAGGTCTTGCTAGGGATATGTTGAATATCTGTAAATATCCAATGTTGGGATGCATATGCCTCTTTCAACAAAAAGACTTCCTCAGACCATAATGTTGCCAGTCCTCATGAAGTGCCCCTTGCACTGACATCCATTCCCGAATTCTTTTTCCACTTAGTTTTGCTTAATAAAAGTAGCTCATCTTCAACAATCTTGGTCTCTTCTAATAATAGGATATCTGAAGGTTCCATTCTCAACAAGTCTTTCACTGCTTCTGCCTTCTTGGGATTCCCCAAGCCCCTACAGTTCCAAGAAGTAATCTGCATTATTTACCTGAGGCAGAGGGAGTTTGTCCTCCCTTTGGGGGTCTGTTCCTCTTATTTCTGCCATAAGACACTTCTAATGTAACCTGACTTCCCTGCATCTTTAATCACTCGGCTTCTTCTTCTTGAAATTCCTTTCGAGACTTCGTTCCTACCTTTTTGGTAAAATGCTCATCTTTTCCTGAGGATCCTGAAGACTCTACCTATTTCTTCTTTAAAATATCCGCATAGGAGGGAGGAGAGGTGACTCCTACAGGGGAATTAAGAGGTTCTTGCATGATTGAGTATTCCATTGGATTTTCTTGCGTAATTGAGTCTGTCATTGGTATTTCTAGAATTACAGGTTCTGGATTTTCCAGGGAGACTAGATGTACTTCTCCCTCTTCAATTTGCTCTTCTAAGGCCTACACTTCACCTTCTTCTAGGACAATAGAGTTATCCTCAGCTGAGCTTAAGACCACAAATGGATTTGAGGAGGCAAAATCCTGTCTAAAAGCCTGAGGGTTTAAGGATCTTTTCTCAATTCCTTCTCCAACATTACCTCCTTTGCCTTTCAATTTATTAACCTAATTGTTGATGGTTGATTTCTGCACTTGAGTCCATTGATTAGCATTTTCATTTTCCATTTCTATCTCTAATTTTTTCTTACAATTGCGAGCAAAATGGCCATAGCCATGGCAATGTCGGCATTTGAAAGGGATCTACTCGTAATCAAGCTCTTGAACATAAGACCATTCAGCAACATTAGCTTAATTGCCTCCGGAAGCCCTATCTCTAAGTCAACTTCCACGCATATTCAAGCACAGGAGTATTGGTCTTTCCTCTCTGCCCTGTTAATGTACTTTCCAAGTGTGTTTCCAATAGCTTCTAACAATTATGAATTCCAGCAAATGAAGGGGAAGATGAGGGAGCCTTACCCAAACCGGGACGGCTGAAGGGACATCTTGAGTGGGGTCAAAGTCCAATGTCCATTTATTCAGATAAAGGCCCCGAGGACCCATAAAATATGGTCCATTATGGAATATGAGGTCTCAGTCGTCGACATAATCAAACACAAAGACGTAATACCCTCTGCCAACAAAGTGATTGTGAATACTTTCTGAGACCAATGGCCTCCAATTTCTTTGGACCCATCCTTCGATGGACTTCGGGGAGGGCCAAAGGCCTGTAAATTTCTCGACGAGCCCTCGCTTCGCAAGATTCAATGCAGTCTGACGAGGACGGTCTACTAGTAGATCAACAGATGGGATTTCAGTTTTTTTTACGAACGTCTGTGTCAATGGGGATCACTTCCTCTTCCCACGGGAGGAAATAAGATGCTTAAAAGCTTCGAGATCTAGGGGAAGTGGAGGGGGGGGCTCTCCAGGATCCATAACTCAGACCAAAAATCCTGGAGGCTATGACAAGAAGATACGATGGATAGCTCCCAACCAAAAATTAAAAGGGCTATTCCCAAACAAGATCCAAAATACAAACCAGTTCTTCTTAGAAATGCAGAAATTCCTCGATCACTGGAGCAGTGTAGCTGAGATCTTGCAAGCCGATCAAATGTGCTAGGTCAACACAGACAGAGCCTGATAGATCCACAGCCAACCACCAGCGATGGATCTCCCTGAACGATCTCCAACAGAGGAAGCCAGTCGTCTCTGAGATGAAACCTTGGCTCGCACACAAGCAACGACCTCCAACAAGGGAAGACCCTGAAACGATTTTATTTCACCAGCAGATCAATTAGACAAGAAGAATCGACAACATCACGACCAACCAGGCATGGACGACCTACAAACAAGCAGAGCACACCGATCTAGAGCCGAGAGGAACCCACAGTCAAGAAAAAATTTGAAAATGTTCTTGAAGCCAAATTCCCGAAAGCGTAATATTTTGGGATTTTAATATCATTCATTTTTATATTTTGAAATTTCAATACTATTCATTTTTAAATAAAAAGATAAATAAAAATAAATCATATTTTTTTTAAATATAATTTTAAATTTTCAAATTTTATATTTTATATTAAATATTTCAAACTTTTATAACTATGTTATTTGAAACGTAATCATAATTTTAAAAATTCATTATTTTATATAAAATGTTTTCAAATTTCAAATCTAATTAATTAATATTTAATAAATTTAAATTATCATTCCAATAAATCCAAATCCAAAATCTTAAAGCTCTTAATCTATCATTTCAAACCAAATCCCATACTCCACCAAATAATTTTTACGTCATATTTTCAAAAGGCCTTAGTTTTCTACAACCCCCCCCACCCACAAGAGTAAAGGCAACATAAACAAAGAAACTTATAGTTAAGTCCAAGCATCAAAGGTAATTATAAATAAATCCATTACCAAATTCCCATAAACCCATTACAAAATTAAAATGCCAATAAGATGCCATTCGTTTAAAATGCCTAATAGCCATAAAGATCTCCACCTACCTTATACAAAGAATATATGGAAGATCTTGTTAAAAACATAAAGCTATATTTCCATTGTTTTCAACAAGGTCAAACATTTCATGAATCTTTGAAACTTTTATTTTGGACCATACTTTACCTTTTAAATACATCATTTTTTTAAGGTAGCGTTTTCTTATAATCCAATGATCAGCTTTTCTTAATGAGCCACTTGAGCAGTCAACCTCAAGACAACATTTTCGACCTCATTATGGGTCATCATCATGTGACAATATGTACAAATGAATAGTATTTTTCTTTTAACAAGTTAAAGAAATCAAAGAAGATGACATAAACAAATTCAAAATGGACATCATCATGTGACAATATGTACAAATGAATAATATTTTTCTTTTAACAAGTTAAAGAAATAAAAGAAGATGACCTAAACAAATTCAAAATGGACAAAACTGAGACTAGATTGATGTTTCTCCATTGCCAAATACTTTGTAATTTTTCAATGCCTTGTCTCCCTCATCTAGGATCATGCTCTCTTAATTTTGGTTAGCAAGTGTCAAGGAAAGATAGATTGAAAATCAACCATTTATGACTATGTCTCTAATCATTTTTACCAGTGTTTTATGAACATCTCAATCAACTACAACTCAAGAGACCCCATAGTATTCCCCATTAATGATCAACCCAACAACTATTCCACATTATCTATGCCATATATGATATTGACATATATCTTTTTGGTTTATGGATTAACTATGTTCAATAAATTTGTAGATATGATGTGCTACCAACCCACATGATCATTAGTCCAACAACTAACCCACATGATTAATGCCATATATGATATTGACATATCTCTTTTTAGTTTTTCAATGAACTATGCTCTGTAATTTTGTGGATATCATATACCCAACTACCAACCCACATGATTCATACCATATATGATATCAACATATATCTTTTTGGTTTATGGATGAACTTTGCTATATAAATTTGTAGATATTTCTTATAAATAGTTATAGGCATGGAGTGCGTAGAATTATATTAGCATTCTTGAATATATGAATTAATATCATTGATTGGGACAATCCAATAAAGTTAAAATTCAATAAATATACTTCTCACTCGCCAAGCATGCCTACAAAAAAGGTGGTGGCGTATGGGGTGGGGATTTAGGCAAGTGATTAGCTGTGCATGACCCTCCTTGGGCTATGTAAGAATGTTGTACTAAAACCAATACATGATACATGCATGTGGAAATTATTACCTTCCATTTTATTCGAGAGTACTAGGAATTCCATCCATCATCATTTCAAGTTATGGTCAATTCAAGCAATGTTTCAAAGGATGGAAGTGGAGGGAACTTTAGGTGGGAAGGAACTTCCTGAATTATGGCGTACATTGTCTATTGCTCGGATTTAGTCCACCTTGACTTGTTTTTGGCTCCTTGGTTTGTGCCCTCCAGTTAACACCTTTTCTTTTCTTCCTTGGCTTAGTGATGGCTGGTCATTCATCTTATGAACATCAATTGTTGGAACATTTAGGTTGTGAAGTTTGGAGGAATCATAATTATTGGTGTGCATCATTAATTGATCCATAGGTCATGAATATTTTCCCTTCCACAAGCTTCCTTTATTTTTTTCTATGGCTATTTTGATATTGTCATTTTGGATATGCGGTTATTATCTCACAATTGTTGTTTTAAATTGCATGTTACTCATTTGTATTCTCTAACAAATATTATGATGGTAATCAAATAATTACGTAAGTTAATTTGGGACAAATGAGCATGAATAAATTCTTGGAGTTGTTGAGATATGTCAAGTACATTAGAAATGAGAAGGTAAAATATCCAATGTCTCTTAGGTGGATTACACCAATACTATAAAGATGGGATTGAGTTTGATGAACCTCAAACTTTGACCGAGTCCATTACGAAGGCTAAATATTGTTATGAGCATAGAAAAAACACGTTAGAACTCCGCAAGGCATGGATTTAGGAAAAGAAGAATGAGAATCTTGACCAAAGAAAGAAAGGATTCAAGTCTCCTCATTTCAAAAATCAGCTAGCGCAAAGTGGAACTAAGCCAGTTTAATCATTGAGAAACAGGCCAATGGAGACTATCCAATTTTTGAGATGTAGAGAATACAATTTACTCATTAATTTTCCACATGAAAACTAGATCGCCATGAACATTCATAACGCACTAAAAAGAAAACACCTTCTAGCGGAGGGTTTTGGTGTTACAAGATTGGGAGAAATTGAAAAGTTTTGATAAACCTATGTAAGAAAAAACAACACCAAAACATAATCTAAAACATAGGAATTAAGAATGGCTTGCACACAGATTTACCCTCGAAACCCAAAATTGGAAAAATCAACATTCTTGATAGTTTATCCTCTCTCTATCTTCGTCTATTATCTTTTATGTTTACAATAAATATTATAGCATCCAAAACCCTAATCCATTAACCCAAATCCTTAATTGGATTAGTTCATGATGGGTCGAAAAAACATGGGTTGAAAACAACCCAAAACTGACCCAAAAAATTTCTTTCATGGGTGCTACCTCTATGCCCCGCTATCTAGGAAAGCTAATCATCCCCCTTGGACCCATCTTGCTATGGGAACCTACAAAGCATACAACATATGTCCAACTTAAATTATAAAAAAAACTCTTCTAAGACCTCCACCATTAGTAATATAGGTTTTGGAAGAGCTTGTAATGGATCTTCATTATAGCTAAAAAATATTGGGTGGGCAGAGGTTATATTAGAGGTTTGAAAAGTGGTGCACATATTTATATTATAAGCATAAGTGCATCGATGTTGCGCCACACTAGTGCATGCCATTAAAAGAGGATATAGATCGGTGCTTGAAATATATCAATATTGACCAGATCTATATATTATGTATTCACTTCCCATCCTCAAGAAATCATAAAGACACATATATCTAGTATATGCCCCTATGCACATATTTCATCAAAAACTCCCAAATTTGTATTATATGTTAGTACTCATCGTTGCTTATATTGTAACTATATGCACCAAATAAAATTTTATGTATTTTAGACTATGTTGTTCACCAAGTCTAAACTTGTCTCTGAGTGGTAGAATTAGAGGGTAATGGCATCTGAGGGTTTTGAATCTGTGTCCCCTGCACCTCCATGGCGCCTTTGATCTCTATCCCTCTGCTTGTCTTTGAGCACTCCTTGTTGTTCGGTGCTCATGGGTTTTTCCTCCGTTGCTCTCTTGTACTGATTATTTTCTTGTGGGTTTCTCTTGGCGCCATTTCTCCCTGTCTTGCCAGTTCTGGCAGTGGCCGTTTCTGGGTCTGTCCTGGTTTTCTTTTTTATAGGCTGCTTTCTCTCTTCTTGCACCTTGACTGGACTATTGCACTATATGGTGGGTTTGGGGTTCTGCGGCCTGGCTTGGAGTCCCTCCCCTTCAATGGGGGACTAGTACCAACTAAGCGTTAACAAAAAAGTGGGAAGGACTTTCACTTCTGCCGCGGCCTCATTTTGACGTTGTTTTTTTCTGTATTCGCCACCTTTGCATGTTTTTTTTCCTCCTTTACGGGTTTTCAGGGTTTCGGGTTGTTACCTCGGGCTATGATTGTTCACTTTCCCCTTTGCTGTTGACTTTACTTTTCATAGGGTATTTGCGTCTCATGAGATTCTGATTCCCATCACATACCCTGCTGTTGGGGTCTTTTCTGGTATTTGACGTGGATCTCTTCTTCTGTCCCGAGTTGACTTCGGTTTTCTTGGTTTACGTGGTTCGCTTTCTTGAGCCCCTTCTAGGCTGTCTTTGACATCTTCTTTTCTGGGGTTTATACGTCTTTTTGTTGTTGGATTGTCAGGGGTTTCAGATGTGGGGCTTTCCTTTGTTGTGGGCTTTTGGGTCTTTCTTTTTGGCCTGGTGGTTGACTATTTGTCTTCCTTGGATGGCTGACTGTGTGGACAAGTCACGTTTTCGTAGGAAATGTAAATCAAAGTGTATCAAGGCCACTGAGGAACGATTCCGCTATGTTCTTGGGCATGATGTCTTTTTTTATCGGGTCTCAACTCTGTGCTCGCGAGCACTGGTTGGCCGCCTGGAGTATTGCAAAATGGACAAGTCGTCATGGATTTCATGGGCATGTGAGAACTGGAAACCTCTGTTTAACTACATTCCGACTATCAGTCTTTTGTCCAGAGGATGGGTTGTTTTTGTTTTTCTTGATCCGGAGCACTGTTCCAAGGTTTTGGAGGGTTTATGGTGAGTTGGGAAGGGATCCTTGGTTTTAGGCCGATGGCACTCTCATTTCGATCCACTGAGGGAGAAAATTACTAAAAGGCATTTATGGGTTCTCCTGCTGTAGCTTCCGTTTCCCCTGTGGAGTAAATCCATCCTGGAGGGGATTGGAAACACCATAGGGAGATTTGTCTCAGTGGAAGATGATTTCATGCATTCGTATGATAAGCGTGTTGCGAAGATTCTTGTGGAATTGGATACATCATGTGTCTTGCCCGCAGAAGTTGAAATTTTGTGTAATGAGTGTCTTTTGGTACAAAGGCTCGACTATATGCATATTCCCTTTCGCTGTAGCTGTTGCCGTGAGGTCGGTCATCTCTGGAAATCATGCCTGCAGAGGATGGCTGATGATTGCTTAACAATTTCTAGTAAGCATCGTTCTCCCTCTCCATCAGTCGGTTTCTTGGAAAATATTCCTTCTCCTATAGGTATGTTGAAAGCTTCTGCTCCTTTTAATGATTTTATCCCTGATTCTTTTCTGGAGGCAGTTGACAGTTTGATTCTGTCTCATAAAAAATATACTGCCCCTTTGTCTACCAGTACTTTTGCAAAGGCAGGCCCATCTCTTGAATCCTCGAAGGCATTGTCTAAAGACCTGTCTGATTCCCCTAAACCCCTTCCTTTGTCTTTGGCTGTTCATGGTGAGAGTCCTCCTATAGGTCTACAGGATCCTGTTTCTTTGGTGGTCTCGCCTTCCCCCTTGGTGGATCCTAAAGAAAATCCCCCTCCAGTTTCGTTGGCACTCGACTCTCTATCGGAATTTCCCCCTCTCACTTCTTGCCCCCTCCCCATGGGTCTTCCTTCTCCATCCTCTCCTCAGGCTCCCCCACCTATTCCAGCTCCCCCTCATCCTAGCCCCACCTCCTCACCCTCGTTCTCCGACCCCTCTCTCACTAAGTCTCTTTCCATCTTCACAGCCTCCTCCCCATCTTCTCCTTCCATCCTCCATCTCAATTCCATTAGGTTTGCCAATGTCACAGTCAGGAAGCCTAAAGGGAAAAGGGTTCTTCGTAATGATATTTCACCGGTCTCTCCTCCGTTCATTCCTCTCTTGGAACAGTTAAGGGATGTTGACAGGGTTATTTCTTCTCGGGGTCTTAGAGCGAGTACTCCTCCTCAGGATTTGTCTTAATGTTAATGCTCTCTCTTAACATTCGCGGCCTTGGAGGCAGGCCCAAATTGCTCAGTCTCCATGCTCTCTTTAACACTCTGAAACCAGACTTCATCTTCCTTCAGGAAACTATGTGCAGTGATGTTCCGGCATTGGTAGCTTTCTCCAAATTACTCCCCTCCTGGGAATTTTGTGCTATCAGTGCTCGGGGCTTGTCAGGGGGTCTTCTCTCTGCATGGAATCCGTTAAAGGTGAAGTGTAGGGATTTTCATACTTGTGCTGGTATCTTACTTCGAGCCTCCATTCGTGGTCTTTCCATCCCTATCCATATTCTGAATGTTTATGGCCCTTACAAGGATAGGTCTTTTTTCTGGGAAAAGGCACTGAGTGGTGGTCTATTAAATCTCCCACATCTTGTGCTAGCGAGTGATCTTAATCTCACACTCCATCCTTCAGAGATTTGGGGATGCAAGGTCTCTTTGGATCATCTTTCTGAACACTTTCTTGCCCTCTTTGATGCTGCTGGCCTTGTGGATGTAGCTCCTCCTTCGATAGGCCCTACTTGGTGCAATGGTCGCTCGGGTGAGGAAGGAATCTGTAAGCGCCTCGATCGTTTCCATATTTCCAAAGACTTGCTTCCCTTTTTAGGGACCTACAGAACCTAGATTAAATGCTCCATCATTTTTTACCACTTTCCTATCCTCTTCGAATGGAACACTACTAAGAGTCCCTTCAATTACCCCTTTAAGTTTAACCGTTCTTGGTTGGAAAATCCTGAGTTCATTGATTGGTTTCACAGATGGTGGTCTCTCTTTTCTGAGGCTGATTATTTCTCTGGCATTGAGGATCTCTGCCAGACTTTGCGTAAGCTTGAGAATGATTCTAAGATCTGGTTCAAGTCAAAAAATTCTAGTTTAGATTTGGACTCTCTCAATCTGGAATGGGCCATTGAATCTATTCTGTCAAAAGGTATCCTCACTAAGGATCAAATGGAACATTTATCTCACATTAGTGCGGAAAGACAGAATATCCTAGACCACTTGCTGCTTACATGGCAACTTAAGAGTAGAACAAAGTGGGCCTTACAGGGGGACTCTAACACTAAATTTTTTCATATGGTGGCTTCTGGCTGGAGGACTCAAAATATGATTTGGTCGTTGGAAGATGAGGAAGGTAATCTTATTGAAGAAGAGGGCCCTTTAAAGGAACTTGGTAAATCTTTCTTTCAGCATATTTTTTCGGATGAAGGGCTTACTTGTCTTAACCAACAACTCAAAGTGATCTCTCTCTTTCCCAGGATGGTTCCCCTCGATCATTCTCTGTACCTTACATCTCAGGTCACACTGAAGGAGATTGAACATGCTCTTAAGTCTTTCAAAAAAGACCATAGCCCGGGTCCTGATGGGTGGCCGGTGGAATTTTACTTACACTTTTTTGACCTTTTAGGCCCCACCCTGTGTCAGTTGGTGGACTCGACCAGGATTTCTGGTTTTATTCCCTCCTCCCTAAACTCTACCTTCCTGACTCTGATTTCGAAAAAGGACAAGCCTCGTACTTTTGCTGACTTCAGACCCATTTCTTTGTGTAATCTTCTCTACAAGCTCATTGCTAAAGTCATTGCTGGTAGGCTCAAGCCATTTCTTGATCAGGGTATCTCTTATGAGCAATTTGGATTCCTTAAAGATCGTCAAATCTCTGAACCCATAGGTATTGTCCAGGAAGTCCTTCACTCTGTCAAAACCAAGAATATTTGTGCTTTTATTCTTAACTAGATCTCACAAAGGCATTTGATCGTGTTGATTGGACCTTCATCAGATTTATCTTAATTCAGATTGGTGTTCCCCTTCTCACTGTCAATTTGATAATGGGCTGCATAACAACTGCAAACTTTGCGGTCTTGGTTAATGGGACTCCTTCAAACTTCTTCACTGCTTCTCGTGGTATTCGGCAAGGTTGTCCTTTGTCCCCTCTTATCTTTATCTTGGTCATAGAGGGTCTCAGCTTGCTCATCAAGGATGCTAGATCTAATGGCCTCATTCGGGGCATTAAACTCTCGTCCTCACTGACCCTATCCCATCTCCTCCTTGTGGATGATGTTATTCTCCTCAGCTCTGGGACCTTACAGGACTGGTTGGCTTTTGAGGTTCTCCTTGATTCCTTCTGTAAAGCTTCAGGTATGAAGATCAATATTGATAAGTCTTGCTTCCTCTACCACAATTTCAATGATGATAGCCTTAATTCTTTCAGGGATGCTCTGCCTTATAAAATGCATCCGATTCAGTCTGGTTTAACTTATTTGGGCTATTTTTTGAAGCCGCTGAGCTATAAAGTGTCTGATTGGTTTTGGCTTCTTCAAAGATTTGAAAAGAAAATAAACCACTGGACTTATAAAAATCTGTCTCTTGGAGGGAGATTGGTTCTTGTCAATGCTGTTCTTACAAGTATACCGGTCTACTAGATGGGTTTGGTGCCCCTTCCAGCATCTATTCTTCAGAAACTCAGAAGCATCATGTTCAACTTCCTGTGGGGATCTTCTGTTATTTCTTTCAAGTTCCATTTGTCAAATTGGAAAGATCTCTCCTGGCCCAAAGAATTGGGGGGCTGGGGTATTAAAAACCTCTCTTGGTTTAATCAAGCTCTGTGTCTTAACATGTTTTGGAGAGCCATTCATACTAAAGTTTTATGGTTTCAGGTTATTCAATCCAAATATATGAAAAGTTTGTCGGTTGCTGATTGGCTCAGGAATAAATCCTTCAGCTCTCGTAATGTCTCTCTTTTTTGGAGAGGATTCCTACAGGTTATTCCTTGGATGGGTATGCATTTGGCATGGCAGGTTGGTAATGGTGAAAGTATACTCTTGGATATTGATCTGATAGTGGGCTCGCACACTACTTTTTCTCTTCCGGAAGAATTGAGATTGTATCTGGAAGATTTAAATATCTGTAATTTGTCTCAGGCCCACAACTCTTTGATAAATACGAAGCAATACTGGTTTTCTGCTCAGGATTTAGATCTGGGTGGCTCCTTCGTGTCATCTTGGAATGATTATATCTATGGTCTTTATGGTGCTAGCATTCGTCTTTCAAGCAGACCCGATAAGCTTGCTTGGATTTACAAGAAAAACAGGGATACTATAATGGCTAAGGATGCTTATGACTGTATTGCACACTCCTCCCCTTGCTTGGCCACTATGGTTGAGGGTGTTATTTTATGGATGAAAGGCCTTCCTCTCAAAATCTCTTGCTTCATTTGGCTTACCCCTCACAATAAAATTCTCACATGGGAGAACCTTCAGAAAAGGGGTTTTTCAGGACCAGGTATCTGTCCTCTTTGCTGTAAAAATGAGGAAATGGTGGAGCACCTCTTCTCTTACTGCTTGGTCTGGAAATCAGCTACTGATTATATGAGGGAGCATTTCAATCTCTCTGTTTGTTTATCAAGGACTTCTATTGAAGTTATTTTCAAAGATTGGCACGATAAGATTCCTAGAAGCTCTCCCCATTTTCTGCTTCTTTACAATATGATGTGGATTATATGGAAGGATCGTAATTTGGTTGTTTTTGAAGGGAAAAAAAGGAATATTTATGGCATTATCCAGCAAATTTTTTTTACTGTCCAAGCTCCCCTAACTGGGACTGTCACTAAAAAACAACGAAGAAGACTTATTGGGACCCCTCCTGAAAAGTTATTTCCCTATGGTTTCATTGACGGTGCATCTAAAATATGATTGCTGGTGCTGGTTTCTGTATCTTTCTCAATGACTCACACTTTTTGGAGTTTTCGCTGGGGGTTGGACATGGCACGAATACCAAAGCGGAGCTGTTCAGTCTATGGGCACTCTTGCACACCTCCCATATGACGGGGATCCCTCTAGCACAAGTGTATGGTGATTCTCAAGTAATCATCAACTGGGCTAAGGGATCAACTGCTCTCTCTCCAACTAATCTTGTTCATTGGTGTGGGGAGACTAAAAAGCTAGCTACTAGCTTCCAGGACCTGTCTTTCACTCACATTTATCGAGAGCACAACAAGACAGCTGACCGCCTTTCTAAAAAGGCACTCTCTTTCTCTCAAGGAAAAGGATGTATGATGGAATATGTTGAAAATCTTCTGGTATCTCATGATTATTTCTAGCTCTATTGAGCTTGTACAGAGGTATTACCTCTCTGTGGATGTTTCCTGATTCTCTAGTGTTTTTAGATTTTGTTGAAGGGTATTATTTCCCTTCCTTTCAGATGCTTTCATGATGGGCAGAGTGCTCTCTTTAGATTGTTGTTCAGAGTTTCATTGGCTCTCGATTGATGTGAGTGAGTGGACAGCCTTCATTATATGTTGAGTCAGTTTTCTGATGGGATATTCTGGTTATGATGTGCCTTTCCCCCTGGCTGGGAACTCCGGTGGGCTGCATTTCCATATGCATTGATATTATGAACTATGTAATAATGCCCTTTGATTCATTTTGAATAACAAGGATAGATTTTTTCTTCTTGAAAAAAAATGTATCAACATCGATGCATTTAGGTTGAAAACCGCTTAGGTGCTTACAACTTGTCAAAAACATCATACGCACCAAGAAAATTTTGACAATGTTAATGACCGCAACAGAGTTGTTATATGCATCAACATTGATGCATTAATTCTTATAAATGCGCCCAAACTTAATTTTTTCCTAAGTGTTATTATATAATAAAAAAACACTAGTATGTATGCATGTCAATGTTGACAATGTAATTAGCTGAAACATTATTGTCATCATTAAAATAAATAGTGTGTTTATAACACGTATGTGCACCGGTGTTGTTATATAATAAAAAATCATCGGTGTGAATTAGAAATGTAAATGCATCATTTACCATTTATGAATGTCCCACGTTGTTTAACGAGTTAAAAAAATACAATGCACTAATATGTCTATATTTTGTTTCATTTTTTAGTTTCATTTAATCATCAAAAAAATCATTTTTTTATAATAGTATTGATTTTTTAATTTTAATTATTTCATTTGAATATGATGATTTCATTAATGTGTTATACCATTGAAATACATATTTGTTCATTATAACAAAGTAAATCATCCATATACTTAATCAACAATGTAACATTTTACAACAATACAATAGAATAAGAAACTTGAATGTTATTATATATGAATAAGAAGTCCTTTGTCATATAAAATGGAGCAGCATAAAGGTACGCAATAATCAAAATGTCAACATGTAATTGTTACACTTATTAGTAACCTACCAATATTAAATTGGGACAATATGTCTAGTGTATTAAACATAATGTTCAGTTTTCATAGGCAAGCATTTCAAAACATACAACTTGCAATAACATTCAATTATATTAATTGTCATTCTTCCCTCAAACTATTGACATTGCTTGAGATGTTTGTATATCTCATTTCTTCGTCACTTGTAGGAGATATTGTACTTGGGTTATTTGACTGAATGTTTTCTTAATTTACTTGACTTTGTTCATCCTCTTCATTTTCCATCTACAAACATAGAAATAAAGTGTAACAAGTAGATATGCATTTATAATATAATAGACATGATTTTGTAAATTTAAAAACGTACCACAGAAAGAAGTGATTCATAAACAATACATATTTTTTCAAAGCTATTCATCACGTTGTCTGTCAACAACCCTTATGTTTCACTCCATACTTTGTTTCCTTAAAGTTTTATAGGCTATAACAAATCATTGATATGATTAATTTAATTGTTTTGTGTTGTTCCATTAATTATAAAATGAGGTAAATAAAACAACATAGCTACCTACAAATTTTTTAATTAACCATTGATACTCCAACATATACTCACAACCCTTACTTAACCCAATGTCAATAAATTCTTCAGATGCCTCTTCTTTCTACATTAGCACCTATTGGAAAACATCCATGGATGAGTGTAAATTTATTAAAATATAAAAATCACAACAAATATGAAATCTTAAGGAAAATACAAATACTCACAAACATTGCGATAACCATTTTATTTCTTGCCATCTAGTGTTGTGTGATTAATGAGTGCCATTTTGTTTTCTTTTTTGCAACAAAACAATAAAAATTTGTAATTCAAGTGATAATTAAACTATGTACATAAAATAAAATTTCAATAATTATATACATTTTATGCACATTGTTGTTGGGATAGCCTTCATGCAATGCAATTATGTTCATTTTTCTTACCATAACCTTGTACACTTTTTTGGGCATCCCTAGTTGCATGTTTCATATATCACCTCAATCATCTTTTGCAATTTTCATAATCTTCTTGAAATTAAATGAAAAATACAAAATCAAAACTTTTAATGTTTAAATGAAAGTAAATATCATATCCAAGATATCAATTTGTTATTGTATATTTTTGCTATTACAAGTATGATAGGTCTCATTGACCATTGCTCCAGAAAAAAGTGGTTGTAGTTTATATATAACCTTATTCTTGGAGTCATTGGAATGGTGTTTGTACTATAAGTGGAAACTATGTCTATATGTTCTTTCCACTATATCCCTCATAATTTTACAACAACAACAAAAAACATCTTTCATTAACTTCCAACCAAGGTAATTTTTAGGGGCGAAATTTTGCCAATTGGCTATTTTTGGGGGGTTTTTCAAAAAATAAATTCGCTATTTGGTCATTTTGAGTCTATAATATCGCCTATATTACATAAAAATATGTTTTTTATCATAATATTCGCCAAAATTTACACATTTCAGTGTTAATTGTATGTTTCATATTTAATATTCGCCCACCTATCTATAAACAGGTTTTTTTCAATCCAAAACAATCGCCTAGAATACTATACTTAAGTATAATATTAGAATCCTTAAAAAATACCCTACTTCGAACACCACCCTAAATGAACTAAGGACTAATTCATCATCATTTACATTCTTCATAATTTTTATATTAGGATGGCATTCCCTTCTCTTGTTGTCGATCCATGCACAACATTCAACAAAAGTGAAATAGAGTGTTTAAAACTTGTTAGCAACTATTCTTAAAAAGTACATTATTCCTAAAAATTCAAAGAAAAACTTCATCTAAATTAACTTTGTATTCGCCTAATTCCTCTCTTTGCAGCATTTACATAAAGTTTTTATGCTCTTTTGTACTCAGATTGCAAACGATCTTCTTGAGATTCTTTAAATTTTTGTTCTGCATGTCATATATTAACCTATACACATCATTTAAACCTACGTATAATTCAAATATATTAATTTTGTACTAACATTTCTAAGAACTTGTCTTGTTCTCTTTTTGGGATGTGTTCCCATTGTTCTTACTGCAACAAGGTTTTTCCTCAAACTTCTAGTAGACATCTTCTATCAATAAAATTATTACATCATGAAATATAGAAACTATTAATTATAATTTAAAAATAAAGCAAAGAATTTTAGACTATAAATGTTTTGGAGCTTTTGTTTTTCAGATAGAAAAAAGTTCAATCCTTTTTAATTAAAAACAAAGGACCTGATACATACCAAGATGTGGAATTGCCATCCACTACATAACTGCTCATATATTGTTCTACAGAGCATATATACTGCTAATCAACAAAAAGTATTGAAAGTGATAAAGTTCAAATACTGTCCATCAAAATAACAAAAGTATCCCACCTGTTGTGCACAAAAAAAACACATTCATTATTCACAGAGTTACGTTAAAAAGAGGTTTTTAGAAAATTCGTGGCTCTGTACTCCATCCACAAATTCCTGAACAATGAAAAAATCCGCATTAAGATTTAATGCCACCTTCGAAATTCGATCAAGCAGTTGATTATGTTCATGATATATGTGCTGACAAGTGAAAGTAATGAAACCACCAACTAAAATATCGATCCTATTGCACCAATGATCAAGAGTGAGCACTTTCCAATTGTTCTTTCCATTAACTCGATCAATGACCATCATTGAATCACCATAAACCCGTATTTCAGGTAATCCCGTAACACTAGCAACATATAGCAGACCATAGAGTGCTCTGGATTTTGTACAGTGTCAACAACCCAGCCAGATCAAGTAGTAGTGTTCACTATCAATGTATAAGACTGCACCCACGCCACCTACGTTCGATGCGCGAGACACAATAATTTGCATTGGTGCAACACTAACAAGAACATGCATCTATATCTATTTGGCCCACCCTTCATAATTTTTTAAAATATTAAAATTAACTCATGCATAACGTTATATAGTAATATGTTTCGGTGCATACATTTTATATATTTTTTATTGTCATGTAGTTGATTATTTAAAATACAAACTACAACGGTGCACTTTCCCAAAAGGGGCTTGCCTTTAAATTCCACTGTGAGGAGGATTCTGCACGTAATTTGTCCAGGACTTGGAAAGGGTATCTCTCCGGATTACTGCTCAAACACTAGACTCCATTGTTCGATCCGAGGACCGAGAGGTATGATTCGTTGCCGGTTTGGGTCAAATTACCAAACTTACCTTTTGAACTCTAGTCTTTGGATTTTTTCAAGCTAATAGGTAATACCCTTGGTTTATTTCTGGAAGCGGATCTTTTCTTCTTAGAGTCTGGGGTATGTTGCCTGGGAAGCATTTTGGTCCTATTAGACCTTCGTAAAGGCCTTGCTTCGGAAATTGATATTAAATTTCATGATATTGTTTATTGTCAATGTCTTGATTATGTTGGAATCCCTTTCAAATGTAATAGATGTCATAGATATGGCCATTTGGCTTCCCACTGTATTTTAACTTCCAACAGAAATTTTCGAGATGGGATAAAACCTTATTGGAAAGAAAAAAAAATATTTGTTAAACCGGTTTTATCTGTGGATAAGGAATATAAAACAGTCCCTGTGAGTCCTAGGGTTGAGGGGTTGGATACCTGCTCTACTGGAAATTCTGATCCTCGAAATTTTTGTTTTCGGAGTCTTAATGACCTGGGTTCTTTTAAGGTTGATGGTTTACAGCCTCATCCTATTTTTTCTGTGGATCCTGAGGAGTATAATACTGTTAGCCCTAGGGTTGGGGTTTTGGGTTCTAGTTCTTCGGATTTTGTAGATCCTTTGCATACTCAGACTCATCATCCTATTAGTCTACTTGACCAGGATATTGTTGGTAATTTGGATAAAGGTTTACAGTCTCTTCCTGTATTATCTGTGGATGAGAAGATGCTATCTGTGAGTCTTGGGGTTGAGGGCTTGGTTACTAGCTCTTTTGTTTATCCTGAGCCTTCGTAGACTATTGAACCTATTGTTTTACCTGATTTGGGTTCTGCTGGTAAATTGGATGTTGGATTGTCTGGTCCTGAGTTGAGTAATTTGGGGCTTACTATGAAAAAACCAAATGGATCAAGATACTTGCTTAGATCATGCACCAAATTGCCTAGATTTAACCCTTTTTTATCTGATTATGGATTGGGTCAAGGGGATTCAGGGGGTTCTGATGGAATTTTGATGGAGAGGGATCAATCTTCTGGCAATGGGGCACTTAGAGCAGTGGATGCCCTTGATATGGTGACATTATGATTTTTATGACCCTAAATTGTCAAGGTTTGGCTAATAAACCAAAAAAACTAGCCATTTGTAGATTAGTAGAAGAACAACATTTGGATGTTGTATTTCTGCAAGAATCTATGGGGAATGGGGTTCTGTTTGTGGAGGAAATGGAATCTATGTTGAAGGGATGAACCTTTTTATCCTTGGATGCACAAGGAAAATATGGAGGTTTACTTTCAGGCTGGAAGTCCAGATTCTTCCATCTTTTAAATGCATGGGGAGTGGGATCGAGACTCTATGCATCTTTGTTCTCTCTGGAACTCAATCTGGATGTTTGTCTAGTCAACATTTATGGACCATATATTGACAGAGAATTTTTTTGGAAAAATCTTTTGGAATTGGATTGTATGAAATGTGAAAAATTAATTTTAGGAGGGGATCTGAATTTCATGATGGGTCTTTCTGAAATTTGGGGTTATAGAGCTAGATTGGATTCCCTATCTAACTTTTTCACTAAAATTCTGGAAACCTATGGGCTTGTGGACATCATTCCTACTGTTATGATTCCTACATGGACTAACAGAAGGACTGGTAATGAAAATATTTGTAAAAGATTGGATAGGTTCCTCTTATCAGCTGATATGCTTGATTTTGAGTATTTTTATCGCTAATGGGTTGGCAGTGGTGGTGATTCTGATCATCAACCGATTTTTCTTCAGATTCTCAATAGGGGGTTCCTATTGAAAAGCCCTTTTAAGTTCAATCCTCACTAGCTTGAACATGAAGATCTGGTTAAAATTTTAACAGATACTTGGGTGGCTTATTCTGATAATTTTCATGATTCTCCGGCCTCTCATTTTAATTCTAACCTTAAAAGATTAAAGGTTTCGTATTTAGCTTGGTCTGTTAAGCAAAAGGAGAATGAGTCCAAAGAATTAGTGGAAATTGAAATTTTGATTTCAGCTTATTCTCATAAGTTTGGTTTTGGTTTCTCGTCTGATGAGGATAAGGCTGGTTTGGTTGATTTGGAAACTCGCAAGAGTAAAATTCTCTTGGATAGAGAACATGAAGCCAGAAAAAAGAGCAGAGCTATTTGGTTGATGTGCGGGGATGACAACACACCTTTCTTTCATAAATTTGCTAACCAAAGAAAGCACACAAATTCTATTTGGAAGATTACAGATGACAGGGGGGTTTCTGTGGAAGGTTTTGAGGCCATTGCAGATGCGGGGGTTCAGCACTTTGAGTCTCTTTTTCAGGATGATCCGAATTTAAACGTTACAGAAATTTTGAAAATATCTGGTAATTTTCCATCTTCCATTATTGCCGAGGAAAATCAGGACCTTATGAAACCTGTTACACTGGAGGAGATTAAATTTATTATTACCAAAAGTAAGAATGATAAAAGTCCAGGACCTGATGGGATCCCAGTAGAGGTTTATAGGGCACTTTTTGATGTGATGGGTTTGGATTTGTTAAGGGTTGTAGAGGATTCTAGGCAGATGGGAAAAATTTTAGCTGTTTTCAACTCTACTTTTATTGTTTTGATACCTAAAATGGATTGTCCTAGTACTTTTGATGATTATAGACCAATTTCTTTATGTAACTTCTGTTATAAGATTATTGGTAAAATTTTATCTACCAGGATTAAGCAGGTTCTTGGCAGATATATTTCCCAAGAACAGTTTGGGTTTTTGCCTGGTAGGCAAATACATGATGCTGTGGGATCTATCCAGGAAGGTTTACACACAATTCATGTTAAAGGTTTAAAGTTTGTGCTTCTTAAAATTGATCTATCAAAAGCCTATGATAGAGTTAGCTAGATTTACTTAAGAGTCATTTTAACCAAGATGGGGTTTGGGGTTTCCTTTATTACCTAGGTTATGAGCAGTTTAACCTCAGTCTCCTTTTCTGTCCTGATTAATGGGGTGGCCTCTAGTTTTTTTAGATTTGGCAGAGGTCTTAGACAAGGGTGCCCTCTAGCACCTTTGCTTTTTCTCGTTGTTGCTGAAGGCTTGACTAGGGCACTTTTATCTACTAAATGCAATGGTTTATACAGAGGTATATCTTTTGGTAATAATATATCATTGACACATGTTCTTTTCGTGGATGATACTGTTATGATTACTGATGGATCTGCTTAGTCTTTATCTATGTTGTATGAATTATTGATGGACTTTACTAAAGCTTCAGGAATGATGATAAATGAGAATAAATCATCTTTCTACTTTTCTGGGCTTGATGAATCTGAGTTGATCTCTTTACAAAATATTTTTTCATATACTGTCCTCAAAATTGATAGTGGTATGAAATACATTGGTTTTCATTTAAAATGTTGCAGCTATTTATTGAAAGATTGGGATTGGCTCATAGTCAAAGTTGAGAAACGTATAAAAAATTGGAGTTTCAGATGGCTATCCAGGGGTGGCAAACTTGTCCTGGTTAAATCTGTCCTTGAGGCCTTGCCTGTTTATTGGATGCATTTCTGGATCCCATTAGGTATCATTGAGAAAATCAGGAAATTATGCTTTAAATTTCTTTGGTCTGGTTACTGTGATTCCTCTAATGGTTTGCCTTGGACTTCCTGGAAGGTCTTGGCAAAGCCTAAATGTTTGGGTGGTTGGGTTTTAAAAGTCCCTGCATTTTTTTCCAAAGCTCTGGCTGCAAAGAATGTTTGGAACATTATTCATGGTTCAGGTTTGTGGGTACATATTGTTTTGCAGAAATATGTTAGGCCTCTTACTTTGCTGGACTGGATCAAAGAAAAGGATAAGAAGAAATCATCTATTTCAATCTGTTGGAAATCTGTGCTCTGGTCTTTTAATCTAATTGGTGATTTTCTAGTTTGGAAGATTGGCAATGGAGCTAATGTTCGTATTGGTTTGGATCCATGGACAGGATGCAAATGGAGACATAGCTTACCTTCTCATTTGATTGAAGTTATGCATTCTGTAGGTTATTTCTTTTTGAAAGATGTTGGGACATCAACTATTTCCTGTAGGATGGAACAAGGCTGGTTAAGCTCTGTGGATCTAGGTCTTGTTGAGGACTTGGACATTAATGCTTAGAATGGCTACTTAGCTATCCTGAAAACTAGCCATATCAGATTTAGTAACAATGAGGATTTACTTGTCTGGAACCAGGCTAAATCTGGTAAGTACACTCCCAAAGGAGGTTATTTACAATTGATCTTGGATCAGTATGATGTGGAAACTGCATGGTGGTGGAACATGTTCTGGCATTTTAAATGTCCACTTAAATCTAAGATTTATTGCTGGTTTCTTTTTCAGGAAAAGCACTTACTTGGGGTTTACTTAATCATAGCGGTTGGGAGGGTCTTGGAAGGTGTTACTTATGCAAAGATGCGAAAGAAACTAATTATCATATAGGTGTAGTTTGTCCTTATACAAAAACAGTTTGGAAGGAGATCGAAGCTAAGAACAATTTACAGAATCTTTGGGTTGGGGACTCTTTACTATCTTGTTTGAAGAAGTGGGTACTGAACATTAAGGTAAAAGCATTCAGAGCATTGCCTATTATTGTTTCTTGGTTCATTTGGAAGGCTCGAAACAATAGTTGTTTCAATGACTTTTTACCAACTCCTGCGCAGGTATCAGCTTATAGTTAGGGTATGTTGTCATCTTATCCATAGGATAATGCTGTCTTGAAGATTAGAATTATTTCTGAGGAAATAATTGACAAAAGCCAACCTTGGGGTTTTTTTGATGGCTCTGTAATTGGTAATCCAAAATTGTGTGGTGTTGGGGGCATACTTTTTCTTACGGCTGATCATTTTATCACCTTTAAAGCTGGGTTGGGGGTAGGGACCAATAATATGGCAGAGTTATATACTTTGAAATTACTATTAATCTTGGCTTTGAATAAGCAGATAACTAATATCCAGCTGTTCAGTGATTCCTTGCTTGTCATTAAATGTTTAATGGGAAAATTCAGAATCCATAATATTCAACTGGCTCGGATTTTACAAGAAGTCATCAGACTTAAAGATTGTTTTGATAAGGCAGATTTCAAACATATCTATAGAGAGAGGAATTCATTAGTGGATAGTTTAGCTAATGATGGTGGGAAAGTACAGATTGGTTTTTGGTCAATTTCTAAATTTCAGGGGTCTATTAGACATGACACTTTCGAGGGTTTTTAATGAACTAATTATGGGAGGACAAGCTAGAATTTTTATGATGGTTGATACACTTACATTTTTTGCTTGTTTGATGATTTCTAGGTGTTATGATCATGGACATAATACTTTCTGATGGACAGACTTTCAGTCTGAATGAATGTTTTATGGGAACTTTTTTTATGATGGATAGATGATCTTTTGGACTGTTTTGGTTGCTATGGCGAGCTACTCAAGGAGTCTTTGGATAGTTTTTTGATAGTTTTTGGACTGTATATATTAATGAGATCATGTTGGGACTTGTTCATTTCTATAGGGCAGTATTTTGTTGCTGTCTGGATACACTTCTTTTGGAGCAGTTACTTCGGTTTATGTAGACTTCCTTTGAAGAATTGGTCAGTTTGGACTTGTCAGTTACTAAGGAACATAATTGTTGCTGTTTTTTTATGGTTCTTGGAGTTGGGACTTTTACTAAGGAGCAGTAAATTTTGATGCTGTTTGATACACTCTTTTTTTATCACTATTTGGAGTAGTTTGTTGGTTCTATGGTTCTTGCATACTTTCTTTGAATACTGTTTTGGAAGGCTTATGTTATTAAGTCTTTATTGATGGACTATGTTAATGTATTTTTTGTGCCGGTATGATGTTGCCAGTACACTACTGCCTTATGATTTTGGATAGCTTTTTTATGAGCTGAATATTATGGATTATATGGTCACTTATCAATTTTTTGATAGTGGATCATTCACACAATGTATTTGTATATTATATATAAAATATGATTTTTTTCTATGGAAAAAAAAGCATTGTGCACTAGTTACTGCACAAACATTTTTTAAATTAATAATAATAGGTTTTGGGATCTAATGCAAAAACTAGTCCCATTTACTATAGATACCCAACATTCCACCTATAAATACGAAAAGGCATCAAATATAAATTACTTAGAAGAAAAAATACCATTCTAAAATAGGAGAGAGGGTAAAATCCTAATGCTAAAGTTTGCAAACATATAAAATAGAAGGGAAGCAACAAAAAATGTAGAGTTTATAGAATTAAAGGTATCTTGGGAAACCTTATATCTTCTTGATAATGCATTGTAAATATTAATAGGAAAAAAATAATGGTTTTTTTCCAAAACAATTAGGGGGGAATTAAAATGAATAGTAAGAAGTTAAATACTTGAAATTTCACTGTATAGAGTTGTATGTGACCTATACTGGTCCCTTACAAATTTGTATTTTCAGAAAATTATGGCCACTCCAAAGTCTTCCCCTAGTAAATGTCCCTTGCACAAGTCTTCCCTCTAACTTTTGGAAAAAAAATGGAATAGTGATTACGGTTTTCTATTATAAACTAACTTTTAGAAAATGAAACCATTGTTTTTTTTAGCGTTGGATAATTCAACTTATTGATGCACTTGATGGGAAACGTGTGTATTGCTCTTTTTATTATTATTTTGGTTATCGATGCATTTGTTAGAGATCATCCCACCAATGCACTTTATGTGAATACCACACCAATGTAATATAAGCATAACCAAAATACCAGTGCAAACATCTATAATTAAAACTTTGCAGATATTTTGTTTCACAAATGGTTGTTATTAGTGTGTATCATACAATGCATCAGTGCATTTTTGTTGGAAGGAACACATCAACGAAATTATTTGAAATAAATGCATCGTTACATTAAAAATACCTTCAAAAGTTTGTTTGGAGTTAAAATGTTACATACATCCCAAAGTTTATTTTGGGAATGAAAACACATAAATTATAATACTATATATGATACAAATGATTCTTAAACTCACGCCATATACTTAAAAAAGGGTTTGAAAAATCTATTTGAAGTTAGATTGTTAAATGTTTCCCAAACTCCCTTTTAAGAATGTAGACATGTATTTATTGTTGTTTGCACTCAAATGCAAGGGGGGAATTTATAATATCAAATAACCAATTCTTTAGATTCTAACTCATTCCATATTGATCAAATTTTATCAAGTTCGCTCATACCATTTGCAGTATGTGCGTATTTTATTTGTATTTTGATTATGTCATTGAATTTATATTATTTATGCATGTGCATGTGAATAATTATGCATTTAATGTTGTAGGATCCTTATTTGTCATCAAGTTCGAGTGCACAAGATATGCTACGTCAATAATTGTCCCAAAATTTTATAATTAACAAGATACCACAAGCAGTTGGTAGTTAAAAACAAACAATCACTTTACCTTGCCAATTGTAACATGCCATCTTCAAGCCATTATCATAATCTAATGATACTTCAAAGTGAAATGGTTCCCTTTTATGACACCTAGCAATATGTGGTTGTTCAAAATGTAAAGGGTTAAAGGAGAACCCTCGATATATCACATTGTCCCATTATATTAATGATCAAATACCCAAATTTTATGGTACAGTGCCTCCCATTGTAGTCTATAATCCAATAGGTGATATATAAAATACATGTAGAAACATTTCCATATGCTCCTTTTTTGAAAATTTGGAAGCCAAATCAACTATGTTTCCTTCTAAATTAGCCATCCCATATCCTTTTATTCAATCAACCGATATTGCTAGCAACTCATAGTATGATATCAATATCATCCGAAACATCTCCTTTAAGAGATCCAAAACATTGTACAAGTTGAGAGAAAAAGTGTCCAAGTACACACCAAGTTCAATTCAATTGATGGAGGGTAGTGATGACTTCCCTCTTCCTATCCATCTACAAAGTAATTACCAACCGCTCTTTATATGGTTCTTAGTTATCTTTCTTTCATGTGCCAGATGTTGGGACTGAATTATGCTTTTGTGGTCATAATTACATGATTTCTAAGTCTAAAATAGATATTGTGAATCTTGGGTTGTTTATCCTTTTACATGTATTTTTTCCTCCCAAACAATCAGTAGCATTATGCCATTTTGTAGTCCTCTTTATAATCAATTTGATTACTTGTCCATGTATTGTGTATGAACAATTATGCTTCTAAAAAATTGAACAAGAACATGTTATGTAGAAATGGTCATTTATGCACTCATGGAAACATTGAAAGTTCCATAAATAGTTATAGGTGCTCATTATTTAATACAAATTCTTTATTTGAGAAACACTCCAATGACAAGGAGGTTTTTTAGGAAAAGGAAAGAATCCAAATTTGGTGTTGTTCATGCTATATGCAGTTTGTCTCCTAGTCATGTGTTGTTAATGAACTATAACTTTTGTTAACTACTAACCACTTGATTAAAATTCCCTCCATTGGGACTACCTTAGTTGTCTCATTGGTACGTAAGAAAAAGATCATTGGGTCATTGTATTTTTTATTTTAAATGAAATTAATGTAAGCATGTTGCTTAGTTTGACATTTTCTTTATAAAGTTATCGGTTGCATGTATACTATTGGGAAAAAAAATCAATGCTTCTAATAATTGTTTGGTATAATGTTTGAGCATACTAAATATGTTATGTTTACTAATATAATCTATGTAATACTCAATATTTTTGCAACTAGAATTTTGATGATGAACAACATGTTCACCATCTACCATTGCAGCCACTATGATATCAAATGGAGAAAAGGATGCTAAATGAGCACAACTCATAGAGAAATCATACCAAGCATGGTTGAATCAATCACCTATGATCAATACCCACTACGTTTTTAGTTACCAGTTTAGAATGTCTATGGTAATACCCATTCTTCACATGTCAAGGATGATGGTAGTGAAATAGAGATTGGTATGGACGAATTCTTATGACATGTCAATTCCATGGACAGGATGTCATTGCATGCATTCCCAAAAAATTATCTAGGGTACTCGATGACGATCATAGCATCAACGCCTTCTTCAAAATATTTAAATATGACTCCACCACCCCTCTCTTTGGACATGGGTCAAAGTCTACCCAACTAACAACAACAATGTTATTATACAACTTGAAAGCAATGTATGGTATGTCAGACACATATTTCATGGTGCTTTTTATGCACACATGACATCATTCCATCCACAAATACTAGATTGTATATGTCATGTTCCATAGTTGTTATCCATGTCTCGATATTTAGGAAAATTCCATTTGTTAGTTTACTATTTTCATTTAGACTATAAAACTATTGTCATGTAAATATTGTTGTAATTAAAACCAACATAGATCCATCTTAAACCTAGATCTATCAAGCACCAAGAGGAATCCAATTTTTCTTGAGGTGTAAATTATTTTTATCTTAAATTTTTTATATATTAAGGAAAAATTTACACCTCAAAATATTTGATACCTCGTGGTTCTTGATCTATCTAGGTTTAAGGTCAAATCAATATTTTTTTTTTGTTTAAGTTGACATCAGTTGAATTTTTATTTATTTTTTAATGGAAACGACATGTTACATAATGTTACACAACGTTACGCATTAAAACATTTCCCCCATATTGGGTTGTAAACACCTCGCTACTCTCGGTGCAATAATAGAAATCTAAAGAATTTCAATTAAAGGAATATTGTCTTATTGTATTGTTATATGCCAAATGTTAATGCCAATTTACCTAACTTTCTATCAACATATCAAGATATTATTTAAAATATCAATCAAAATGTTAATTAATATTGCACTTAACTAAAAAAAGATCTTAATTAAGATTATTCAACCACTAATCAACAATATACCTAACATAATAAGAAGATTTAGTTAACTCATCAATAAAGTTTAAAGACATGATAAAATATTTAAAAAAACTAAACATCAAAATGTGAAATAACCATGATAAGAGTTTAATAAATTACATGGAAGCCTCAAATTCATTTTAAAAAATGTGTCCATATCATGAACAAAATACCTCACTACTCCATGTATTGAAGTTTCGTGGATTTTTTTTATGGAAGCAACAGTGAGATAGGTGTTCCTCATGTGGAATAGGGTAGCTTGGTTCGTGTTTTAATGGAGTAATCTTGGTCGTTTATGGTGTTTCTGGAGTTTTCTGGGCCGTTGAGTTGGTGATACTCCATATCTTTGTTAAATTTTTATCAGCGATAGGGTTTGCAGATGTTTGATTGCTCTCATCTTGATGCGATTTGACATTTGTTGATTGTGTTGGAGTGGAATTTTATTGCTCTTTATTGTACTGTCCGATGCTTTTAATCATCTGCGCTGTGGTATTGCCACGTTTGATGGGCATTGATTTCGGTGGGTATGCGTTGATTGGGTTTTGCGAATGATACCACCTTTTGTTATTTTGGTTTTTTGTGGCGACGGTGCTATTATTTGCTCTGGTTTGCTGTGTTTAGGGGTTTCTGGCCAGTGTTATGGTATGTGTGGTTGATTAAGGGCTTTGTTTGCTGCGTTCTGGAGTGCATCTCTTCTATTGAATCCTATTTTGGATTCTGGAGACGGTGTTCATCTTGTTCATGCTTACATTTTCGCTTGATTGGGATTTTTTCGGGTCTTCTGGTGTTGGTGGTGAATTTATCCAGTGATGGCTGGAGGGTTTATGGAATTTCCTGGCCATTTATGGAGTACCCTTGGTCGTTAAGTGGGGCTTTTGGATCTGCTTAGGGTTTCTGGAGTTTTAATGGAGTCTTGGTTGATTATGGAGTTTCTGGTGTAAAATTGGCCGTTAGTGTTGCTTCTGGAGTTATCTTGGTCGTTGAAGTTGGCAATACTCCTTTGGTGAGTGTCTATTGGAGTTTTATTGCTCTTTTTAAGGGCTTATGCAATACGGTTTGGAATGATTTGTCCGACTTTCTATTGGTCTCTGGTGCTTGGGTGGCGGTGTTTTAATTTACTCGTGCTTGCATTCGGATTGACGGGGATTGCTCGTGACTGCATTCAGATTGTCGGGGATTTCTCCTGGTCTTCTGGTGTTGGTGGGACTACTGCAGTTCCTCATGAAGATATTTCTGGTTGGCTACATTTCTGGTATGTTGACGTATTCTCTATGTTGAGAAATAAGCATGTCATCTTTAACTGGTATGGCCGATTGATTAGTGGTTTTTTTTTTAAATTTAACTGGATTATTGGTTTATTCTAGTTTTCTTGGGAGTTTGTTTCTCTCTGATAGCTGGTCTAGCTGTAAAGGTGTCGGATCGCTTTGTATCATTGGGGTTTTTTCTGGCTGTCTTATTGCTGGTTTTTATTTTGAACATTAATCCAAGGAGAAGGCGCGGGATGGTTTCTTGGGTATAGGGTAGTTTGCTTCGTGTTTTATTGGAGTAATCTTGGCCATTTATGGTGTTTCTGGAGTATTCTCGGCTATTTAGTTGGCGATACTCCTTATCTTGGTTAGATTTTTATCTGCGGTAGCGTCTGCAGATGTTTGATTGCTCTTAATGTGGTGATATTCCTATCTTGATGCAATTTGACATTTGTTGATTGATATTCCTATTTTGGGTTGCGGTATTGGGCTGTCGTTGCTGGCATTGGGATCTGGTAATGGGCTGTCATTTTTTTGGCATCGGGCTCTGGTATTGGGCTCTGATAGTGGGCTGTCATTGTTGGCATTTGGCTCTAGTATTGGGCTCTGGTATTGGGCATTGGTATCGGGCTCTAGTATTGGGCTCTGGTAGTGGGTTGTTGTATTTTTGGCATTGGGCTCTCGTATTGGACTGGCATTGGGCTGTCATATTGTTGGCATCAGGCTATGTTATTGGGCAGTCGTATTGCTGGCTTTGGGTTGTGGTTTTGTTTTTCTGACAGGGAATTCTCATCTACTTGGTCAACTATTAGTGGTTATTGTTTTTTGAGTGGTGTCAGATCTGGTTTGCTTACTCTTTTTGTGGACTTTGCATTTTGATTGTGGTGTTATATCCTTTGGTGGGTATCCATTGGGGTGTCGGGCTATCTCTGTGACACTTGGGGACTACTACTTGATGTCGTTGTGGGATTTTAAAGCGTTGGCACGTTCTCCACATAATACTTGGTCCTCGAATGAGAACCAACAGGTTTCTGTGACTGACAGAGGTTTGTCATTAGCGGGGATGGGTAGAGTATCTGATAGTCAGGTGATTTCAGATTTCTCCTTTGATAGGGTATCAGAGGTTAATTTGTCGAAATCGGAGATGGACGATTGTGGGATACCATCCTTTGACATTGGTCTGGTTGAGTGTTCTGCACGGGTCTCTTTGGATATTTCGTTAATGAAATCTCTTGTTGATTGTGTTGTTGGTTGATGTCCATGCGGATGTCAGGGTTTATGAGAAATCTAGGGTTGGCCCTTCTATGCATAGTGTGAAGAAGGTTGTTGGGAAGAATAGGAAATGTGTTCGTAAAATGGAAAAACCTATTCTTCTGGTGGTAGGTGAGGACATTCCCCTTAATGAGATAGTGTTAACTAATGAGTTAACCCTTGTGGGTAGATTTGGAGGTAGGAAGTTCAATGCTGATGGTTTACATAGGTGAGTTGCTGACTCTTGGCTATCTTCGATTAGTCATTGTCTGAAGATCTTCATCCTTCCCAGAGGTTGGATTGCTTTCAAATTTCTGAAGGCTGTGGATTTGGACATTATTTTGAAAGGATTTTGGAAATGGGACAATTCAAGACTTTTCCTTAAATGGTGGACACCCTTATTTGACCCTCGTATCGAAATATATGATTCCATTCCTATTTGGGTTAAATTGCCTAATTTACCTTTCGAATTTTGGTCTGTGGAATTTTTTAGGTCGCTGGACAATTCTCTTGGTACCTTTCTTGAAGTTGATGTGTTGTTTTTGGATACTGGTATTTGTTGTCTTGGAAAAGTTTTGGTATTATTGGATTTGCGAAATGGACTAGCTGTTGATATTGTCATTCAAAAAGGTGATCATGTTTTCACACATCCATTAGACTATGTTGGTTTTCCTTTCAGGTGTAATAGATGCCACTGTTATGGACATATTTTTGATCATTGCCTATTACCATTTGGAAAAAAACAGACTAATAGTCTTCCTAAGACTAAAGTTTGGAGAGTTAAGCAATACGTTCCTGTTGTTTCCTCATGTTTTCATCCACCAAGTCGGGAGGGACCTAGTTCTTTGGTTTCTAACACTAACTTTGGTTGGGAGGGTTTAAATCCTTTGGATTTAGCCATTAAATCTGCTACTATTTCTCCGATACCTTGTAATATTTCTGATAGTTTTGACCTGGAACCTAGTGTTTCAATTAAATCACTGAGTCTGTCTGCTTTGATGGATGTTGAGGAGGGCATTTACCGCAGTTTAAATTTGGAGACTAGAGTGGATCTATTGGATAATTTTATTCCAGGTGATTCCAGTCTTAGGGATTTAGGTTTTATCTCTCCTATCAAGCCTTTGAAGGGATCAGGTTCAGGATATTTTCTTCAATCCAGCTCTAAGGGTTGTTTGGCTCCTATTATTTCTGCTGGAAAAAGGGATTTTTTAACTACAGACCTATCTGAGGAAGGTATAGTTCTATCTGATGATTTTGAGGCACTTAGAGCAGTGGAGACCTCTTTTAGGGTTTCCAGATGATTGTCATGACTCTAAATTGCGGAGATTTAGCTAGTAAACCAAAAAAACTAGCTATTTGCAGATTGGTGGCTGACCAATCTGTTAATGTTTTATTCATTCAAGAAACTATGGGTGATGGGATCCGATCTGCTTGTTCCTTGGAATCCTTGCTTCCTAGGTGGTATTTTTGTTTGGTGGATGTTGAAGGAAAATCTGGGGGTTTGCTTGTGGGATGGAATTGTAAAGTTTTAAAATTCATAAATTCATGGGCAATGGATTCAGGTCTATATGTTGCTCTTTATTCTACTGAAATTAAAATGGAGTTAGGATTTCTTAATATTTATGGACCTTATGTTGAGAGGGAAGGTTTCTGGAACCATTTACTGGAATTTGTAAGTCTCAATTGTTCTAAGATTATTGTTGGTGGGGATTTGAACTTCTCCATTGGGTTATCAGTGATTTGGGGTGATAGGGCTAGAAGTGATTGTCTGTCTGATTTCTTCACAAAAATTCTGGATGATCATGGTCTTGTGGATATTGAACCTAGTGTGGTTTTACCCACTTGGAATAATAGAAGAGTTGGATGCGAAAATATTTGCAAACTACTGGATAGATTGTTGATATCTGCTGATCTTTTGGAATTCGATTTGTGCTTTCATCAATGGGTTGGGTGTGGGGGTGAATCAGATCACCAACCTGTTTTCCTGCAAATTTTGGGACATGATAAGATTCTTCATAGTCCTTTTAAATTCAATCCTCACTGGCCTGAACATGAGGATCTAGTTTTATTATTGAAAAATACTTGGAAATTTTTTGATAATAATTCTGTTTTGTCATCTGCATCTCAATTCTCTGAAAATCTAAAAAAGATAAAAAAATGTATCCATCTGTTGGTCTGTCAAGAGAAAATATTGTGATACTAAAGAATTAATATAGATTGAGCTATTATCAAGGAATTATTGCTTCAATGTGGGTTTTGGTTATACTACTGAAGCTGATAAAGATTCTCTGTATGCTTTGGAAGCTCGTAGGAGAAACATATTGCTTGATAGAGCAAAGGAAGCTAAACAGAAGAGTAGAGCTATATGGTTATTATATGGGGATGATAACACACCTTTTTTTCATAAATTTGCAAATCATAGGAAATTTGTTAATACTATTTGGAAGATAGCAGATGATAGGGGGAATTTAGTTGAAGGGTTTGAGGCTATTGCTGGGGCAGGAGTTCAACATTTTGAAACTTTGTATCATGCTGATGAAAATATTCATTTAACAGAGATTTTGGATATTGATGATAAATATCCATCTGACATATCTGAAGCTGAAAATTTAGAGCTTATGTTTCCCGTGACTATTGAAGAAATTCAGTATATTCTGATAGTCAGTAAAAATGATAAGAGTCCTGGACCGGATGGGATTCCGGTGGAAGTTTTCAGGGCACTTTTTGATGTCTTGGGAAGTGATCTTCTTCATGTTATTGAAGACTCGAGATGTTTGGGTAAAATTCTTGTTGTTTTTAATACTACCTTTATTGCTTTAATACCTAAGAATGATTGTCCAAAGTCATTTGATGACTCCAGACCTATATCTTTATGTAACTTTGTTTACAAAATCATTGGTAAAATCATATCTACCTGTATTAAGAAGATTTTGGGGAGATTTATCTCCAAAGAACAATTTGGGTTTCTGCCTGGTAGACAGATTCATGAAGTTGTTGGTATTATTCAGGAAGGTTTGCATTCAATTCATGTTAAGGCTTTGAAATCAGTGATACTTAAGATCGATTTATCTAAGGCATATGATTGAGTAAACTGGATTTTTTTAGGGTCATTATGACTAAAATGGGATTTTTTGTTTCCTTCATTACTTGGGTGATGAGTAGCATTTCATTTGTTTCTTTTGTTGTTCTCATTAATGGGGTGGCTTCTACATTTTTTAAATCTAGCCGGGGATTTAGGCAAGGTTGTCCTTTGGCTCCATTACTTTTCCTGATTGTGGTTGAGGGTTTAAGCAGGTATATACTTTTTGCACAACTTAGGGGGGATTTTCAGGGCATCTCCTTTGGAAATAACATTATCCTGTTGCATATATTGTTTGTGGATGACATTATTTTGGTATCTGATGGTTCTGAAAGTCTCTTATCAACTTTATATGAGGTGTTATTGATTTTTTGTAAGGCTTCTGGAATGATTATAAATGAGGATAAATCTTCTCTTTATTATTCTAGTTTAAATGAATCTGAGCTGCTTACGATTCAGAATATTTTTTCCTTTAATATTGAAAAAAATGAATTTGGTATGAAATACCTTGGTTTCCATTTAAAACCATGCAGATATCTCAAGAAGGATTGGGATTGGCTCATCACCAAGGTGGAAATGAGGATTAAAAACTAGAGTTTCAAATGGCTATCCAAGGGTGGTAAACTTATTTTGGTGAAGTTTGTTCTGGAAGCTATTCCAATTTACTGGATGCATTTTTGGATACCTGTTGGTATTCTTGAGAAAATCAGAAAGACTTGTTTTAAGTTCTTATGGTCCTGCAATAAAGATTCTTCTGGTCTCCCTTGGTCTTCATGGAAGGTTCTGGCTAATCCCAAATCCATGGGTGGATGGGGATTGAAAAATCCTGCTTTATTTGCAAAATCTCTTGCTGCAAAAAATGTATGGAACTTGATTAATGGTTCTAGACTTTGGGTTCGGATTGCTTATCAAAAATATATTTTTCCATTAACTTTACTTGACTGGATAAGGGCAACTGTTAAGAAAAAGAAAGGCATTTCCATTTGTTGGAAAGTTGTACTATGGTCTTTTGATTTGATTGGTCAGGCACTTGTGTGGAATGTGGGGTCTGGATGTGTGGTGTGTATTGGTATTGACCCCTGGCTTGGGTGTAAATGGAGACATGTTTTACCAGCTTCAATGATTGATAAACTTCATGACATTGGTTTTTCTGTGTTAAAGGATATTGCATGCCTTGGCACAATATTACTTCAAGATCAGGGCTGGTTACATGCTGATTCATTTGGATTTGTGGAACAGGAAATTATAATTTGGAATAATTATGTTGCTTTACTGATATCCAGTCATGTTTGAATTTCTAATGAGGATGATCAGCTGGTTTGGAGTTATTCTAAAAGTGGTAAGTATACTCCTAAGGCAGGTTATTTTTATCTTATTGAAGATAGGAATGAATTGGATTGGTCCTGGTGGTGGAAGTGGTTATGGAAACAAAACTGTCCACTAAAATCAAAACTATACTGTTGGTTTCTGTTTTCAAGAAAAGCACTTACCTGGGCTATACTATGCAGAAGAGGTAGAGTGGGTCCTAGTAGGTGTTATTTGTGCAAGTTGGAATCTGAAACTAATGATCATATTGGTTTTGATTGCTCATTTACAAGGACTGTTTGGTCAGAGATCGAGGACAAGTTAAGATATTTAGATTTTTGGCATGGATCTTCAGTATTAGAGTGTGTAAAGAACTGGATTTTGAAGGTTGATTCTAGGCACAACTCCTTACCTATTATTGTATCCTGGTTTATTTGGAAGGATATAAACCTTTCTTGTTTTGAAGATATTCAGCCTAAAACTTATGTGGTTACATCCTTGTGTTTGGGTTTAATTCATTCATATCCTTTGGATTATCGAGTAAGGCATTTGAGAATGATTTCTAGTGAACATATTGATAAAGCTTCTCCATGGGGATATTGTGATGGTTCGGCTACAGGTTCACCACAGATCTATGGGGATGGAGGTATATTGTACCTTTCTGATGAACATTTTTTCACCTTCTCTGCTGTACTTGGGATGGGTACTAATAATTTTGCTGAGCTTTCTGCCTTAAAATTGCTTATAATTTTGGCATTGAAGCAGGGAGTGAAATGCTTGCAGATCTTTGGGGATTCTCAGTTGGTGATAAATTGGGTATCTGGTAAGTATAGGATAAATAATATAATACTTACACAGATATTGCAGGAGGTGATTCATCTTTCTAATTTCCTTGAAAAGGTTGAGTGTAAGCACATTTATTGTGAAAGGAATTCTAAGACAGATTCTTTAGCGAATGCAGGTGCTTATGTGGTCGAAGGTCATTGGAGAATCATGGAGTTTAGAGGAGCTTAATCATATGAGACTTTTCATATTTTTTAATCTGGGTTGGGGGTGTTTATGAGATTTAGTGGGTAGACTGAATATCATACTGTCTATGTGACAGACTTTAATTGATGAATCTATCTTTACTGTTCTTGTTTTGATGTTTTAAAAACATTCTATAGACTATGTGCATCCAATGTGGATATGACAGTTACTGTTTATAACAGTATCTATTTGGTCTTATCTTTTTGTTGGTCAAAGCCAATTGTGGATATGACTGTTACTTTTACAGGCTGACCTGATGGTCAAGGGCTAATAAAAGTTTTGATGAGGTTTACTATATGATACTTGCTCAGTATTGATGATCTTTAGTGATTATATATCTTGACTGTTCTCACTTGATAGGAATTCAAATGAGCAGATTTGAAAATTCATTTATCAGTGTTAAGCTCTTTATTGATGAACATTTTGTAAATAAACTACTTTCTTTTTTTTTGGATTGTAGTTTATGATATTTGATACTTTATGGATTGGATACAAGTTGATTTCTATATCAATTGTTATCTTTTTGTAATTAGCATTTATATGCTGAATGAATGATGATAATGGACACTGATCAGTTTTAATATTGATAGTGGTTCATATGAGGTATGTAATTTTGAATAAAAGATTATGATTTTTTTCTGTGGAAAAAAAAATGTATTGAAGTTTCATAACATAAAAATATTATTTACAAAACATGACAACCCACAAGATTATCATTGCCTAAAAAAATCATAAGTGATGAATATTAAATACTTTTGCAAAAGTGTTAAAGGAACTAGAACATACTTGAAATTTTCAAGATGTAATTTTTAAAATTTTGAGATTCATGTTGTGGATTATATCCAGTAGTTTTTTTGGAAAGTTCATATTATTTTGGTTTTCATTGTTTTGAACCCAAATCAAAGTTCATTATGCAACTAAGTTAAATATGATATCATTTTATTATGTAGTTATTATCAATGAATCAAAACTTTATATACTATTAATTAAGAGATTATCTATGTCAAGCAATAAAAACTAAGTTCATTTAACCCAATCCGTTGAACTTATTTGCATTGTTGTTATATATCACAATTTTCATTCAAGGTAAAGTGTTAAAATCATGATTTAACCAGTATTAATTATGTTGTTAGATTTATCTCTTATAATTATAATTTTATCAAATTTCATTATAAGTTTAATTTAAAGTCATATTGATCATAAAAGTATAAATCATTAACATTACACAATATATTTTATAAAACAAACAATATCAACATCATGATATGAAAACACATAAAATATATACATGAATGATAATAACAATTTCATGCAAGCATGCCAAATATATATAGATTTTGTGTCAAATATACATGTCATGAACTAGTAGGTCCACCACCAAAGTCAAGGGCATTAGTACATTTTCCACAAGAGATAGACGCATTAGCACCTTCTCTATATAAGACTATCGAAAGTAACATCTCATATGTCTCTCCCTTGACATCTATATCACCTTCATGCTCGGTCGAGGATGTAAGTCTATATAGTGGAGGATGAAGGGGTGGTGGTGCCTCCAGTGGAGGATGTGTTAGGAATAGGATTGTGGAGCAATAAAAATAAAAATGAATGAGGAAACAAAACAAACAAGAGAACAATAAAAGAGAGACACAAATATCCGTGGTTCACTAGATATGGGCTACATCCACGTAGAAACAACCAATTCTTCATTTATTCCATCCAACAAAATGAAGGGATAAAACCTACAACAAATCCGTTGCAACCTACTCTTCACTCTTTCACACCGTCTCTTGATCATAAAACAACGCCCTCATAATAAGAGGATTTCCTTCTAGGGATAAAAACACCAACATAACTTCTACAATTCAATCTATGACCTAATGATGAGCAGTCTGGAATCCCTTGGTGATGTTAATAGGGGGGATCCCCCCCACACCCCCTCATCAATAATTGGGTTCCAAACATGACTAAAAAAAAATCTATGAATCAAGAAGATAACCAATTCCACAACCAACAAGATGAAGGGGTGGGGGTCCCTCTTGTAGAGGGTAAAAGGGTGGGGATCACTCTAATGGAAGATGAGAGATTCACGGTCCCTCTACTGGAGGATGAAGGGGTGGGGATACCTCTAGTGGAGTATAAAGGGGTGGGGTCACTATTGTGGAGGATGAGGGTGTGGTGGTGGATGAATATCATATTCCTTATAAAATGAACTAGATGTAGTGGGTCGAACGTGGTCCTTCAACTAGGTTGAGGACATCGACAACATGATGCATCAATAGCATCATGTTATGATGACGGGAGGACCATATATATGATAGTTTCGTACCCATATGATCTATTAAATATGTGTAGGTACCACTTTATGTATAACCATCAAGGAAAAAATGTGATATGGCACCTTCATACATTAACATCAATACAACCTGCATGACATGCCAAGTCTCTCTATACATAATGTTGTTGATCCCCCCCTCTAACATCTTCTCATCCTATGAGGGAGGCATGCCCCCCACATATGTGTTGATTTTTGAAATAGTAGACAATAATAATTAGACAATTTAAGCAAAACATTTCAATAAATTACATGAGCATTAAATAGGACAAAAAAATGCAACTAGATTAATCAAAATATAATAATATTTTTACCTCAATCATTTGGTAGTGTGTCCCGAGTAAATAATATGTTTGGACATCCTCTCTAGTCCATTCAGGCATATGAATACTCTAAAAAAATAAGGTTGTGATCATCCACAGTTCCCAACAATTCCAAAACCTCTAAAGGAACATGCCAACATACCCACTTTGGTTGGCCCCTCTTGGGAAACATCTACCCTCACATGTTCATACACACATTAATCATTAGACTCAAAGGGAGAATAGTATATGTCGGTCACGTGACCTGTTAAAACCTATCCAAAAAAAAGAAAATATCACTTACACAAATGAAAAGACTTACCTCCCACCAAAAACAACGAGACAATGATCCAAAGTAAAAAAAATATTTGTCTGAAAAAAATGGCTAACCGTCTAATGAATATGATCCTATGAAATAAACTATACCTAATACAAAAGAGAGACTAATGTACTACCCATCAAAGGTAGAGTATACGAGTGTCATGATTAAAAGTGATTACACCTAACCTCCCATGTCTCAAAAGCATGCAAATGAAGTTAGCCACCAGAAACCTAAAAATCATTAGGGTCAATGATATTTGCAATGGTGTATCTATAAGCATTGCCAGTTGACATTCCCCTGCAATACTAAGAAATATATCAAGGAACTAGGGAAAATCTCCCCCCCCTGCCTCCTAGACAATTCAGTAATAAAATAAATATCATCCTATGTCTGTCAGTAAAGAAAACGTGACCAATTATGAATTCATGTTGATCATGATCCAAGTGAGAGGTCAACTACACCAATAAGGCCATGTCCCCCCTAAGGAATGTAGCCTACTCATAAATCTTGAGGAGGCCAATGTTCCTCAAAAGTGTACAAGTCTATGTTGTAATAGGGTAAGGCTATTGTTGAGCCAACAACAACTTCCCCTTTTTATCTCTACTTTTGTCTTGTTTTATGATCCTTCTACAATTGCATAACTCTGATTGTGGATAAAAGGGGACCCTCCTAATTTTGACAAGGACTTGGTGATTACACTTAAAATTATGAGGATACTTCATGTAAGGATAAATAATCCTTCCTTTGGCTCAATCAACCTAATTTACCATTTATCCCAAGTTCTTGACTTGCATATGTCATGCAGATCAACCCAGAGTCAAGAACTTAGGATAAATGGTGAATTAGGATGATCTAGCCAAAGGGAGGATAATTTATCCCAACACCCCCCTTTAATAATTACTTTGGAAAACTTGGGCCCTGGAAACTAAGACCAAAGATCACCCATTACAACTTAAATCCAAAAGTAACTGCTTAATACAATGAAGGAAATGGGGAAAAAACCCTTATGGGAAAAATACCCCCCTCAAACTAAGCAATGAATCAGGAAAACAAGTTTTGAATAAAACTTTGTGAAAAATTGGTTGCAATTTGCAGCACTATGTAGCAAAAAATGCGTATCTTGGTTCTTTTGTGCAGTAGCGTCCTGAGATTGTGCATGTGAACCTCTGAATCCAAAATAAATTATTATGTATGGAGGAATCTTCCTCTTTAGAAGAAGAAGAATCTACTCAACTGAATCAAAAATATAGACAACTGCTAGATGAAAACTGGACCCATGTAGAGCAACTGAAATCAACTTATAAGAGAGAAAAAGTGCTTGAGAATTCGAATCATGTGAGGAACACCTAAGAAAATGATATATTGCAGCCTTGAACATCAAACCACGTGAGATAAAATCATCCCCAAGTGTTAGTAGCAAGTGTCCAGGTGGATGTAGAATATCTCCTTCTTTGCTAGTTCTGTGAGGAGATGAGCATGTGATCAAAGGTAGAGAAGCCCTGGGACTATGGAGAGTGAATTCTTGAGCTCCATAATATGATATAGCTTCATAAATAGCCAATGATTCACAAAATATAATATCAGCAAACTCATAAGAGGAAACTAACACCAAATCCCTAGTAGCAAGTTTGAAAGAGACTTGCGGTACTTGATAATTTGTCACGCCAAAATTGATGAGACCAGCTACAAGAAAGACTAAAGGCTCTTGGAACTTAAAATTCAAACCAAATAATATCAGATCAGATCCAAATAATATCATATCAGTGTAAATTTTCCTTTAATATTCAACTAGGGCTAAACAATGCATGCAAAATATAATATCAACTGATAACCACACATGAATATATTTTATAGTATGCAGTGGAATATAAAACTGAGAAATAAATCACAACATCACATCATGATATTGACACTATTATTTTGGGTATGGAAACCCTCGAAAAAACCCAAGACGAGAAAATCGGTGCAACAGTCAGATATAGATTTTATTATGAGAAAATATGGAACTTTTACAATCATTGCAAATTCACCCAAACTTGGCGAATGCAGTACCCAGCAGAATCACTGGGAAAATCCTATCTAAACCTCAAGACCCTCCTATGTGAGTGTACGACCCAGCTGTACGAAGCTCAATGATCCTGCTACACGCTCCTTCGTCTTCTCGGCTAAATCCTCTATCTGACTTTCTCTCCTTGTCTCAGTCCTGTCTCTATCAAAATAGAAGTGTGTGTGCTCTCTCCACCAATTGATCTCTATTATATAACTTTAGGTAAAGCGAAAACCCTAATTTCACTTTCACTTTAACTAGTGGTAAAGTAAAAACCCTAATTTCACTTTCACTTTAACTAGTGATTCACTAAAGTTAATTTAGATCACTTTAGTTATTTTCCAAAGTAAACTTAGGAAAAATAATTAAATACAATTGGATTCCTATTTTATGTCTTCTGCATGCAAGAACACATGCATGCAGGAAGGCCTTCCTTGTTGCTACTAGCTTAACACTCCCTCTCAACGAGGAAGGGAATCAGTAGCAACCCCAACTTATCCTTGAACTTCACAAAACTCTGTCTACAAAGTGCCTTGCTGAAAATGTCCGCCACCTGCTCATCTGTCTATATGTACTCCAACCGAATGGTTCCCCTCTGAACACAATCTCTCAAGAAGTGGTATATGATGTCTATGTGTTTGCTCCGGTCATGGAACACTGGATTCTCAGATAGCCTGATGCCACTCTGATTGTCACAGTGAACTACTGTAGCCTCTAGTTCACACTCAAACAACCCTGCAAGTAACTTCCTCAGCCACATACCCTCACAAGCAGCCATGCTAGCTGCCATGTACTCAGCCTCTGCCAAGCTTAATGCAATTGACTTCTGCTTCCTACTGGAGCGAGAGACAACCCCTGATCTGATGATGAAACAACAACCTGAAATACTCTTTCGATCCTTTACACATCTTGCCCAGTCAGAATCTGTGAAACCTGCTAACTGTACAATCCCCCTACGTTCATAAACCAATCCATACTCCACTGTACCTCTGATGTAGAGAAGTATGTGATTCGCAGTCATCCAACTCACTCTTTGGGGGTCCACCATGAACTGACTGAAAGAGTTGACTGCAAAGCTGATGTCTGGTTGAGTGTTGACCAGATACATAAGCGATCCAATAAGCTGATGATACAAGGTAGGATCAAATCCATCTAATCCTGATGCATCAATCTTCCTCCAGTTGGAAACTAGAGGTATGGCCATAGGCTTGCAGTCCTACATACTGAATCTCTTCAGGATCTCTACTGTATACTTCCCCTGTCCAATGAAGAAGCATCCATCTCTTTGCCAAACCTCCAATCCCAAAAGGTAATGCATCAGCCCAAGGTCTTTCATCTCAAACTCTACTGCAAGGTTGGACTTACAATCTCCAATTAGCCTCTCATCTCCTGTCAAAAAGAGATCATCCACATATAAGATCAGTATGAGAGGCACCTCACCTATCAAGAAGTACAGGTTGTGGTCAGCCTCACTCCGCTAAAATCCCATCTCCCGTAGATAGCTGTCAATCCTTGAGTACCATGCTCGAGGGGCCTACTTGAGCCCATAAAGAGATCGATGTAGTCTGTATACATGTGTATCCCTGTTCTCCACATCAAACCCCTCTGGCTACTCAATATACACCTCCTCCTCTATAACTCCATTGATGAAGGAAGTCTTGACGTCCATCTGATGGACACACCAACCCATCTCAACTTCCAGTGAGATAATGGTCCGAATGGAAGAATACCTGGAAATATGGGTGAAGGCCTCCTCATAGTCAATACCCTCCTTCTGTGAAAACCCCTTTGACACAAAGTGTGCCTTGCACTTCTCCATGCTTCCATCTGCTCCATGCTTCACCTTGTAGATCCATCTGGATCCCACCACCTTTTTCCCTTGTGGCCTCAACACAACCTCCCATACTTGGTTTTTCATAATGGAGTCATACTCCTCAACCATAGCTTCCTGCCACACATCATGTTGTGTAGCCTCCTCGAAGCTGGAAGGTTCAGATTTAATCAACTCTATCATCAGTGCCATATAACTAAGCCTCTCTGGTGGTACACTCCGTCTAAAATATGTTTATGGAGGATCTACCTACCTGGAATCCTGCACTATGGATCTAAACCACTTAGGCCTTGGTCTAGTGTCAACCTGCTATGGCTACTGGATATCTGTCTCCTGCTATAGCTCATCCTTCAAGTCAATGACTGAAGGATCATGTCCACCTGACTCCCTCTGACCATTAGAAAATGTGCTCTGTGTCTGTACCTGTACCTATACATCTGGCTCCTCCAACTTGACGCCCTACTTCTGTGTTGGCTATTGCTCTGCTGGTAAGTCCAGAGATCTCCGTAAGGCCATGTCCTCATCGAACTGGACATCCCTTCTCACAATGATCCTCCTGCGAGCAAGAATGTAAACTCTATATGCCTTTGAAATCTCACTGTAACCAAAAAGTAACCCCTTCTCTCCAGAAGGGTCCAACTTCTTCCTATTGTCAGCATGAACATGACAATAGCAGACACTACCAAATATGCAAATGTGACTCACATCTAGCCTAGTGCCTGTGAATACCTCCTCTAGTGTCTACCTCCCCAAGGCTGTGTGGGGATACCTGTTCTGAATTTATACTACAGTCCTGTATGCCTTGGCCCAGAGGAATAGTGGTAATCCCTGATCAAATAGTATGGCCTTAGCTGCTCCAACCATAGTCTTGTTCTTCCACTTTGCAACTCCATTCTGTTGTGGGGTATGGGGCATAGTGTGCTCCTTCGTGATCCCCTCAGCCAAACAATACTCCATGAACTCGTTGGAAGTGTACTCACCCCCGTTGTCTGTCCTCAACACTTGAATCTTCTTTAATGTTTAGTTCTCCATAAGAGTCTTGAACTCTTGAAACCTCTCAAAGACCTCTGACTTGGCCTTCAGGAAATAGATCCAAGTTTTCCTAGTATAGTCATCAATGAAGGTTACGCATTAACTGTAACCACTGAATGAATGGACACTCATAGGTCTACATACATCCGAATGCACCAAGTCCAAGGGCTCCTTAGACTTGTGCTCACTCTGTGGGAAAGGCTTCATGATGTTCTTCCCCAAAGCACAACCCTTATCGTGGTTATGCTTTTCCTCCTGTACCTGAGGAAATCCAATGACTTCCTGTTTCAAATTCTTCAGTGCTCCATGGTGTAAGTGTGCCATCCTCCTATGCCACAACTCACCCTAACTGCTACTGCTATTGCTAACTAGAGCCTTTGCGGGCTCAAAGTGTAATCTATACACTTTCACACTCCTTCTGCCAATCACCCGATCCAAGCTCCTATCTGAACCTTGGGCCTGATATACACTCTATGGTCATGTAACTTCACCTGATATCCCTTGTCCTCCAGAGTGGAGACTAATATAAGGTTCTTGGTCAGTACTGGAACATATAACACATCAACAAACTAAGGGGTTTCCCAGACTCCCTCTCAAATGAAACAGTGCCAACTCGCTGTGCTTGATACCACGCATCATCACCTAGCTCAACGTGGATCCTTGTTCCACCCTCCTGCAAGTATTTGAAGAATCTCTTATGTCCAGTCATGTGACTAGATTCTCCACTATCAATGTACCATATGCTACTCCCTATGGTGTTCTCCATGCAAGCTATCAAACATAACTCCTCATCAAAGTTCCTGCTGAACTCATCCACCTTTGCAGATCCATCCATCTGAGTGTTACTCTTCTTCTTCCTATCTAGGCATTGCGAGGCAAAATTTCCATGCTTGTGGCAGATAAAACACTTGACCTTTAACACGTCAAGGTTCTTCTTACCATCCTTCTTCCTCTTTGCCTTCCCCTTGCTCTTCCATGTAAGGGATAGAGCCTCCTCATCCACAATCTATGGGGAACTGCTGGATGAGCCTGATCCTTGACCCATGCGGTCCTCCTCCTGCACAAATTCATCCTATAGTCTTTGCCAATCAGGGAGCTTCTCCCTAGCCACAACACCTTTGACAAAGGTGTCCCATGGCTTAGAGAAGCCATTGAGGGCTATCCAAACTAGCTCCTCATCCATTGTCTTAGAGCCAACAGCTCCAAGATCGTCCCTGATCTATGTGAGCCTCATGAGATAAGGCACCACTCCTTCTCCCTTGGCCATCTTGGTGCTGTGCATCCTCTCTTGCAACACCATCTTTCAGTTCTCGTTCTTGCTTTGATATAGACTCTCCAAATCCGTCCACATCTTTGCTGCGGTCTTCTTACCAGAAAGGTGAGGGACTATATGGTCCTTCACTCCATCCATGATAATCAACATGGATCTAGAATCAATCTTCTTCCAAGCTGCTAAATCTATCAGATCTGTGGGTGCAACCTTCATGGAGTCATTGTGCTCCTCTGCATCACTGATGTCCATGATCCTTGTGATCCTTTCTTTCCATGTAGGAAAGTTCTGAGCACCCTGGAGTCTATCCTCAACTCTCAACTGCACGGCCATAGTGAAGTGTCAAACCCTATATCTGGAAGTCTAGGTTTGTGTCGTCTTATAGATCTTCCCCCGATCTATCACTACTACTGCAAATCTCTCAACTTTAGCTCACCAGAGCTCTGATACCATGTAATTTTTCCTTTAATATTCAACTAGGGATAAATAGTGCATGCAAAATATCAACTGATAACCACACATGAATATATTTTACAGTACGCAGCGGAATATAAAACTGAGAAATAAATCACAACATCACATCACAATATTGACACTATTATTTTGGGTATGGAAACCCCCGAAAAAACCCAAGATGGGAAAACCGATGCAGCAGTCAGATATAGATTTTATTATGAGAAAATATGGTACTTTTACAATCACTGCAAATTCACCCAAACTTGGCGAATGCAATACCCGGCAGAATCACTGGGCAAATCCCAGCTAAACCTCAACACCCTCCTGTGTGAGTGTACGGCCCAGCTGTACGAAGCTCGATGATCCTGGTGCACGCTCCTCCGTCTTCTCGGCTAAATCCTCTGTCTTACTTCTCTCCTTGTTTGTATCCTATCTCTATCGGAATACAAGTGTGTGTGTTCTCTCCACCAATTGATCTCTCTTATATAACTTTAGGTAAAGTGAAAACCCTAATTTCACTTTCACTTTCACTTTAACTAGTGGTTCACTAAAGTTAATTTAGATCACTTTAGTTATTTTCCAAAGCAAACTTAGGAAAAATAATTAAATACAATTGGCTTCCTATTTTAAGTCTTCTGCATGCAAGAACACAAGCATGTAGGAAGACCTTCCTTGTTGCTACTAGTTTAACAATCAGATCCAAATAAGTTCATATCAAATCCAAAAGTGTGGAATGCCATCAAATCCCCAAGAGAAATTTTGAAGGAGACTTGCGGTACTTGATTTTTCACACCAAAATTGGTGAGAGCGGCTACAAGAATTATTGAACGCTATTGAAACTTAAAACCTGAACCAAATAAGATAATATCATATCCAAATAAGTTCATATCAGATCCAAGAGCGTGCTCCATCGAGATGGTAGATGCACATTTTTATCCTTCTTCAAAATTCTGAGTATTGGTGCATGCGATACTGTAGGAATTTGTTGGAAGCTCTATATCAATAAGAGTGAATGGATCACTCCTACAATCTGATATTATTTCCAAAATATCCAAGGTATTACTTATTTGCACACCAACAACAACATTATAGGGAGACAAATCGAATTCCTCTTCATTTTATGAAGCAATCACTCTCAAATTTTGCACAGAATTTAAAAGAGAATCATTGGAGAATGTTTGCATAGAATGGAAGGAGAGTTTTCTTCAATATCAAAGATTTGAATGTCTTATTCTGGATCATACATATGAGAATATGAGATATCAGATATATCATAAACTTCCGGAGTAGCACAAGAAGGAGTCACTGCAAGGATACTTTCTTAAATTCGAATTGATTGTGTGGAAGATTTTGCTTCTTCTTCATCTTGAACAACTTCATCAGAGAGAGTGGAGGATGAGAATTTTCAATAAATAACTCTTGTTGTGTTGGGTGTGATATACAAATTTCTATAATGATCCTCATTGTGCTTGCCAAAGGTTTTGTCCATTTTTTTCCAGAGATCCTTTGGGTATTCAACAGAATCAATAAGGTAGCACAAGCTTGGAGAAAGGGACAAAAATATTGTTCCAAAATCTCTATCACCTTCATTTATCCATTCATTCTCATATTCATAAGAATATTTACCAAGTCCAATTGATACCTCATAGAGTTCTTGTCCCTTTAGAGATGACATCATCTTCAATTTCCATTATGCATATCTTGTGGATGGAGTAAGAAGAGGAACTGATAATCTCGAATCCATATGAAGTTGTACCTACAATTACACAAAACAACCAAAATAAGGTCGAACAACATGCACTTTTGGATTTTTCATCACACCTGGCTTAGCCAATCAAGCAAGCTTGATCAACAATGCTAGTTTGTCAAGTAATTATGTGGCAAACTCTCTACTTCTAGTGCACTGCTGGAGTGTTTTTGAGCAATTTTGCTCAAATTTCTTCATAGATCCAGGAAGAAACTTGTAGAAGAATTTCCTTGTCTTGCCATGGCTCTGATTGTAAGGTTTTCCATTACACCAAAACTTGTAGATGTTTATGAACATTTTAAACCCAACACAAGGCCCTATCATCAGACGTGGCGGTTAGTCCACATTTTTATATCCCCATAGGTGTGGCGGTTATACCATGCGATTGTACCAATACTCCAACACTTCCTTCTGTTAATTCTTTTGATGCTTGATCGATCATGTATGGTTTGAAAAACTTGTGTTTTCTTTAGATTAAATATTGAATTACCTTTTGATGAAATACATAACAAATGAACCCCAAGCTTGGATGCTAGAATCATTCTTCCTTGGTCATTTTTTAGTCAAGGTAAATGTCTTCACTTAAGTTCTTTTTTACTTCTAAAATCACTTTTTCTTAATGCTCGTCGTTCATAAAAGTGCATTCCCAAGAAAATTAATAAACTTTCCTAGAAATCATCACTCTAAAAAGTACATATTCAAGTAGTTTTTCACTACCCAAAATACATTTTTGAGAGCACTTTATTACTAAGGATTGCATGCCCACGGGGCATAGAGTAGATGGTGAATTATTGTACTGTTAATACCCTTCTTGCGTAAGGTCATCGATTTTAAATTCCGTGGGTATGAGCCTTACAAAAAGAAAAAGAAAAAAGGATGATATGTTTTCTATGGCACTTGTTGCTACCCAAAAATACATTATCACGCCAATAATGATATTAAGCTCAAAAACACATGATACAAAATCAAGCGTCCAACACTTATCGCTACTCAAAAGGGTTATTGAAACACTTTGCTCGAAAAAAGAACACATTTGTAAAGAGACATATCACCAAAAAGAGTCTCAATGTGTTCTTCCCGCCCAATAATCCACTTTTCTCAATGATGTGTCACCTTCTAAATATGATTAGTGAGTGACACACCTCAAATAATAAATCCAAACCCTTTGAATAATATATATCTAAGTAAATATGATTAGGGAATGATATAGCGCTACAAAAGGACAATTATAAAGCGACGATACTTTGAAAAATGAAGAGTAAACCACCAAGAAAATGGTTTCAATGAGCGATATAACATTGGGAAAAGACAATAATGGAGTATTATGACTCTACCAAAAAATGATTTAGGGCTAACTTGAATTAGGGAGGAAAGGTTAAATTGAGGGAAATTTCTCCTTTTGGGCTATGTCTACCCCTCGAATCACAGAAGAAAATGAGTTCATGAGCACTTCCATTACCATTGGGATGTCATTTTGAAAGAAATTTCACTTAAGTAATTCAAACCTACCAACACGTATTCTGTAACACGTTATCACTTGAGTCTATGTGCAAGTTATAAATCCCATTATCCTTCCCCAAGAAATCCATTTGTTGTTAGACTAAGTGCAGAAGAGGGGAGAACACTTGGTGACTATCCATGCCTCAAGGAACCTTGGACCCATTGTTTTCATCAACTAGTCACCTTCTTCTAATCACTTCGTCCAGGTAAGAATAACCATGGGCCATAACTTGAAATGAATTTTTATTTCCTGATTTAACAAGTGTAGAGAAATTGAGTGTAACCAATGCAAATCCACTACACACTTGATTGGGCACAAAATAAGGGGATACGAGCGAATATGGGAGGGTTATAGTTGGAAAATTGGCCCTTTTGAATCTCATTTTCCATAACATAAACCATTTTTGTAGCCCACCTAGTTGTTAGCTTACTAGGGTTTATGGTTTGGCTACACCTAGGTTGGCTATCCTTGCCTCTATAATCCTTTCATTACATCAACCCACTCTCACACTTGTTCACAGTGACCCCAAATTACTCATGCATTTAATCACACCCAAAGGGATATGAAATTCCTCCAAACCCTTCATATATCCCATATCCATAATGGGTGAATAATTTTTGAAACCTTGATGACCAATCTATTCATCCAAAGAAAGGCCCAAAACATTTCTCATCAATGGATCGCAATAAAGTTATTTCCTCATGGACCTATTCATTTTTTCTTTGTTTACTAACCACATCAATGAGTTCATATGAAGATGTGATTGAAATGTAGGAAATTGGTATGGTTACCAGCGAACTAGGCGCAAAGGAAAACTCATATTGGAAGCAAGCTCATATGATGAATAAGAAAGAAAGAAGGCGACCATGCAATATACAGATATTGATAGCACCACCAAAGTAACACCGGTGTACAAGTGGGGAGAACTATATGGAATATTCAATAACAAGAACTATCCTTCCATTGAAGATGAATACGGTGATGATTTGGGAGTATACTTGAATGTGAGGAGATCGAAACTTCACAGAGTTGCAACTAGGCCTGAGGTGTTTCCATGCACTGATGTGATTTCTTGGATAATTCCCATAGTAGACATAGATAACATGATTACCATGAATGAAGAGGGATATAAAGTAATTTCCTCCCTTTAGACCTCTTGCATAAACCAATATTATAATTTCCTAGATGCAAAGATCAATATAATAGACCAATTGATTAAGGCACGGACACTAGATATCAACGAATGCTTGAAAAAATGGTGGATAAAGAGAAAAATATTCAAAAATCACAAAAATGGCATGAATCCTATTGGGTTTATCAGAAACCTGTATCAAATAGTCTCCATGTTGATTGCTCGGCTATATGGAGAGAAAGATGTATCCACTTTGAATGACACTTGGGTCCTAATGATGCAAATTGTAAGCACACATGGCCACACTTTCACTTGGGAAGCCATTTTATCTTATAGCTTGGAGAAAGAAATCATTCCAACACAAAACCTAGTTGAAGCGAAAATATCTAAATTTGATATGTCCTCTTAATTCTTAGATACAATATGTGTTTTGAATTCATTCCCTGACATGAAATGGAAGTAGAAACCATAAAAAAAACAATGCATGTATATTGTAGTGTATTATAGGAATACACATATGTGAGTAATTATCAGAAGATATGTGATGAATTCATTCATCCATTATGCACTCCAATTCATGACATGTCGGTTCCATGCATGTTGGAAACAACTTTTGAGGTGATGAAAAAAATTGGTGATTGGTATCTCATATAGTAGCACTGGCAAATAATATTGCTAATATATTGCATACCAATCTTATATAAATGGAGTGGGATCCATTCTAGCAAATAATAAAGAATCTTTGTGGCCCCAATTTCCTCTAATTGCGGGCAGCTATGCAATATAATATGCTAGAGATATGGAGAGGAAAGTTCAATCTCTCGGAAAGTTTCACTTTGGAAACAAACTATTCAAGAGACATGATAATGAAGCAACAAAATATAGACAATGGTGGTTAATAAAGTTCAAATTTTATTATATTCATGAAAGTGACAAAGAAGAAGAGGTCTATCGAAGGCTCATAACTCTAAAGGGCGTGTCATGAAAGTTGAACAAAGGAGAAGATAGTAAAGCCACACCATCCAAGTTCAAGAAGAAAAAGGAAACCATGAGGAAATCACAACAAGATGATGAAGAAAAGGAGAAAGCAAACATGGCACTAGAAGAAGCAACCAAAAGGTTTAAAGAGGAGATCGAAAAAAATTGGAGGAAGAACAAATTAATGTTGGGGTTTCAACAAATGATCTTGAGGTCCCAATTCAAACATCAACCAAAGTTGCTGCAACATCTCCTTTACTTCCTTTGCCTATTCAAAGCACTAATTAGCACTAGCCACTAGGGGAGCTTGGTTTTGTAAAATTTACCTCCAACAAAGAGGAAGTAGTGGCATCAATGAATTTATTTGTGTTTGACAACAACAAATAAAATAAAATAGTGAAAAGAACACGAAAGAATATTAATCTGTTAAAGCATCTGGATCAACCTAATGTGGATGTGACCATTGATATACTAATTTTCAAAGGTGTGGACAAAAATCCTACATAAATGACCTCTGTAAATGTAGATAGTGCTTTGGCTACACAAATCAATATAGACAATATGTCTTGGAATCTTGCAAAAGGTAAAATGGAAATTAGCATCTTGAAAGCCGAAGTGACGATTAAGTTTAAAATATGAATTTGGTTTTATGAGAAGAGAATGAAGAGTTGCGCTCACAAAAGGCATGGATTAGCATTCTTCAAGGCATGTGCAATGAAACTGCAAAACAACTTATTTGAGGTTCAAAGTCAACTATAGGGGCAAATGCAGGAGATTGATACCAAATTTATACGCCTCAAGAACACCCTAGAGAGAACAAATGACCAAATTGTTGAATCACATTCTCTTTAGTTTGGTCTAGATGAATTTATTGAGTAGCATTACAATGAAAAGGAAGCACCAACTCACTTGCCAATATTGAGTGTTGACGAGATCAAAAAACACTATATTGTGATAACTAATACCAAGACCATCAATATTCATTTGGAGAAATATATGGAGACTACACTAACCAAATGCTAGCAGAAATTTCATCCCTCAAATAAATTGATGGAGCATTATGATATTATCTCCTACCAAATTTTAGAGATGTGGAAGAGGTCATATCAATGGAGTAGAGAGAAACAAAAATAGAAGGAATAAATAAAAGTATACAACTTGTAGTTGATGCAGCAATGAAAATTACCACAGAAAGGTTAATGGAAGAAATATCAAATCCTACTAAAGAAATTAATTGGATCAAGTTCTACCACAACCCCCTTCAAAATAATATGACCTCCATTTTTAATGATATAACTAACCATGAGCTTGATCTTGAGGCTCTTTAGCCTCAAAGACTAGGATAAATTTTGATTGTCATGATGTATGGTATGCATATATGTCAAATAGGGACCCACCTCCACCTTGATGTCATAATATGTAGTTTTGAGCCAAATATTTCATTTTGTATAACTATATCACGCCTTTAGAAAAGATAAGTTGAATCCTTGAGGAAAGTCGAATAGTTAAAAAGGAAGTCAAATAGGTATGATGAAAAGTAACTGTCAATTTAGTTACTAAAAATATTTTCTTGTAATATGTCTTATAAATACAAGTTCAAGAGGAGGAAAAGGGCCTTTCCTTGTACACCTTTTGGAAAAATTGTTTCTTGTAGTGTTAATAAGGAAAAGTTATTGAATAACCAATTTTGGAGGAGAATCTCTAGCTTATGGTGATGTATTGTTGTGAACCTTTTCTGGTTGTCTATTACCATATGGTGTGAAGTAAGGTTGTGTTGTATTTATGTGACTATTCTAGGCAGTAAATTATTATAGTCTTGCATCTTTACTTTCTTTCAATAATTCACTTTCCAATTTATGAGTTGTAAGACTTGACTAGAATAGAAGATAGACTATTATTTTTGTATTCTACTTGCAATGTGTGTTTCTGTTTACTTTCTATAATATATATCCCATATGGGAATGGATAAAATGCATGTTCATTTACTGCTCATTAATTAGAATAGCTCCTAGCTAGGATAGGATAGGATAGAACTTAAAATCATAGTTATTTGCATTTTAAGTAGGGATTTCATTGCATTTCATTTTGTAGTTAAAATAATAAATGATGAATAAGTTTGTAACTGATACGTCATTAATGATTGTCAAGCCAATAATCTAGACAAGTTTCCTATACCAAATGATTCAAATTCTAATTGAGATATCTCATTGAGGAGGACTCTTGTTGTCGACATGGGACATATGTACTCATCAACAGGTGCATATCCCTCTCCCTCTATTGAGCCTCCCACTCACATACAAAGTTGTATGGGTCAACTTGTTCTTGCTCCTATTGTTAATGCTATCATCAACATTGTCTATAATTCACAAACATTTTTTATTAAGAATATATATATATATATAATCATTTTGTATTTTTTTTAAATCAAACTAAAGTTTCCTAAAAAAATCTCCATGTTAAACACAATGTCATGCTTAAAAAGTACAATCACACCACCCACGGTGCTCACTATGCACCAATAGTGGTGCACATATTAGTAAAGATGCATCGATAATGGAATGTCCATACATTTTATAAATGCACCAATGAGCCACAATGATTCCTTACATTGTGCATCGACAAATTTATGAAACCTAAATTTCCTATAATCGTGTGTTGTATATATACTGAAGCACTAACTGTGGTGCATCGGAAATATAAATATACAATGTATATGGTACATCTAATCTTATACATCACACCGATATTTTTGGAATGGATTTGTTTTATGAGTACATGACTAATATTTAAAATCACCATTACCAATAACTGGATTTTATCAAACACATCGGCAAAGGTGGGACAACCATTAAATAATACATGATTTTGTGCTTGTGGAATGGCCAAACTCACTACCGCTACTGCCCCCAATGCTTCTAATGCACCAACCCATTTGCATTAGGTTAAATACTCAAGTTATAGTGGTGCATTTCTGATCAGAGACACATTTTCAATGATGCACTTTAAATATAAATTAATTGATAATGGTGCTTATAGTTATTTAAAATGCATTAGGCATATGGGAAAATTTTAAATAAAAAACCTTATTGCTCTTCATATATTATTTCGAATCACAATAACTGATATTACAATTCGTCTAGTCTAAATGTAGCACCTAGTTGATGCATTTTTTTTATAAATGGATGTATTGTTAATGGTGCAATGTTCTAAATAATGTTTCGTTTGTTATAGTGCCTGATGAAACATTCAATGCACCGAGTAGTTTGATACGGTACTGACAAATCCAATGCAGCAATGGTGGTGTTACATGTGAATTTACAAGAAGCATCAACTTGTTATATGCAAGCCAAACGAGATGAATGCACCATGCATTTTTTTTTAAATTGGGAAAACATGAAATTTGCGATGAATTTCAATTTTTTAATTACTAAAAACGTAAATGAGGAGCTAAGAAGAAATTTACCTATTGTCTTTCAATCCAAGGAAGCATGATTGCACAGATACAAAAAACCAAATTTAGAATCATTTTCCCACAATTTAAAAATGACTGTCCAAGTGTACGACTCTAAGAACTAGGCAACAATATCGTAACAACAATAGGGGAGGGTACAATAGAGTGGGTGCCAATGCATATACCATTGGAAGCACTAGTGAATAAGTAAAAAATAAGTCTATGAAATGCAAGGTTGTCTCTTCCAAGTGTATAGGGATACAAGTATGGTTCCAATCATGGTTGTTGTCAAAGTCACAATGGATAAGCATGCTGAGGTCAATAAGTTGGATGTTGTTCCTAGGGTGGAGCTAATATAGGATTTCCCATTAATATAATTCAATGGGACATTCAACATGCATTTCATTTTGAAATAATGTCATCAAAATCATTATTTTGAGGTTTTCTAGGTTTTCCATCAACATGCCATGCACTGTATGAGTTTATTTATTTATTCTAAGTTTGCACTGATTTATTCATTAAAGGAACCTATGCCATTGTCAATATTGACAAAAGGTTTGCAAAGAAAGATATCACTCCAATATAAATTGACACAACATTTAAATATATGGAAATAATTGCAAAATATTAAGGGAAAACATGGACAACCATGGTGGGATGACTTTTTTCCACTTTTCCTTTGTTCGATGAGCATCAAAGGGCCAAATTATTGTAGCTTCAATAAGCAGAAATGGTTCTAGAGAAAGAGGTTGTTTCATGTATGAATCAGTAAATATTGGTGTCAAAATCATTCTAATCATGTATGACATGCCTAAAATATTATGATTGGCATTCAAGGAAAGAAACAATTGACTATAGATTTTTACGAGACAGTTTTGTATCATATGGCATGTTTCTTGTGCTCCTATTTCATGTTCAACAATAGTTTATGTAAATCAATTTTGAACTATAGCCACAACATGCTCTTATGGAGCTACAACTTGGGAGACTCTAGTCAATATATTGCATTAAATATTTTTCTCTACTTCAGATGCATACTTTTATATGCACTTTAGCATAGTAGGATGAGAGAGAATAGGTTAGCAATCAATGTTAGCTCACCATATTGAAAGTATATCATAGTTATGGATGTTTAATATGTCATCATTTTAAGCAAGGTTGTATGTTTTGCACTCGTGCTTGGCAATGAACATGGTAGATGTAGCATGCAACTCCCATGGAACTTTATACCATCACTCAAGGGTGGAACCGTTCTTTCACAAATTTGATATTCATTTCATTTTGTGTGTTGTTGATCACTGCTAACTTATTTGCCATAGACTTAAGCTAGATTGGATGTAAATATTTATGTTGTACTTAGTAGACATGGATCATTAAGAATTGAGACATGGACCTAGATATTATTATGGTGGATATATCATGGGTTTCATGATGTAGCATGTTTATCAAAAAAATATTTTGCAATATTAACCTCAATTAGGTTCTTCTAGTTAAGTGTGCTTATATTATGTTCATTTTCCAACCATATGAAACCATAAATATGATAAAACCCTCTATATGTGAATATCATGCATGTTATTCCTTTATGAACTCTTTAGTATGGCCATGATAATCCCAAGAAACTATCTCATTATGGATCCTTTTACAATACCAAGGCATTCCTTGTGCAAAATATCATGACAATGTGCACAACATAGCAGGCCAACTATCCACAAAGGTTTTAGGTGGTATTCTAACTGCCTTATAATGGTGTTTATTACCTCTCAATAGTCATACTTTCACATCTCCATGATTTCTCTATTAACCGGGCTTAGTTTGTTTTTCTTCAACACTCTTCTTTCTTTCAAAAACCTCTTTTGTTAACAACTCTCCCTACCCTATTCAAATTTTCTTGAGTGCATGCCAAAATGAGGAGAGTGGGAGGAGTCTTTCCTCTATTCATATCTTGATTCTTCAAAGTTAGGAGGTGGTTACTTATAAATTGGAGTTAGGCACTTTGTACTAAAATTACTAAGTCTCAACTCACATTCTCTTCTCATTGATATCCAGGCTCTTAAATCAAGGATTAACATAGCATATGGGTAATGAAAAAAATAAAAGGAAAGAGGATTATGAGTTAGGTTAGGAATGATCACAAATCATATGTAATCCCCTCTATTGTACGCCCTTGCTATTCTTCATTGGTGAACTCATATCCCATTGACGTCCTCTCCTAATCAACCTTGAAAATTTATTTTGCTATTGTTTAAAAATAATTATGTTATAAGTTTTGTTTTTTCAAAAATCACCATGGTATGTCTATCTCATGGCCTAATACAACATAGTAACAAAAAATTATTTACAACATATACACAAATTAAAAAATAAGAATTTCCGTATGATTACAATTGTGGGTATTGCACTCTCCTCCCCCTTGGAATGAACACCTCCCTTGGTGATGTTTGCTTCTTCAGTAGTGTTTCATGCTTCAACCATAAGTGGATATGCCTCTTTCATGCCATACTCAATTTCCCATATGGCCGAATCCGAACATAATTGCTTCCATTTCACCTTTACCTATGCAATGGCTCAATTCTGGAGTCGTGTTACTTTCCTATCTAGCATAGATAGAGGCATTGGATGGAACTCTCCCTCTGGTTCCACTTGAATGAAAACCCCATTGATTACATGGTTAGGATCATGGACATACTTATTAATCAATGAAACATGAAGTACATTATGTGCTTTAATATTCTTAGGTAATGTAATATTATATGTTACTCACCCTGTCCTATCTAATATTTTAAATACCCCAAAGTATCTAGGTGCAAGCTTGGAATAGTTTCTAAGTTTTAGAGGACTCTTCCTTGGTTTAAATTTGAGGTAGACATGCAGGCCCTGATTTTAAATTCTATGTTTACTCTATTCATATCTGCATAACTCTTCTATCTATCTTGATCTACTTTCAAATATTGCTTGATTCTAACAACTTCTTCTTCCATCTCCTTGAGCATATCATGCCCAAGCATGACTCTGTTTATCAGACTATCCCACCTTATTGGAGTATTGCATCTTCTATCATACATAACCTTAAATAGAATAATTTTCAATCATGTTTGATATACATTTTTATAAGAAAACTCGATGATATGTAAATATTCATCCCACTTAGATAGTATGTTCATAATATACATGTGAAGCGTGTCCTCAAGCATTTGATAAGTCCTCTTAGTTTATCCATTTGTCTATGGGTGATAACCATAACTAAAGTTTAGATTTGTACCCAACCCATCAAACAACCCCTTTAAAAACTAGAAGTAAACTTTGGATCTCTATCTAATATGACTGTAGTAGGAATCCCATGCAATCTAAAAATTCCTTTCATAGAAACTTCTGCAATATTCATTGCTTTATATGTGGACTTAACAGGGATAAAATGGGAAGCCTTAGTTTATCCACTACAATCATATTGGCATCATTTTGCTTAATTTTTTGGGAAATCTAATGATAGAATCCATTACAATCACTTCCCATTTCCACTATGGAAGTAGAAATACAAGGAAAAGGCCCTCTAGTAGAGGTTATAGCCGAAACCCCTTTAAAAAAGGCCCAAAAATCCGTTTATAGCGGAGGCTACTAGGAGAGGCGAGCGAGCGGAGGGTGTAGCGGATATTTTTTCAATCGATGTGTTTTCTTTGGAAACACATTGGTGCGTTACATACAATGTCGCACCAGTGCCATATAAATGATATCGCATCGAAATCAAGGAAAAATATAAATCAACAAAAATTTAATTTAAAACTTGTGTAATTTACAAAACTGTTAAGCGATGCATTTACATGTATTAAACACACCGGTGCGCCTGATGTATCACCACCCAGTACATTTTACTAAGAAATCTAGTACCGGTGTGCATGAACACAAAACGCAACGATGTGTGTTTAATAAATAAATGCGTCTCTTTCTGCTATCCTAATAATTTTATTGAAAAAATCCCTTAAAATATGATTACGAAACCCTTATTAATGATGCATTTTTATAATATAAGAACCGGTATGTTTGCATTTTCCTAATGCATTGCTAGTAAACATTAAAAAATCATTGGAAAACCCATAAAGTTTTTTTAAAATCCTATCTCAATTTATATTTCAACATGAAATCCAATATCGGTGCCCACTATAAACATAAACGCATCGGAGCTTGTTCAATAAATAAATGCAACATACTCTACTATACATAATTTCATTGCAAAATTCATTTAAATTGAATTTGCAAACCCTAATTAATGGTGTGCCTTTATAATAAAAGCATTGGTGCTTTTGTAGCTTACAAACGCACCAGCTTTTAACATTAAAAAAATCGCTAGAATACCCATCAAATTTTTAAAAACCCTATTCTTTGGTGTGTCGAGTTTTGAAGCACGCACTGATATGATTCATTTGAAACTCACCAGAACAGGGTTTAATAAAAAAACAAATTGTGTTGTAAAATTCATTTTTACCATTTCTCAGTGTGTTTTCGTACAAGAGCATCGGTGCAAAAACTTAGCCACTTGGACGCCCTAACATATGTTTTCCACATGGCAACAATCTTCTTCTGTATTGGTTACTGTTGTTAGTTTGAATTATAAGAAACCATGGTCAAAATTTAAAAATTTTGTACATTACCAAGATGCATCCCCAAAGGGTAGTTCAATAAGTAAGTTGTTTATAAACTCATAATTTATTTTTTTAGCGAATTAATTTTTTTATTGAATCCTTCATTTGTTGTCTTTAAAAAAAAAAGATGTACGATGCGTTCGATCTGTTCAGCTCGAACCGGAACTCGGTGCACCCTGCAAATTTTTATAGGGCGCACTGCCAACGATGTGAGCCAAACATATAAAATGCATAGTGAACCCATAAATATTTAATAAATAATATAAATAAATAAACATAAAACCTAAATAATAATTAAAAAACTAAATTATCCAGTGCACCTAGGTCATGGTACGACACTGTTCTCGGTGCTCTGACATGGCCTAGGCACACCAAAAATATGTGCACTGCTTTACGGTGCACTTTAATATAATGAATGCATTGGTTGACATAATATAATGAACAAAGTAATAATATAGTGCGCCAATGGAAATAGATTGCACCATTGTTAGTGCTCTTAAATTTCTTAAGCATAGCGTGGAATTTTTGTAATTTAAATAGCAGTTGTGCATAAATGGTGCATTTGGTTGAAGTAAATGCACCATTTATGTTGTGCTTACTTGAAGTGGACACACTAGAAACATACTCATTAACCATTTTAGACAAATTTAATGCCGGAGCGCCCATTCTATGTTAGTGCATCGGTGTCGGTGTTTTTTTGGGACATGGGCGTATCGAAAATTAAATTTATCGAAAATGGTCAACGGTGCTTTCATAAAACTAACACACCATTGCGCTAATATGATTCTAGTGCACCATTAGGTCCATTTTACAAATTGCAGCGACGCGTCAGATATTTGACGCATCGTTTTGATTAATTTTCATAATGTTAAATATATTATCGGTAAGGTTTTGTTGTAGGAGAGAACCGTAAGCAGTGCATGTTCTAAAATAAAGCACTGCCTATGGTGTGCTTCTATTATTATGGCACATCGCTTGTAATTTTTTATTTATTTTCAAAAAATATTATTGTTTATGTTACTAAATATTATTTTAATTGTATGGAATATGTGATATAGAGACATGAGCGACGATGTGCTGCTCAACAGGACCATGAGAAACTTGAACAATATTCCATGGTTAAAGACAAGGATGTTAGGGAGAGGGAGAGGTATTTATACCCTCTCCCCATTATTGCTCAGACCAGAGAGATATTGAGGATTGTTGGCATCCAAAATTTCTATCAAGAGGATACATCCCTTAATGGAAACAATGCATTATTATGTTAGTTCATTCGACGTTGGGATCATCGTAGCCAGACATTTTGTGTTGCCAGTGGTCAGTGGTTCTAGACCACTGAGGAGGATATTTATTTCATCACTGGGATATCTAGGAGAGAGGAGTATTTTCCTGGTTCTTCGATGTCCCGGTTGGTTTTACAGTAGAGATTCAGCTAGCTTACTCTCTTTGATATATCAGTGATGTGGTCGTCCATCCATCCGATTTTCATGTGAGTGGTGGGAAGCTTTCGATATCTGCTTTTGGTCAAGAGGATGTTAGGTGCCTCTCTCTTCTCCTTATGATGCTAGTGCACTCCACTTCTGATGGGAAACACATTAGTTTCCCCTTATTGTATTATGTTCACCCTTTAGTTCATAGACCTAGATGCATCAGGTGGTCTACCATTTTTTTATGACAGTTTTGTTATGCTTTGGATAGAAGTTTTGTAGTCATTGATGGGGGATCCATCTTCCCTTTCAGTTCAAATATTTTTTGTTTATTTTTTTAGAGGTTTCTGACCACTAGGCCATCATTTGAGCAGATACCTGCTAGGCTAATGACTGAGGTGTGCATGTGAAAGTGGGGGGAGATGATGCCCAAGAGGGGGAAACCTGAGTTTCCAGTGAGGATCACCTTATATGTGCTAGATATGTTGGCTAGTGAGGATGACCATGCACTTTTCATGGTTCCATATCCATATGTCAACATGGACTCAAGAGGGTGCCTGGAGATATTCTTCACACTGGATGAGCCACCTGATGAGAGAGGTAATATTAATGTTATGTTTAAATTAGTTTAGTTGCATTTTATTATCTGTGTTCTTAATGCAAACTAAATATGTTATAAATAATATATTTTTTGATGAAATTATCTAATTATTATTTTGTACTATATATTTTGTATATATTGGCATATTTGATGGAGAGGTCGGCCTGCATCCTCCTACTCATTATGATGAGGATATGGAGGATCAAGATCAGGTGGGCCCACACAAGGTGGCTAGTAGACATATTGGCCACCGTCCATGTAGGCCATAGGATATATATATTCAGGATGTGGTAGATGGGTTGGCAATATTTTTGGATGATATAAGTGTACATCCTATGCGACCACATGAGATTCACAATGACCCTGATCTTGCAAAGATATGGAGGATTATTCCTCATCATATGAGGTTATTGATGTAGTATTTTTTTGGTGCACACTTTTATTTGGTTTCCTCCTTTGCACATCCTCCTCCCCCTCCACCTTTGACATCTCATCCACCTCCTCCCCCTCCAACTTCGACATCTCATCCACCTCCTCCTCCACCACCATCAACGTATCATCCACCTCATCCTCCTCCACCTTTGACATCTCATCCACCTCATCCTCCGCCATGTCCTCCTCCTCCACCACCTTCGACGTCTCATCCACCTCATCCTCCACCATGTCCTCCTCCTCCACATTTGTCACCATCTAGCCCTATACTTCTAATTTAACTACCATATGACCCCATGTCATCATCATCTCCTCTACTCGCGCTCGATCGACCCTTCAGTCCTACTCATTGGCTCGACCATCCACTAGCTCCTACTGCACCTATTTCTATTTTATAGATGCTTAAAGAGGGTCGTAAGCTTCATCTTGATGGACCTATCCTTCCTCCTCTCATACCTCTTTTTCTTTATGGTATGGGTATTGATTCCTCTAGCTCTGTTGGTAGAGGTGTAGATTTTTCCTCTAGATCTATTGGTAGAGGTGATTATGCATCTAGCTTAGGTAGGAGAGATACTGATGATGCTTTTGCTAGTGGAGGTGGAGCAGATATGTTATAGAATTCATTGCACTTGAGAGATATTATTATATTTGACATATTGTATCATGATTTTGATGTTATATATGTCCATATATA
>LPNX010538608.1:269572-301502 GCA_001517045.1 Pseudotsuga menziesii
TAATGTTTATGATGTTATGTTCATGCTTATTTTCGGTTTTATATTAATGATGGTATGATGACATATATGACGGTCTTTATTTTTATGTTTCTTAGAAGCTAACAATCATAATAATGGTTTGTTTATGTTTACGTCATGAAAATGACGATGATGCGTTTATGTTTACGTCATGAAAATGATGTGTTTATGTTTACGTCATATGTTTATGTTAGAACGATGATGGTTATGTTTATGTTTATGATGCCATGATTGTGATGTTTATGTTTGTTAGGTGTTGAAAATGATGATGATCGTATGCTTATGTACTAAAAGAACTTTGTCCTATTCAAAATCATGTGGGTCTTTAAGTCACCAAGTTTTTATTTAGTCGACAAAAACATCACAAATTGCATTGTAAATTATGGATGTATTTGTGGTAACTCTATGATTTATGATTATTGTATTATTTGTCAAAGTATCATGTTTATAATTTTTGTATAATTTGTCGTATTATTATGCTTATGTGATAAAAAATTTATAGTTGGTGTTCATATTGTTCTTATCTAATTTCTATGGATATTATAATTTATTATAATTTTCTTAATAATGTAGTAATATTTGTCATAATATTATACATATATAGTAATTTATTTATTTTGTTACAACTATATGTTGAGCATTACAATATGTGTGTGTGTGTGTGTGTGTGTGTGTGTGTGTGTGTGTGTTTTAATAAGGAAATTAACTCTTGATCATATAGTGCCGTGTACAACTTAATTATATATTCAAATGATAAACATAAATGGATATTGTTTAATTTATAACTCCAAGTGACAAAGATTATAAAAAAATTCAAGTATCAACATGTAATATTATTATAATATATGAATGAGAACATGAGAAAAAAAATGTAAATATGAACATCAATATGACCTATCAATTTATCATTGAACATTTTAAAATATTTTGACAATAACTCGCTTTACAATGACAAATATCAAAGCTCTAATAAGAAGAAAGACAAATACTTAATTAAAAGAACAACATTTTCTCTCATTTGTAAACCCAAATTTTGCATTGTCCAAAGTTATTATTTATTGTTAATTATGAGGATCTTCACTATATAATATAACTTTAGTCCACATTCAAGAAACACATTTTATACCTTCTAAAAATGAGGTTTAAAGCTAGCTCGTGTTTAAAAATTTGCAATTAATTATTGATGTAATAATGTTATTATTTTGAAAGGAATGTTATATTACTTTGCTAACATAATTTTTTGCAAATTTTATTTAATAACATTATAATATTTTTGAATTGAATAATAATTTCAAAACTATGCAAAATATAAGATTAACATAGGATTGTGTTATTATAAATTTACACTAATTAATAAAATCTAAATCAATTATTCTATATCGATACATATATCAAATATTTTTAGTGAAATATATAACCATGACTTTAATTTAGAAATCAAAATTACGTACCTATTTACAAACAATAAAATAAGGTCGTGAATAAATATTAAGCATACATCTAATTTGTTAACTGCTTCATATAATAAATCCTTATTGTCTCAACCAATTCTAAGATTGAGTTCAACCTCCTAGAAATATAGAGATTCAAAAATTCAATCCAACTTAATTAATATTACAAATTTGCTTAAAGCCATTTTTTCTCGTAAACAAGATTCCATACCTACACCTTCATCTTTAAAAGTCATTTTTTCGCTATTTTTTTCATTAAAAAAATTGCAAACATTATAACAAAAGTCTCATAAATTAATGTAATTCATAATTCTTAACATTATAATTTATAACAAAATCGTCATGAAATATCAACATTCAAATATTGATGGAGAAATTAGAGACCACCTTAAAGTTTCTTGTAATTGCATTGTTATCAAGGCCCTAAATTAAGTAACTGCAGAGAACATTAACTTTTCTTGTAGATTACATTGTTATCGAGGCCATAAATTAATTGAATTTAGGATAATCATATAATAAAAAAACATTACATTAATCTAACAGAAATGTCATAAATTAATTCAAGTATAATTCTAAACATTATTCATAACAAAAACATCATAAAATACAAGCATTATTGCAATCTTAATATAGAATTTAGAGAACACCTTCAACTCCAGAAGAATATGTTAGCCTTTACTTTGACATAAATAAATTGAAATTGAATCATGTAGCTTGTTTTCGGTGTATTTATATGTATACATAAGACATAATATGAGTAACTTGGACAATGACATATAATCATTCCATACAATTGTAAATTACTTCAAAGACTGAAACCATATTTCGCATCATGTTGGTTTTTAACCAACTAAAATTGTTTGAACACCACTACATCCAGTAATCATCTTTCTATTTCCACCAACATAACATGAAAACAAACAATATAATTAGACAATCAAATATAACAGTAACAAAATGATATCTCAATTTGTAAATGATGAAATAAAACATGTACATATCAATCTTTGTTTCCATCACCCTCATTATCTTCCTCGGTTGGAATGCTAACACTATTGTTCTCAAAAGCATGTTTAGATCTAGGGTCATGTCTTAATATAAACCACCAATCTCTATCCAACATATCTAGGTAAAAGAACACTTGGTTCCAGTGTTTTGGGAAAACATAAAGCTCATTTTTTCATCTCACATCTTTCTAGAGTTGATACATATCAACCCACTATCACAATCTCTTCCTTTACATTATTTTTGTCGAATATGTCCCAACACCTACACCTAAAAATAACACATTGGAAAGATGAGAAGTCCACTTGAATGATCTCTTGTAAAGTTTTTGACATAACCCAACATCCCTCCTATCAGGTTTTAATCACATTGTCTGGAACGACTAGATTGGTCGAACTCAACTTCCACTCTATAGTCTTGTGTAACACGCCCATCATCAACATCCTCGGTGTGAAAATAATGTCCATAATCCCACATAGATGGGAACGAATGCACCTTTACGAAAAGTTAACAAATGATAGTGTCATATGTCTAAAAACCAAAGCATTAATATATTAAATATAGATGTCACAATTCAAAGTTGCATTATAATGTTAGAAATGTACATAAATATTTTATTACCGAGTATTTTCTCTCGATCCCAATGTTTAGTGCATCCTCCTCTTCCAGCAGATAACGACCAGATGCACCATATTTCTCTCGGGTTTGGTTTGCAATGCAACCATTGGGACAAATCATTGGCACATTTTATTTTAAATGATTTAGAAAAGACATGATTCTACCATGCAACCACCTGAATTCTTTTCTGTCAATGTCTCATTTCCTCCTCTTCTCTTCATACAATGCAACCCATGATTGTGTTGCCTCTGCATTGTAAAGAATGAATTTATTGATTGCATTAATTTCTGAATTTGTTGTTGTATTCATGGAAACAAAATCACATTTAGTACGTATGGGATGAAATATATATTTTTAAGTTTGTTGTGAATAGTTACTATGTGGAAATGTGAAGATTGAAATATAAGTGACTTACTCCTTTTCAAGCACCTTTTTTCCTTTGTTTCCAGTAACTCCCCTTACCTTTTGTCCTCATCATGTTCATCATCCCAAATCATTGCACTTGGTGTGTCATCAATTTGCTTGATGTACTCACTGGAATAATAGAATGAATCATATACTATGTACCCCTCTTCCATAGAACCCTCGGGTTTTTCCCTCTGCCAAACTTAATCCCTTCAATTTTTTCATGTACCTATCCAAGAAGAACATCCAATGACATGAGACCACCCCAACTAATTCAACTTCATCGACTAGGTGAATTAGAAGATGAATATGCAAGTCCATGAAATACCCTAGAGAAGTCGTACACTGGCTTTTGTAGGTATTTGGACCACCTAGATTTAATATAATGTCCACAACATTTACATCCATGATAACATTTTGTTACAAGACCTGCAATGTTATGGCATACAGAGCACGTTGTCAGTGTTTAATATTGAGATAGTCACAATGAATTAAATATACCAAAATAAATTGCTTTGAATATAAACAAATCAAACAACATATTTACCTTAGCAAACTCTCAACCCTGGATAATCATGTGTGGTGTATGCACATATGCCATACAATGTAAAAATTCTCTCTGATGGGATGGGTCTCGATACATCATATACCTGTAACCCTTCCCATAATGCCTTAAACTCTTCGATCAATGGTCATGAGTAAACATCCATATTCTTCACTTATCTTCTACCAAGGACTATAAGATCCAACATAAGATGTTCATTCTTTACGAACAACCATGGGGGGATATTGTTATTGATCACCACTACAAGCCAAACAGTATACGTGTTGTCTAGTTGGGAATATGGGCTAATGCCATCAATGGCTATGCTCAATCTAAGGTTGCATACTTCATCCTTGAATTTATCGAGACATGTATCCTCTATATGCTTCATGGATATTGAATATGTTGGGATTCACAACACTCCTTCCTCACTTCAATGCAATGCATGCCGTCCCTGCAACATAGCTAATTCTTTGCAATAAAGAGTCTTTGAATCCTTGGGATTATAGGCATGTGCCTCAATATCTTATGAGGAGGACCATGTGCTTTAGCCTTGTTATTCAATTATGTGTACCTTCTCTTCCCACATTTTGGACATATATATTTGTATGCATATTCACCTCTATATAGAATACAATAATTGGTACATGCATGATATGACATGTACTCAACACCCAATATTTCATTTTCCTTCTTGCAGCTTCCAGGAAAGACATTATCATTCAGAAGTAACTTATCTTTGAATAACTTGTATTTAGTGGGCAATACAAATGTACAATGTCACTTAACATTCATAAAATCGACCATTTTCAATGATCATTGTGTAACAAGATTCCTCAAAATATAATGTAGTTGATGGTCACTAACCTCAACATCGTTGAGAAATTCGTGTCATACATGCCATACTTTGCTTTCAAGTTGTACAGTAACATTGTCGTCCCCAACTGTGTAGACTTTGATTGACCATGTTGTGGAATTTTCCATTTTAAGGCTTTCAGAGAAGGCTTTAGTGATACGAGTGTCATCCCCTTGCTCATTGTCCTAGAATGTATGAAAAAAAATTGCATCCATGGCACTCCTTTGTCATAATAACTCATCCATACCAACATCTAATTCATTGCCTCCATTGCCAACATGCGAAGAACTTCTATCATAGTAGGAATTCCTAATTGGTGAGGATGGACGCAATGGAAATTGAGTAGGTGGTTGATTCAACCATGTTTAGTATGATTCGTCTCGAAGTTGCGCTCTTTTTTCATCTTTCTCTCAATTTGACATTGTACTAGGATGCAACAGAAGATGGTAGGAAGGTTGTTCATAATCAGAATCCTGATTTAAAAATATTGAACATTACATTGATTATGTTAGTAAGCACAATGCAATTGGTTTGATATATTATTATACAAAACAATTATTTCAAAAGCACGAGAGTCATTTCCATTACAAAATGATAAGCTACAAACAATTTATAAAGAAAACGGTCAAATTGAGTGATAAGTTAACATCAACTCCACATTTAATATAGAAATTTAAAATTGAGAAACACATTTCAAATTTAATTTATAAATTAAATTAACAATTTATAAAACATAATTTCAAACTAAGCAATACATTAACATGGCTCCATTGGAAATTGAGAAATACAATTAATCAATGGTTTTTTTTATCTTACGCCCCAAATGGAATGTCTAAGGATAATCCCAATGCAAGATGTCTCTAATGAGCGGTTGGTGGTCTGCGAAAGTTGTAGTTTATTAAAAATTTGTCATCGGGAGACAAACTACATATTGCATGTACAACAACAAGTATTGACGCTTTCCTTTTCATAAAGAACTCCTTGTCATTGAAGTGTTCCTCAAATGAACAATTTGCATAAAATAAAGAGCACCTAGAACTATTTACGAACCCTGCAATATTTCCATGAGTGCATGGACGAACATCTATATATAATAGGTTCTTCCTATTAAAGTTTCCAGAAATATAACCATTCATGCACATACTATACATGGAAATCCTAGGCTTGTATTTAACAATATTCAAGTAATCAGATAGATAATACATAGGACCACAAAATGGCATAAGTGCTACTGATTGTTTAAAAGGAACAAGTATTTGTGAAAGGATAAGCAACCCAAGATTTGCAACATCAATATTAGACTTCGCAATCATAAAACGATAACCACAAAAGGAGAATTCAGTCCCAACATCAGGTATAGGTAGAGAAGACGACCAAGCACCATACAAAGGACGGTTGTAAGAATTTTGATATTTAATTTGCAAATTCACAAGAAGGGAGCAATCATTGCTACCCTCCAACAATTGGACGGACATCAGTGTGTACTTGGACAATATTTCTCTCAACTCATGCAACTTTTTGGATCTTCTAGTAGAGATGGGTTGGGTGACATTCAAAGCATACTTTGGAACACCAAAACTTTCAAATGACTAAAACTAAGCATAGGGGTTCGTCAATTTAGGATGATACATAGTTGTGTTGGCTTCCAATGTTTTCAAAAAAGAGCATAGGAAATAGTTATTGCGTGTATTTTATATATCACCTCTTGGATTCTTTACTGCAGTAGGGGGTATTAGACCATCAACATTGGGCAATCTATCATTTTTGCAATGGGTGAGTGTGACACCCCTAGAGTTCTCCTTCAACCCTTGACATTTTGAACAACCACAAACTACTGGGGTGTCATAAAATAGTTCTAGCTCACAGTGAATTACTCTTGATGAACCGAGACTATGGCTTGAAGATAACATGTTACAATTTGCGGGGTAAAGCGACTGCCCATTTTCATCTACAAACTGCTTGCGATATCTTGTTCGTGATAAGAGCTTGCGGTGTTTGGAAATGGTGGATCAATGTCTTTTGCATCTGAACTCAAACTTGAATCTACATCCTACAATAAAGAATAAATTAATATAATTTCAGATTCACATGGATAAGTGACATAAATTCAAATAAATAAAAAATAAATAAATAAAAATCAAACTTACTAGGGATGGAAAGGGAGAACTTGTCAAATTTTGAACATGATGGAATGAGATGGAATATGAAGAATTGGCCATTTGATACTATAATTTTTTTTCTCTGCATTTGAGCCAAATAAACAATCAATATACATATCTACAATCCTAAATTTTTTCCAAGCACTATATTCCAATCTAACTTTCAATATAGTTTAGAAACCATTATGTATGAACAAGGTGATTTTAAACAACATATATATACTATGAAATATTGTAATTGTTGTCGATGAATAATAAAATAAAACTTGAGATGAATATATATTTTTAGGTGGAAACACAAAATCCAGCATTAAATTTTCTTAGTAGTGCATCTATTTAAATATACACACACTGGTGCGCTAAAAAATACTAAACGCGCTGGTGTGCAAAAACTATAAATGCACTGTGAAAATAATCTCCGCAAAAGCTCCCTCGAGAGAAAATAACTGCTACATTTGGTAGTGGATATTTATACATGCATTGTACATAGTTATTCCAACTGGTGCATATCATAAATACAAATGTACGAGTGCATTACTGATGCAGGAGCATCCTGCTCTCCTTTCAAAATTCAAGCTCAATGCTTGACCAGACCTAGAAGGGGTCTTTAATTCTGAATTGATGGTCTCCAAACCATCACATTGTAATTAACTTATGTAAAATATGTGATTCTAGATGGATAATGAGTCAATTGGGTGAGTCAATAGGTGAGTGATGATTCATTGATGAGTCATGTAACAGAACCCTCATCTAATGGTAGTGAGTCATAGGATAGGTTTGATAGTTTGAGTTAATTAAGCATGTTGTTGAGTGTATTGAGGATCTAAACCAGAATGGTTCATAAATGTCGTTGTGTATAAATATGTAATACTACAAGGCATAGACAGACATAAGACAGAGAGAATAGGAGTAGTAGAGACAGATATACAAAGGTCATTAGGGTCTGTAGGAATCAAGCAAGTCCAATTAAAGATGTATCGGGGCCTGAGGAGATCAGAACACAGGTTCTGAGACAATTATGAATGTATGTGAATGAATAAAACCTATTTTGGAATATCTCTATGTGTAAATGTAATTTTGTCTGAATGAGTGATTTCATAAGTATGTGTGTGAATTCTTGTTTAAATCTATGTTAATATTCGATAAGCATGTGTGTGAATTCAAGGCTTATGAGAAGGAGGGAAACAAAGATCGATTGATCGATTCTCTGATCAATTGAAGAGTAATTAGGTGAACAATCCATTGATTATTTCATGAATGAAATGTGTGTAGAGTAACCTTGTTACAGGTTTCTGGATCTGCAGATCAATCACTGCAAGGATTGGTGAAACTGAGATTTAATCCTGTGCAAGCTTGGATGGTCGAGATCGTGGAAGGAGAAAATCCATGGCTATAAATTGATTCCGCAAATAAAAGTTATGCCTAAGATAACCATAAGCTGATAGTCCATACGCTTGACAATCATGTGGTGGAGATTAAAGCTCAACAGAAGATCAACGGTCGTAGTTAATTTATGTAGCAAAGGGACGTATATCCGCAGAGTTAGATCGCGATCCACAACTGGAGACAAATCAACGATCAAGGGAAGAGCCGCAAGGATCGACAGTGCAGAAGAGTTAAAGTGCAAGAAACCCAAATTCAAAAAAAAAAATTGGAACAAATATCTGCAACCCGCAATCCGCAGTGGGAAGGGAAGTGCGGAAAGGTGCATGTGGAAGGAGAATTGCGAATGCATAAGTGAAGAAGTTCGAAAATTGGAGAAGTGATTTTTCTGATTTCTGCATTCTACATTGTGAAAAAGGTGAATGCGGAAAGCCCATTGCGAAAAGGAGTGTGTAGAAAGATTGGAATTGTGGAAAGTTGGAAGGTGGAATGGATAGTTGTGGAAACCCAAAAAATACAAGGATTTGGGTTGCAAAACAAGGTTTAAGACAACAATTTGGTTGTCAAGAAGGGTTTAAAGTCCCTCCATTGTCTGAAGTTCATGTGTTTGATCTCAGAGGTGGAAAAAAGGTATGCCACCAAGGTGGGGTTGGCATCAGTTTGGTATCAGAGAAGAACAAGGATTCTGTGTAACAATTAGCAGAGACAAGAGGTAAATCAATTTCTGATTTTCAATTCATTTTAAAATTGAGGACTAACAATTATGTTGAGAGGGTTAGTCGGGTGATTCAGAATTGATTTAAATTAAGATTTGCAGATAGAGAGTGTATGGTTAAATTTGATTATTAGCCACAGGAGAGTGTCCTTGAAAGTATTTGATAAGTGCAAGCATGGAGTTATGATGCATGGAAAGAGTATTGAGTCAAACTACTCTTGAGAAATTGAAGAATGCAAAGGTAAAGAATTTCTGGAAATTGTTCTTAAATTTGAAGACTAATAATTGTGAGTGTGTTATGCTTAGTCTTGTACAAGGGATCATAGAAGATATTGGAGGGGAGGAGTATAGGCTCTCTATTAGGAGAAATTGCAGATAGTGGTTATAAACCAGAGACAAGAAAGAAAAGTGCAGATGAAAAATATCATGAAGAAGATCTTTTGAAGATATGGATGGAGATATTTTCATTCAACTGTACAAGTGAAAATTCTAAAGGTATGGATTGTTTGATGTTTGTATTTTAACTCTGGTTATACGAATTTATTAACAACAAAGAACAGAGAAGTTCTTGATAAGAGGAAAGAGGAAGCAGTGGCAGAACCAGAGAAATCCAATAGAGGTTGGACAAGAAAGGACTAGTACATGTTCTAAAAAAGGAGTGGACCTGCATAAGACAAGAAGAGAAAAGGAGATACTCAAAAGGTTCTAGTGAGATGACCAGAGATACCAAAAGGACAAGATCAAGGAGAGATAGCTTGTTGAGGTATAGCAAACAAGTATGGAGACTTGTTGGAGGTGAAAGCTTAGTTACTGTCCACAAGTGAACATGATGAAGTTCACAAAAGAGGAGAAGGAGACAGAAATAATGACTACTGAAGGTGATTGCAGGGGTTCAGAGAAAAGCCACATCATAAGAAAGAAGAAAGAGAGTAGCAAAGAATTTCTAGAGTTAGCAAGATACATTTTGTGCTTTGAGAAGCATATACAAGCAGCTCCTGAAGAATAGAACCAGAGGTATGGTCAGGTCATGAAAAGGGAGGTAAGATGGAATTCACTACAGGTGAACCTATAGCAAAAGATGTTTGTTGGATTGAAGAAATAACTCAAAGAAGTTGAGTATGAGATGGAGGTTTCATATTGTGAACCTGAACAGGGTCCTTTGCTTGGAGAGGATGATGAAGCATAAAAAGAGAGACCAATTGAGAGTCTCATGAATTCTATAAAGAGTACAGATCAACTTATGGAGGAGATCACTATGAGGCCAAATGAGACCAAAAGGCCTTATGTTTTTTAGGCTAATGATTTGTTTGTGATTGCAAGTTTTATTGCAAATGATAGGCAGTCTTTTGAAATTGTCTCAAAATTTGATGAAGTCGCATATGATGAAGAAAGTCTCTCAAATGAGGAAAGGTCTGAACTATTGCAGCAAAAGGAACTCATTGATGAGTTGCTTGATGGAGGAACACAGTCAGTTGAAGATGATATGAAGATAAAAGAAAAAAAATAAATGTGCAAAGACATTTATACAAGGCATAATCAAGATTGTATCCTGATGAAGGAGAGAGTTGAAGAGTCACCTTGGAATCTCATGAAGTCTGAAGAAATAGGTGATGGTGAAAGGGATATGATGTTTTGTTCAAACCAACACAACAGGGGGATGCCATAGGGAATATCAACAGGGACTTCAGAGTCTCATGTTTTTGAAACTAATTATTGGTGTATGATTGTAGGTATTGAAGCACACTTAGATGATGTGCCTATGCAAGTTGTCAAGCATAGGATGGATGCTTTTGGGGAAAAAAGAAAGATCAGAATTAGACCATTGACAGAAGAATATGTTCATTGTTATGAAGAAGAACATAAAATCATCTTAGAAAAATATGGTGCAGGAGAGGGACTAGCTGAGAGTCTCATGAACTCTTGGGAGATTTCAAATCAACAAAAGAATATGCTGATAAGAGGGTCAATGGGAGATAAAAATTTCAATATTTCTGAAATTATGAATTGTGTATATTTGCAGGAATAACATGTGATGAGCCTTGTGAGGTTGTTCCATAGGTAAAAGAAGAAGGAGAGTATCCATGTATTCTTGACATGGATCGAAGCCAGAAGTTTGTTCTAGGATTGAAGGACGAGATGACATGGTCTCGTGGAGATAAACAAAAGAGAACACTTGCATATTTGGATAGTGGTGTTGCTGACATACAAGGGAAGAAATCTGTCATGACACAGGAAGAGACTATATTGTCTCAAAAGGGTGATCAGTGTATAAAATAACTTGTTGTTGCAGAGTTGGTTAATGAAGACAAAGGAATATTTTCTAACCTCAAAAAATATGATGAAGAGTGAGAAATGTTAGAAAATTGGTTGATCAATCCAAGGATTGATAATCATGAGTGCTTAATGTTTGATTGCAGCATTAGAAAAATAGAAAGTAAAAACACTGGATTATATTGTAATTTAGTGGATAGTAGCTGAGAGTCAAGAGGACAGTAGCAGTTTCAAGAGAAGAAGATGCAGGTATACCAGGAAAAGGATAGACTGGACATGGAGATTGAAGAATTAAGGTTGCTAATGGTGAATATGTCTCAGAGAAGACATGAATAAAGAATGAATATTTACATCAGCAGAGAAAATTGGTAGAACAATGGCAGAACATAGATGACAGAAGAAGATTGCATAAGCAAGGCTAGTGGAGCATTGCAACAGAAAACTTGGAAACTAGGAGAACTAAAGATGACAAAGACAGAACAACATCATGAGATGGATGATTAGGTTCATAATAAAGTTTGGGATCCATGCATACTAAATATGGAAGGCTATGACCAGGAGGTCATATTTATTTCTTCTTGGGGAGTCTAATGCAAGAACATCCTTCTCTCCTTTCAAAATTCAGGCTCAATGCTTGATTGGACCTGGAAAGGGGTCTTTAATTCTAAATTTATGGTCTTCAAACCATCACATTGTAATTAAACTTATGTAAAATATGTGACTCTAGATGGATAATGAGTCAATTGGGTGAATCATTAGGTGAGTGACGAGTCATTGATGAGTAATGTAATAGAACCTACGTCTAATGGAAGCAAGTCATAGGATAGGTTTGATAGTTTGAGTTAATTAAGCATGTTGTTGAGAGTATTGAGGATCTGAACCAGAATGGTTCATAAATCCTGTTGTGTATAAATATGTAAGCCTACAAGGCATAGACAAATAGAAGACAGAGAGAATAGGAGTAGTAGAGACATAGATACAGAGGTCAGTAGGCTGGCCTGTAGGAATCAATCAAGGCCAATTAAAGATGCATCAGGCCTAAGGAGATCAGAACACAAGTTCTGAGAAAATTATGAATGTACAGTTTCATTGTGTGAATGAAGAAAACCTATTTTGGCATATCTATGTGTGTAACTGTAATTCTGTCTGAATGAGTGATTTCATATGCATATGTGTGAATGCTTGACTAAATCTCTATTAATAGTTGATAAGCCTATGTGTGAATTCAAGGCTTCTAAGAAGGAGGGAAACAGAGATCGATTGATCGATTCTCTGATCAATCAAAGAGGAATTAGGTGAACAATCCATTAAGGATTTCATGAATGAAATGTGTGTGTAGAGTAACCTTGTTGCAAGGTTCTGGATCTGCATATTGATCACTGCAAGGATCCATGAAACTGAGATTTAAGCTTGTGCAAGCTTGGATGGTCAAGATCATGGAAGGAGCAAATCCACAGCTGTAAATTGATTCTGCAAATAAAAGTTATGCCTCAGACAACTGTAAGTTGATAGTCCATATGCTTGACAATCATGTGGTGGAGATTAAAGTTTGACAGAAGATCAATAGTCGTTAATTTCTGCAGCAAAGGGACGTAGATCCGCAGAGTTAGATCATGATCCATATTTGGAGACAGATCAACGATCGATGGAAAACTCGCAAGGATCGACGGTGCGGAAGAGTTGAAGTGCGAAAAAAATAAGTTGGAACGAATATCCACAACCCGTAATCCATAGCAGAAAGGTGCGTGCGGAAGGAGAATTGCATATGTAGAAGTGCGGAAGTGCAGAAGTTTGAAAATTGAAGAAGTGAGTTTTCTGATTTCCACATTCCACATTGTGGAAAAGGTGAATGCAGAAAGCCCGTTGCAGAAGGGAGCGTGCAGAAAGATTGAAATTGTGGAAAGTTGGAAGGTGGAACAGATAGTTGTGGAAACCCAAAAAATACAAGGATTTGGGTTGCGAAACAAGGTTTACCACAACAATTTGGCTGTTAGGAATCATTTAAAGTCCCTCCATGCTCTAAATTTCATGTGTTTGATCTCAGAGGTGGAAAAAATGTATGCCACCATGGTGGGGTTGACATCCATTACATATAGATGCACACCGATGGACACATATTTTTTAAACTAACGTGATGTCGATTCCTAATTAAAAAAAACACATTGGTGTGTGATAAATGTAAATGCCCCATGAAATATCCTCCACAAAAGCTCCTGCAATAGAAAATATCCGCTACATTTTGTAGAGGATATATATACATGCATTCTTACAACTATCTTGCATTTCGGTGTGTTTATTATATACAAGTGCACTGGTGTGTGTAATAAGTATACACACACCGACCGAATTTTTTTGAAGCAACGGGATATCGATGTGTCTTACATAATGATGCACCGATGCTTCATAGACATAGGTGCACCGTACTGCCAAAAGTTAAAAATAAAAATAAAAATCCACAAGCTATTTTTTCCCTAAACTGAAAAATGGTAGCAATTTTAAGTTCGAAAAAGTAATTCAAAACTGTGTTTAAAAGAAAAAAAACCTAAACATTAATTCATTCTTTTGTCAATAATTTTAGGGGAGAGCTTTCAAACAAAGACTTATGCAGGAGGTCTTTGGAGCAATTGGATTATTCTGACGATCGAAATTTGTCAGGTATGTTGAATGAGATAGAACCCTACGTAGTAAACATTTCATGTAAATAATATTGTAGATGTTATTATTTTATTTATAAATTAAGTAGATTTAGAAAGAAAATAAAATTCATACATACCTTCAACGTTGCAACCCTTCTCTTCTCTGTACTTATTTTCGTTTGTTGTGGCTGCAAAATTTTAGATTAGGATTTAAATCCTTCTACTGTTTCGCAAAATTATGATTTCACCTTTTAGGGAGTTTGGATTTGTTGAATTTGTGAATATATATAAATATTAGGGTAAGATGGGCTCATTATTTGGATTGAATTTGTAATGAGTTGACCCTACTTTTTTTCTTATTTTGAAAAAAACGAATGAGTCAAATTCGATACGTTTTGGTTTCCAAAACGCATCGGTGCACATATCGTTATGGCGCACCGTTGTCGAGATACGACACAAAAAATATTTGTAGTTTTATGTTTTTGGTTTTCTGTAATCAGTGCGTTTATAAAAAATAGCAGTGATAATGGCGGAACTCCCCTTTTTATTTCCATAAAATTATAAATGGTTTTCAACCATTCACAATGCATTTTTGTTGGTATAACACATCGGTGTTGTTATATTTTATAAACACGCTGGTGTGTTTATTTGACTACACGCACTTGTGCAACTATATATGTATGCGCATCAATGTTCTTGAATTTATAAAATGCATCGTTTACAGAGTTGTTTTCTGTTTTGAAGGTCTACAATTTATTGGGATAATATATTTATAGCAGTCATTTTACGTTTCTAGGAAGATTATGAAAATCTCAAAGGGTGAACGAGGTGATATGCAAAATGTGCCAATAGGAGTGTCCAAAAAAGTGTACAAGGATCAGATTTCACGAAATAGACATAATTGCATTGCTAGAGGAGTCATCTCAATAACAACATGCTTCAAATGTATGAAATCATTGTTTCTTAGGATTATGTAAATCTCATTAATTAACTCATCATTAAATATTAATTTTCAATTGTTTTGTTAATGCAGAAAAATAAAAGAAAATGGAACCCAATCAACACACAAGATAGGACATATAGCAAAGTTTGTGAGTATTTGTAATTTTCTAATAAAAATTAAGATTCTGTACTGGTTGTGATTTGTATATTTGATTTTTTTTGTTTTCATTGCCAATCCTTGTATGTCTTCAAATAGGTGTTTGCATATAGAGAAGAACCATCAAATGAATTGATTGACATTAGGTTAAGCAAGGATTGTGAGTATATGTTGGTGTATCAAAAATTAATTGTGGATTTTGTAAGCATCTATATCTTTTGCTTCTGCTATTTTATAATTAAAAAAAAAACTTTATATTAAATCTATGATTAATTGATGTAACGGGGCATAAAACTTGCAAGAAACAAAGTATGGAGTGGAACCAACAGAAGAATTGCTAATGGAAGACATGAGGCATGGTTTTGAAAGAATGTGTATCATTCATGACTCACTTATTACTATGTAGGTACATCACTTTTCAATTTATAGTCATGTATACTATCTATTTTATTTCTCATTATTCTCGGCTATGTAGATACACTCAGTACACTTTAGTTTTATGTTTGTAGATGGAAGATGAACTAGAAGAGGACAAAAATTGGGCCAATCAACAAAACATTCAACAAAATAACCCAAATGATGCAAGTGGATCGAGCATCGATAGCAGCTCCAACGAAGAATGATGATCCATATTTAATTTTGATGTTAAAGCAAGTAGTTGTAACTTTGTAATTATTTTGAAATAACTGCCTATGAAAATAAGACATTCTGTATAATAATGTACTGGGCATACTATCTGAATTGAAAAACAACATTTTACCAATAAGTGGAACAATTACATGCATGTTGACATTTTGATTATTGTTATCTATATGTTGTGCTATTTTGAATGACAAAGGCAGTGACAATATTGATTTTTAATAAAATAAAATAAAATTATTCAATTGCATTCTTCAATGCTAATGTCAAATATTACATGTGAAACGGTACATTGTTAATTAAATGTATGGATGATTAAATATTACAATTAATGTTTTCATCTATGATATTTCAATTTCAAATAAATAATGTAACTACAATGTCAGTAGTCACTTTTCAAATAATCATATGCGATGCTTTTGATAATTAATGTTGCTCTGGTGCCTCTACCCGAGCACTAATAAAACTCACAAACTCAATCACTGAAATTGATATACTTGGCTACAATGTCTGTAAACATTGTTCAAAGAATCATATTCGACGTGATTGGTAATAGAAGACACACCGGTGTGTCTACCATAATTAGGAGCTCAAGTGCACATACCATTATTAGGATAACTAGGGCATCTACCATAATTAGGAGCATCGGTCCAATTATGTTAATTAAACTCATAATTCAATTTTAAAATAAAGGTTTTTACTTGTCAGATTGCGTCACGAGTGCGTTTAAATTTATTTTAAGCATCGATACATATAATTGGTTTATACACATCGGTGTGTATCATTAGTTAATAAGCATCGATGCATATCATTGGTTAATACACACTGGTGCGGTCATATCAAATGATCGGTACGTCATTCAAATTCTGAAAATTTTGGTGCTCTTTATCTTTGACTGCATCGATGCGAATACAGTACAGTGTGCAACACTGGTCTGTTTTGTTAGAAAACGCACCGATGTGTTTAGTTTAAAAAAACACCAATAAAAAAACATCTGCTAAAACATTTATCCGCAAAGTTTTTCCTATTATAACATGTATTTGTTACGACCTCCGTTAAAACATCTGCTACCATTAGCCGAGGTTGTAGTGGAGGTTTTTTTCTTTACAATCTTCTAACATTAAAAGCCTCTGCTATAGGGGATTTTCCTTGTAGTGTAGAAAAGGTTGAAATAATCCAGCCACATGTTTATGTTATACTTTTACTTGTTGGCATTCAAGGCACCTTGCAATATATTCTACCACATCTCTCTTCATTCTAGTCCATAAGTATTCCTTCCTTTCTGCAAAAGTCATATTTGGTAACCTAGATTCCTTGAAGATGGTTCCTTATGCATCTCTTCCATGATGTATGTTCTTAGCTCTACAAAGTTGGAAATGTACAACCTGTCTTTGTAAACCAACAATCCTTCTTTAGTCATTTGATAACTCCCATATTTATGTTCACATGACTCTTATTGTAAACCATTTCTTACTTGGATGAAATGTTCATCACCATTAAGAGCTTCCTTCAGTCTAAGTTTCAAATTATATTTACAAGTATTGATGGCTTCCATATGTATCTCTTGCATGCTTTTGTTAAGTGTGTCCACTACCTTATTCTCTTTCCCTTTAATGTGCTTTATTTCAAAATCAAATTCACTCAAGAAGGCCAACCACCTATCTTGTCTAACATGCAAGTGTGGTCGATCAAACAAATCTTTCATTCCACTATGATTTGTCATGAGTAAAAATATCCTTCCTATCATGGTCTTTGAGTTTCCTATATTCATAACACACCGCATGGTTATCTTGCATAAGGACACCACCAAGTCCTTCTCCACGTGCATTTATGTACACCAAAATGTCTTAGTTGGGATCCATTAATTTTAGTTCGGTGCACTAGTAAGAATATGATTTAACTACTAAAAACTCTCCTCACATTTTGCTGACCATACAAAATTTCACCCCTTTCTTTTGCAATGAGAATATTGGATGTCCCAATTTGGAGAATCCCTAACTGAATATTCTATAGCACACCATGAGGCTCATAAATGATCTCACATCTGTCATAATTTTAGGAGTAGACCACTTGATTATGGCCTCAATTTTATTTGGATCAACCTCTATTCTTTCTTCCAAGATGATGTGCCCCGAGTAATGGATCTACTTTTGATAGAACTCACACTTGCTAAACTTTGCATATAAATGATGCTCTCACAAGATTTGCAAAACCATTTTAAGATGCTCTTCATGCTCTTCTTCATTTTTTTAGTAAAGTAGTATGTCATCAATGAAGACAAGTATAAATTTATCCAAATACTCATTGAAGACACTATTAATAAGGCACATGAACATGGTTGATTGTAACACCCTAGTTTTGATCCCTAATGTAATTGTCATAACCCCAAAATTTCATAAAAATTTAAAATTTTTAAGACAACATAAAATGTCTAAATACGCAGTTTACTAACTGCTAGCGGTTAGTGGAAAATGAAACAGTTTAACAATTGGTATTAATTAGTTTCATAATACAATAACTAATACAACTTTCATTTTCATAAGGTATATAAGAATGACCTGCATCCAGATTTCTTTAGGCTTTACTAATAATTTTACTTTTTGGCAAGTAGGTGAAATCTATCTTTGAAAACTTGGGCTTACTTAGCATTATGCTAACGCATATGGACTACTGGTTCTTACAGGTTCAACAGGTAACGATCGAACAAGTAGGAGTTTAATTCATAAGGTAGCAAGAAGTATGTTTGTTGCAAGTTAAAATGCTAGTAAATAAACTAATTATTTAAAAGCAAGCTCTGATGAGGTAAAGTAATTGTCTTCTATAGTTTTTGTTTCTAAGACAGTATTCCATGCTTAGTCATAAGATTGTTAACTTTATCATACTTAGCTAAGCAAAAGATACTTACTGTGAGCTTAAAGCTCAAGTTCTTCATCATACAATTACTTCTATTTTAACATGCTTATATCGCTAATGTTATGTTTAAATGTACTGTCTTTTATTCATGAAAGTACTTTTATCAATATCGAAGGTAAAGATTTCCAATGGAGTACATGTTTCTATTTTGTCTTTTTCTTACTGGCCATGGAATTTATTAACCTGTTGTTTGTATGTAATTATACTAATCATCAAGTTATAAACCTTAGTACTTAAATTATTATTTTGCTGCATGTATTATTGTAACTATATACAATACCACCTTATTTTATAATGTGTCAATATAATTGATGCTTGCATCATGTAGAAATCTTCTACCTGGAAAATTTCCATGGCATTATAAGTTTGTTCTTGTAACTAGATACATCATCTTAAGATGGAATACTATCTACCACCACTTATATAAAGTCGAAATCATAGGTAAATACATTATCAGTATTTTTTTTCCTATAATTTATAAACTTTGTGCATGGTTTATACAATAGTAAAATTACTATTATAATGTTGCCTCACTTGTAATAAGTTGTAGTTTACAATAACTACTATGGTAGATTTTTATACCTAGAACTTCTAATCTAAGGTCTATATCAATGAAACATTATAACAAAGATTCATATACTATGCTAGAACCCAGTAAGCACAATTGACTTTATAAATAATGATAAGATTCATTATTATTATCATTGGTAAGTTGAGCATACAAAACATTATTTGTACAAGTTTACACTAAGGTCGAGCCTTGTGGTTGTTTATTTGACATGGTTTAAAACACCTTTACTCTCTAGTCACATGACATATATTAGTTAATAGAAATTCTAGCTAACCTTAAACCATCGATTGCGAATAGTATAGTTTGAGCTTCAAATAATATGTAAATGTTTTAAAGTCGTTTTGCAAAGTGAACATACAAATTGTTATTTGGAAAATGTTTATTCTATGGTCAACAACATAGAATCATTGTTAACAATTATCATAAACCTCTATACTGTCGATTACAATGATATAGTTTATGTTTTCATTAGTGAATATATATATATATATATATATATATATATATATATATATATCCGTTCCATAGTCGATTACATAGTTTGTTTATTGATCATTGCAATAATAAATTGATAATTGGAACGCAGATCGACTATAGACAAGAACCTTGCGGGGTTGAAAGATTTGGAGGGCACATGGTCTACTCTCATCCATGCATTGCTGACTTAAAAGACAGAAAACCCTATTCACCTGTCATTTTACTTCGAGGGTTTCGCTGGCCTGTGGGCTGCTCTGTGTATTTTTCTTGGCGGCCATGAGAGGTTGTTCCTCTGCTTGCTTGCTTCGTAGCTTGTGTTTGTTACTGTTGTAGTCTCAATACTCAGTTTTTAGGTCACGACTCTTCGTGGTTGGGAGCCTTACTGTGCGAGTGGTTATTTGTTAAGTGTTTGGCTCGCGGCATGTCCATGGTTTCAGTTCTATTTTTCTTGTGGCTTGTCACGGCTTTGTGAAGCTTAAGTTTGTTGACATTGTCTCCACTCCAGGGTCAACATAGGGGTTTGAATACTTCCCTGTATAAATTGCTAAAGCTGGTGATAGCTTCTTCGTTGCTCGAATTCTCTTCTTACTTGCAGGTAAGACAACTCAATTCTTTATTAAGAAAAACTCTTGTTTAATTTATTTACACAGTTAGGGATTAAGCTTAGAAGCTGAGCATTATTCTAACGCTCGATAATGTGCTCTTTACAGGAACCCATGACAGCTCCAATATTCAGTGGAAAAAAGACAGAGGCTGGCTTCAATGGACTCGTGGCCCCAACCAGTAAGCCTTGATTTCAAATATGGGTTTTGCCCTACTTGAAATGAGGGTTAATGAAGGAAAAACACACTGCTTGGAAGCCTGTTTCGGTTTCTTCGTTAGTTAAGAAGTTTTATCATGTTGCTTTCCAGTTTTACTTACAGACCCTTGTTGTTATGCTGGGTAATACTGACCCTTGAGCCGTGATATGTATTTTTGTTAAGTCTTATCCTTACGGCCTGACAATGTAATACAGTTGTTTTTAATTAAAGAAAGACTTCGTCAATTTTGGAGATTTGTCTCATTTTTTTACAGTGGTTTTGTTAACCTATAAATAATGTGTTATTTTACTATCTTAAAAGGTTTATAAAAGTTATTTGTTTGTAAAAAGACTATGATCAGTCTATTGCATGAATTCTAGCCTTCTTGATAATTTTGTTACATAGTTAATAATGTAAAAGGTTAAAACTTAAATAGATTAATTTATAATTGGATAAATTAGTTGTTAGGGTTTCGACCCTCAGGTTTTTCTTTCACAGGTTATAAGCCTGTTTATTAAAAATAATTAGCTCCTAAATATGAAATTATGAGTTTTATTTCGTTTAATGTTTATATTTACATTTAATTTTTATTTACCGTTCTGTAAATTATAATTATTTAGATCTCTGCAAAGAATAAAAGGTTAACTCTAGAACTCTATTTATTTTTCATAAATAAAGGGTTTATAAATGTAACCCTAATCTGGTTTTTATTAAGTAATAGTTTTAAGATTTAGTTAATAGTTTAAAAGAAGTATTGTTTGGTTAATAACTTGTTTAAATACTTAGCTATTATCTCCTATAAACATTTATTTGTAACAGTATACTATTACTGTAACTCTAGTGTAGTTTAATATTTCTTTTCCTGCAATTTTATTTAGTTACACTAAAATAAAACAGTAATACAAACAAACCCTAACACTGCTTTTTCATTGTATTCTAAACATTGAAATAAAATTTTACTCTGCTATCAACAAATACAAAATCCTATCTTCATTCTCTTAAGAATTCTTTCATTTACCTAAAGCACTCTAACTATGCTAGAGTACGACCTGGTTTCCAGGTGTGGAAAAACACAGCTTAGAAATTTGAATTCTTTCTATTTCATTTCTCTAAACCATTTTTATTTCTATCACAATCTAATAATAATACTAAATCTAACATTTCACAAACTCTGAACTTTTAACATTCATATAGCAGTTAAACTAATATTTATTTAACTAAAACAGTAAAATAAAATAACATAGAACCTGTTAAGGACAAGACGACAACAGCGTTAGGAGGCCGTTCCTCCCTACCAATCTCCTGGAAAGCACTCAAACAACGCTTCCTCGGGACCCCCGAGCCTGTTCCTGGTCTTCTTGGCTGAGAACTGGGTGGAGAATGCAACTGTAGAACCCTCTGTCAACTAACTAGTTCAATACCTCAGTAACAACAATATGCTCTCAGCAGTATGATCTTCAGCTTAAAAGCTGCAACAAGATCAATCAGTTATCCCCTCAAACACTTTCCAATTTCCCTTCGATTAAATTTCTCTGAAGTAAATTCATTCACCCTGAATGATCACTTCTCTAGAATGAGCAGCCTCAGCTCTCTTCAATGGGAATTTTTATAAAGATGCCTAGGTCTTCTAGGTCAATTTTCATTAATTGAGCCACCTGCTCTGATTCCACTTTATTGGGGAATCATGACCACAAATGTAGGGAAGTTGCCACCTACAACAGTTGGAAGTGGTTTGAGGATGCTGCCATATGTCAGTTTGCTCTCCACCCGGTCTTCTCCACCAATTTGACCAGTAAACACTATTTTAACAACTCTCCTAAGCTGTTGTCTCCTCATTTATTTATTTATAAATAAAATATCCTGAATTTACAATAAATATTCTTGACCCCACTAGTCATTAATTACAACTTAGCATAAAATTTAACATAATGTTCCTCAAATAATATAAAATTGTTTTTGCAAAATTGGGGCATGTGACCTATACACCCCCTTAAATTATAACATCGTCCTCGATGTTATTTATTCCTCGTCCTCGGAATTTCCCTGGAACAGAATTGAATATGCATCCCGCATATGACTTTCCAATTCCCGGGTGGCTTCCTATGGACTAAGGTGCTTCCATTGCACCTTCACCTGACCAATGGTGTGGTTCCGAAGTGTGATCTCCCTCCGCTTGAGGATACAGTCCGATTCCACTAGAAAATATCCTTCCGGTTCCACCTGTACATCATTCCAGTTAACAACATGAGTAGCATCGTGAACATATTTCTTTAATACATAAATGTGGAAAACATTGTGAACTCTTAAATTGGGTGGTAAGGCTAACTGATAGGCTACATGTCCAATCCTGGACAGTATTTCAAAAGGACCACAATAATGAGGTGCTAGTTTTGCACAACTACCCAACTTCAGAGAGCTCTTTTTGGGTCTCACCTTGATGAACACATGTTCACCTACCTGAAATTCTTTTGGAGTTCTTTTAAGGTCTGCTTGAATTTTCTGTCGATCTTGCACAATTTTCAGATTACCTTGTACCTGCTTTACAATTTCTTCCATTTCTTTCAATAATTCAGGACCTAACACTAATCTGTCCATCGAATTACTCCAAGAGATAGGAGTGTTACACTTCCTTCCATACAAGATTTTGAAAGGACTAAAGCTTGATAATTATTATTATAATCAAATTTTGTCAGGTGCAAATAATCCTCCCATTTACCTGGCTGATCATTTACATACATTCTTAGTAAATCTTCAAGTACTTGATTTACTCTTTTAGTCTGTCCAACAGTTTGAGGATGGAACGAAGTACTAAAATTTAGTGTAGTATTTAATCCTTTAAACAGAGATTTCCAAAATTTACCTATACATTTAGGGTCTCGATCTGAGATTATAACTTTCGGTATCCCATGCAGTCGAAAATTTTGCTTTAAAAAAATATCAGCTATGTTTGCAGCTCTATACGTAGTTTTTACAAGTATAAAATGGGCTGCTTTACTCAATCTGTCAACTACTACCATTATATAATCATTTAAATTCTAATTTTTAGGCAGTCCAGTAACAAAATCAAGACTAATTATCTCCCATTTCCAGCTAGGAATGGGCAATGGCTGAAGTAATCCAACTGGATGTTGATGTTCAGTTTTTACTTGCTGACATTCAAAACATCTAGTGATATATTCTGCTAGTTCAATCTTCATGTTTGGCCAAAAATATTCTTTTCTTAACATAGTTATAGTCTTCTGATAACTTAGATGGCCTGAGTATGGATTTTTATGGATTTCGTCTAAAATAATAACTTAACTTTAGGTACATTGGATACATACATTCTGTCTTTATATAGTAAAAATCCTTTTTCATTCAAGCTGTACCCTTTACTTAAACTTTCTGTTGGATTTTCTTTTACTTTTGCTTGTAATTTTTGGTAAATTTCATCTTGTTCTAACCCTGCTTTAAGCTGTTCTTCCAGATCTGTTGTATAAGTAACGATAACTGCTGTAAAGTTCAGCCTTGCATTTCTACTTAATGCATCAGCAACTTTATTTTCTTTCCCTTTAATATGCTGAATTTCTAAATCATACTCACTTAGAAAAGCTAGCCACCTAGCTTGTCTAGCATTCACATTAGGTTGATCTAACATATATTTTAGTCCTTTATTATCTGTCATTAGAATAATTTTTCTTCCAATTAAACGATGATGCCACATCTTTAGAGGATGTATGACAACAGCTAATTCCATGTCATAAGTTGCATAATTCTTTTCGTAAATTTTTAATTTCCTAGACTCATAAGCGATAACATGCCCTTCTTGAGTCAATACTCTGCCTAAACCATCATTGCAGGCATCAGTACACGCTATAAAATCTTTATTTGGATCATCTATTCTTAAAATAGGTTCCCTAGTCAATAAGGTTTTAAGTTTTTAAAACTCTCCTCGCACTTCTGATTCCAGTCAAATTTCTTTCCCTTTTTCTGCAAGAAGGTTATCGGATTTGCGATTCTCGAAAACCCTTCAATGAAGCTCCGGTAATAACTGGTAATTCCCATGAAGGATCGAACATCAGATATGTCTTTAGGAACTGGCCAATCTTCAATCACCTTTATCGTTTCAAGATCCACCGAAATTCCTTCCATAGTCACCACATGACCTAAGTACTAGATTTTATCCTTAAAGAGGTCGCATTTACTAAACTTTGCAAAGAGTTGATGATCTCATAACTCTTGCAAGACAATTTTTAAATGTTCTTTATGTTCTTCTTCAGATTTCGAATAGATTAATATGTCATCAATAAACATGACCACAAACTTATCCAGATATTTATGCATTACATTATTCATTAGAGACATAAAAATAGCTAGAGCATTAGTTAGCCCGAATGGCATGACGACAAACTCGTAATGGCCATATCGAGTCCTAAAAGTTGTTTTAAATATCTCCTCATATTTAATTCTAACTTGGCGATATCCATACCTTAAATCAATTTTTGAAAATACCGTGGCTCCATGTAGTTGCTCAAACAGATCATCTATGCGAGGTAACGGGTATCTATTTTTAACAGTCATCTTATTTAACTGACGATAATCTATACCAAGTCATAGAGTTCTGTCCTTTTTCTTAACGAAGATGACAGGCGCCCCCGAGGGAGACACACTGGGTCGAATATATTTCTTGTCAATAAGTTCTTTTAATTGTGACTTAAGTTCATTAAGCTCAAGTATGTTCATTCGATAAGGGGCCTTTGAGCTGGGTACTGCACCAGGTACCACCTCAATGGTAAAATCTAGTTCCCTTTTCGGAGGTAGTCCCAGAATTTCTTCCGAAAATACATCTCCATACTCTTTTAAAATTGGTATATCCTCCTATTTTAATTTATCAATATTATTTAAATTTTCTTCATTGGTTACAGTTACTGCATAAGCCTTACAACCTTTCCTAACAGCTCTCTTAAGCTACAGAGTATAAATTTTCCTTACAGTTGTTCTTCTAGGGATTCCCTTTACGCTTATTGATTTCCTATCATTATTTATACAAGTAAAGGTTTTATCATAGCAGTTTAAGATCACCCTATGTTGCTCTAACCAATACATACCAATTAGTATGTCATAAGAACCCAAAGGTAGTACATTAAGCTTTACAAAAGTTTCAAATTGATCCATAACTACTGCACAATCCTTTACAAAACTAGTTACCTTCCTCTTTGCACCAATAGCTAACTGAACCAACCAAGAACTTACAAACTTTTCAACAAGCAGTTTACATTTTTCTACCAATTTAGGTGAAATATAACTTAGACTAGCTCCTGGATCAATTAAAATAGCTATGGGTGTTTGGTTTATCTTACCTTCTACTTCCACCATGGAAGTTTGATAATTTGCTTGTCGATTCTCCAAGGCTGCATTGATCTTGGGCATAGTCCTTGCTAAATCTCCAACAGTCATCTCCTCCTGTATTGTATGGATATTATTGACAGTATTTTTCTGATTATGACAAACTGAGGCATAATGTGGGCCATTACACTCCCAGCACTTTATGGGTTCTTTTCGTTCAAATTTTTTCGTGTAATTACCATGATTATTAGCAGACTCTTTACTCTTTTGATTATTCTGATTGTTTGGTGAATTATTCTTATTCCCTTGGAAATTCTTATTAGGAAAATTCCTGGCCTTATTATTTTTAGAATTTCGATTGGGCACAAACTCTTTCTTCTTTTTATCATAATTATTATTCTTTTTGGCCTTCCAGTTGGCCATACTCTCCTTTTTATGATTCTGTTCATAACAGAAATTGGCTTTCCTCATAGCTTCTTCCAAAGTTTTTGGATCGTCATACTCAATCCTATCCTTTATGTGATAAGGTAAACAGCTGAGAAACCGTTGTACCTTTGGGTTTTCATCTACGAGCTATGGCACATACCTAAGTAGACTTAAAAACTTACTGTTCAAATCTTTCATAGTCATTGTACCCAGTTTTAACTCATAGAATTCTTTAGCCCTTTCTTCATAGTATTGTTCAGATAAAAATTTATTTTTAAAGTACTTCTTGAAGGTACTCCAATTTATGTTCTTCTCTCTTATTCCTTTCACTCTCTTTAAATCTTGCCACCATATATCAGCTTTCCCTGAAAGATTATAGATAGCCATTCTAGCCTTTAATTGGTTAGAATAGTTGTAAATCTGGAAGTACTTCTTCATCCCAGATGACCAGGATTCCGCATCCTCCCCCTTTTCAGTTTCTCCATTAAATGTTGGCGGCTTAATATTTTTAAACTCTCCAGAAATTTCTTCATAAGGTTTATATTTTCTATTTTTAGTATAGTGGTTATCCTCACTACTATCACTAGTAGAATGAAAATTATGTTGATCACCAAATACTTCGGAAGATGAGCTGCTTTCATTTTTAGTCTGTTTAGTCTTTTTATACTTATGTTGGTAACTTATGTCTTTTGATTCAGTTCTTTTACCCCTTCCCTCAGTATGAAATCTTTCTATTAGGATCTGATTCAGCTCCCCTTGAGCTCTCAGAATCCTCTCATTTTCTTTTTTAACAAACTCCATTTCATATTTTAATTCTTTTACTGTTTGTAAAAGTTCTGAGGAATTAGTGGTTATGTCTTCTTGTATAGGTTTTCTTTGTAAGTTTTCTTGTTCAGTAAAAAGAGATTCTTCTTCTGCATATTCCTCCAATATTTTCATACCTGTTGTTAAACTCAGAAACAAATTTCTCTGTTGAATAACATTAAAAGAAAATAACATCAGCAAAATGATTTAAATTCACTATTTCATATAAGCAAGTTGAGCTTCATCAAGGCCTAGTATTTGAACCTTGTGCTCTGATACCACATGTCATAACCCCAAAATTTCATAAAAATTTAAAATTTTTAAGACAACATAAAATGTCTAAATACGCAGTTTACTAACTGCTAGCGGTTAGCAGAAATGAAACAGTTTAACAATTGGTATTAATTAGTTTCATAATACAATAACTAATACAACTTTCATTTTCATAAGGTATATAAGAATGACCTGCATCCAGATTTCTTTAGGCTTTACTAATAATTTTACTTTTTGGCAAGTAAGTGAAATCTATCTTTGAAAACTTGGGCTTACTTAGCATTATGCTAATGCAAATGGACTACTAGTTCTTACAAGTTCAATAGGTAACGATCGAACAAGTAGGAGTTTAATTCATAAGGTAGCAAGAAGTATTTATGTTGCAAGTTAAAATGCTAGTAAATAAACTGATTATTTAAAAGCAAGCTCTGATGAGGTAAAGTAATTGTCTTTTATAGTTTTTGTTTCTAAGACAGTATTCCATGCTTAGTCATAAGATTGTTAACATTATCATACTTAGCTAAGCAAAAGATACTTACTGTGAGCTTAGAGCTCAAGTTCTTCATCATACAATTACTTCTATTTTAACATGCTTATATCGCTAATGTTATGTTTAAATGCACTGTCTTTTATTCATGAAAGTACTTTTATCAATCTCGAAGGTAAAGATTTCCAATGGAGTACATGTTTCTATTTTGTCTTTTTCTTACTGGCCATGGAATTTATTAACATGTTGTTTGTATGTAATTATACTAATCATCAAGTTATAAACCTTAGTACTTAAATTATTGCTTTGCTGCATGTATTATTGTAACTATATACAATACCACCTTATTTTATAATGTGCCAATATAATTGATGCTTGCATCCTGTAGAAATATTCTACCTGGAAAATTTCCATGACATTATAAGTTTGGTTCTTGTAACTAGATACATCATCTTAAGATGGAATACTATCTACCACCACTTATATAAAGTCGAAATCATAGGTAAATACATTATCAGTATTTTTTTTCCTATAATTTATAAACTTTGTGAATGGTTTACACAATAGTAAAATTACTATTATAATGTTGCCTCACTTGTAATAAGTTGTAGTTTACAATAACTACTATGGTAGATTTTTCTACCTAGAACTTCTAATCTAAGGTCTGTATCAATGAAACATTATAACAAAGATTCCTATACTATGCTATAACCCAGTAAGCACAATTGACTTTATAAATAATGATAAGATTCATTATTATTATCATTGGCAAGTTGAGCATACAAAACATTATTTGTAAAAGTTTACACTAAGGTCGAGCCTTCTGATTGTTTATTTGACACGGTTTAAAACACCTTTACTCTCTAGTCACATGACATATATTAGTTAATAGCAATTCTAACTAACCTTAAACCATCGATTACAAATAGTATAGTTTGAGCTTCAAATAATATGTAAATGTTTTAAAGTCATTTTGCAAAGTGAACATACAAATTGTTATTTAGAAAATGTTTATTCTATGGTCAACAACGTAGAATCATTGTTAACAATTATCATAAACCTCGATACTGTCGATTACAATGATATAGTTTATGTTTTCATTAGTGAATATATATATATATATATATATATATATATATATATTCGTTCCATAGTCTATTACATAGTTTGTTTATTGATCATTGCAATAATAAATTGATAATTGGAACGCAGATTGACTATAGACAAGACCCTTGCATGGTTGAAATATTTGGAGGGAACGTGGTCTTCTCTCGTCCATGCATTGGTGACTTAAACAACAGAAAACCCTATTCACCTGTCATTTTACTCCAAGGGTTTTGCTGGCCTATGGGCTGCTCTGTGTATTTTTCTTGGCGGCCATGAGAGGTTGTTCATCTGCTTGCTTGCTTCGTAGCTTGTGTTTGTTATTGTTGTAGTCTCAATACTCAGTTTTTAGGTCACGACTCTTCGTGGTTGGGAGCCTTACTGTGTGAGTGGTTATATGTTAGGTGTTTGGCTCGTGGCCTGTCCATGGTTTCAGTTCTATTTTTATTGTGGCTCGTCACAGCTTTGTGAAGCTTAAGTTTGTTGACATTGTCTCCACTCCACGGTTGGCGTAGGGGTTTGAATACTTCCCTGTATAAATTGCTAAAGCTGGTGGCAGCTTCTTCGTTGCTCAAATTCTCTTCTTACTTGCAGGTAAGACAACTCAATTCTTTATTAAGAAAAACTCTTGGTTAAGTATTTAGACAGTTAGGGTTTAAGCTTAGAAACTGAGCATTATTATAACGCTCGATAATGTGCTCTTTACAGGAACCCATGACAGCTCCAATCTTCAGTGGAAAAAAGACAACGCCCGCCTTCAGTGGACTCATGGCCTCAATCGATAAGTCCTGATTTCAAATATGGGTTTTTCCCTACTTGTAATTAGGGTTAATGAAGGAAAAACACAGTGCTTGGAAGCCTATTTCGGTTTCTTCGTTAGTTAAGAAGTTTTATCATGTTGCTTTCCAGTTTTACTTACAGACCCTTGCTGTTATGATGGGTGATACCGGCCCTTGAGCCATGATATGTATTTTTGTTAGGTCTTAGCCTTACTGCCCGACAATGTAATACAGTTGTTTTTAATTAAAGAAAGACTTCGTCAATTTTGGAGCTCTGTCTCGTTTTTTTACAGTGGTTTTGTTAACCTGTAAATAATGTGTTATTTTACTATCTTAAAAGGTTTATAAAAGTTATTTGTTTGTAAAAAGACTATGGTCAATCTATTGCATGAATTCTATCCTTCTTGATAATTTTGTTACACAGTTAATAATGTAAAAGGTTAAAACTTAAATAGATTAATTTATAATTGGATAAATTAGTTGTTAGGGTTTTGACCCTTGGGTTTTTCTTTCACAGGTTATAAGCCTATTTATTAAAGATAATTAGCTCCTAAATATGAAATTCTGAGTTTTATTTCGTTTAATGTTTATATTTACATTTAATTTTTATTTACTGTTCTGTAAATTATAATTATTTAGAGCTCTGCAAAGAATAAAAGGTTAACTCTAGAACTCTGTTTATTTTTCATAAATAAAGGGTTTATAAATGTAACCCTAATCTGGTTTTTATTAATTAATAGTTTTAATATTTAGTTAATAGTTTAAAAGAAGTATTGTTTGGTTAATAACTTGTTTAAATACTTAGCTATTATCTCCTATAAACTTTTATTTGTAACAGTATACTATTACTGTAACTCTAGTGTAGTTTACTATTTCTTTTCCTGCAATTTTATTTAGCTACACTAAAATAAAACAGTAATACAAACAAACCCTAACACTGCTTTTTCATTGTATTCTAAACATTGAAATAAAATTTTACTCTGCTATCAACAGATACAAAATCCTATCTTCATTCTCTTAAGAATTCTTTCATTTACCTAAAGCATTCTAACTGTGCTAGAGTACGACATGGTTTTCAGGAGTGGAAAAACACAGCTTAGAAATTTGAATTCTTTCTATTTCATTTCTCTAAACCATTTTTATTTCTATCACAATCTAATAATAATACTAAATCTAACATTTCACAAACTCTGAACTTTTAACATTCATATAGCAGTTAAACTAATATTTATTTAACTAAAACAGTAAAATAAAATAACATAGAACCTGTTAAGGACAAGACGACAACAGCGTTAGGAGGCCGTTCCTCCCTACCAATCTCCTAGAGAGCGCTCAAACAATGCTTCCTCAAGACCCCCGATCCTATTCTTGGTCTTCTTGGTTGAGAATTGGTTGGAGAATGCAACTGTAGAACCCTCTGTCAACTGACTAGTTCAATACCTCAATAACAACAATCTGCTCTCAGCAGTATGATCTTCAGCTTAAAAGCTACAACAAGATCAATCAGTAGTTATCCCCTCAAACACTTTCCAATTTCCCTTCCATTGAATTTCTCTTAAGTAAATCCATTCACCCTGAATGATCACTTCTCTAGAATGAGCAGCTTCAACTCTCTTCAATGGGAATTTTTATAAAGATGCCTAGGTCTTCTGGGTCAGTTTTCATTAATTGAGCCACCTGCTCTGATTCCACTTTCTTTGGGTATCATGACCACAAATGTTGGGAAGTTTCCACCTGCAACAATTGGAAGTGGTTTGAGGATGCTGCCATATGTCAGTTTGCTCTCCACCCAGTCTCCTCCACCAATTTGACCAGTAAACACTCTTTTAACAGCTCTCCTAAGCTGTTGTATCCTCATTTATTTATTTATAAATAAAATATCCTAAATTTACAATAAATATTATTGACCCCACTGGTCTTTAATTACAACTTAGCATAAAATTTAACATAATGTTCCTCAAATAATATAAAATTATTTTTTCAAAATTGGGGCATGTGACAGTAATGATGTAGAGTTTGATGATGAAATGCCCAAAAGGTTGAACAAATTGTATTAAAAATACAACTACATGTGGCTGAGTAAAATGATTAAAGGACAGGGGACTATGGATTCACTAGTGAGAAGGAAAGGGAGTTTCAAGTAGCCTAGGTGGTGGGGGGGAGGGGGGGGGG
>LPNX010538608.1:301570-397988 GCA_001517045.1 Pseudotsuga menziesii
CAATAATGCTTAGCAGTTTTCAAAATAAATATCCAAGTCAAAGATTTATTCAGAATTCACATACATAGAAACACATAATGGTTCAGTGACAATCAAAGAGAAAAGTCTTTTTCTCTGCTCATACTAACAAGAGAGTCAGAGTTCATGAGAGTTCAAAGAGTTTAGAGAGTTCATGCCCTGGAGTCGGATCCTCTCTACATCAAATCAAATAATGGAGAGAAAGTGCATCCAACACTTTTTTCATGCATGCATTAGCTTCATGGAAAGCATTTCCCACCCGAACTTTCCCCAAAGACCACATACCCATAATTATTAAAATTATGTTTAAGCATGCCACTCCAACTTAATTTTTCATGTAGGTTAGATTATATAGTTCAAAAGATTACAAGATCAAAGTATAATTAAAATACTTTTAAGGGTCAAGGCTAAATCTACAGTCATGCTATAACCCCCCCAACCTAACTACAACCCCCTTTCCTTCTCACTAGTGAATTCATAGTCCCATGTTCTTTTAGTGTTTTCCTCAGCCATAGCCATAAACAAGACAATCTTGTATATCATAGCCATCCCAAGCAAAACATTCTATAATATATATATATACAAGACAATCTTGTATATCATATCCATCCCAAGTAAAACATTCTATAATTTATATATAAGCCAAATACAAACATGCATAATAGTCAAATACTCATATTCATGGATATGTTCCAACTTTACATGGTTTCCACATGTGAGGTTCAGTTGTCTCCCCATATGTCCATTGATTCCATAGCCAAGCTAGCCCACAACTAGGTTTATCAAGCTATCACGATGCTAATCCAGTAAACAGGTTGGGTTTATCAAGTCGTTAAAAGTATTTGTCCAATGATAGTGGCAATCCTCTCTATGCTTTTCAACTAGAATCCATCACTTGTCCTCCTCAAACAAGTCTCATCATCTCACATGTATCAAACACATATAGTTATATGTGATACTGTCATCAAAATTTCAAACTGAAATTTAAAATTTTCCTTCTATAAATTCTTATTATTCAACCATGAGGCTCTTCTCATGTTTTTTTTCCTTGCAGAAAATAGTGCATAGTATTTCTCATGGTTACATTCACTTCCATGTCTAAGACCTGCATACATAAACGTATCCTTCCTAACATATTCACAACAAGCAATAACCATTAGCTTCATCGAGAAAAAATTTCAATGAATTTTCACATTTGAACTATACTCATTCATATCTTATGCCCATAAGATCCTTCTCGTGTTGTTTGTCTCTCAAACTAAATAATACACAGTCGTCTTTGCAATATGTCCTCCTGGAATCATTCACAGCCAGTCGAATAGTCATCAATGCTTAATACAAAATTTCAAAATTAAATTTACATATAAATGTATACACATTCAAAATTTACACCTATGAGTTTCTACTCATATTGTTTGGCTCTCGCAGGAAATAATACACAATAATTATGTATTATGTCCTCCTAACACAATCCACAATATGATAAACAACCATCAACGTATTAGTATAATTTCAAATCTGAGATTTCAACTTTGTTTCCTACATAAGATCAGATTTCAATTAACTTTGAGCTCATGCTCATATGGTTTGGTTTTTGTAGCAACCAAGAAATAATATTCCTACAATGTGTCCCCCTGACATGAATCTAAATAAACCAAACATTAAGCTACATACATTAGTAAAACTTCAATATGAAACCGCAATTCTTAATTTTAACTATCTCCTATAGAAAATCAGAATTTAGTTAACCATAGGGACATCCTCATGTTGCCTAGTTCTTTGTAGGTGGTATCCTTATGTCTAGATTCTTGGTCTTACTGTCACTTCCATCATCACAGACATCCACCTAAAACATGTTCTCCTTACATAGATCTCTAACAACCAAGCAGTCAATAACAATTTCAGCAATTCAAATTCCAATGTGATATCTACAACAATCAGGAAATGAACTTTAGAATATAGACCCAATAATTCATTAAAATCACTGATTAATATCTTAATGCAATGAACTATATATTTGCATGCACAATGGCGCACACAAGTATTATCCATATGCAACCAACACGTATTCCAACTCACATGCATGCAACACTAGCACAATGCAACATTCTTCATATGCGATCAAACACTCATGCCCAATTTCACATCATGCATAATTACATTATCCAACCACATATTCTTATTGTGATTATATTATGATTAGTAATTTGCTTAATTTTTCATTTGCATGGAGCCTCCCTCCTCCTCCTACTATTATATATGAGGTGAGGGTTAACTTATTAATTTCATTTAGCTTTATTACTTCCATACCATATCAACCTATAGAATGATCTCAGAACACCAGGTCAATCATTCTAGTGTCCATTGCACCAATCAATGTCAATCATACCAACATCATCAGATTCCACTCTCTTCACTGCTAAACCGTTTCTTAGGAGTATCGGGAACCTCTTCCCAATAAATTTAATTCAATACACAACTTACTTATGCATAGGTACCTGATGCACTTTAGCATTGGTTTAAAACATTATTGTTCCTATGCATGTGTTCTACCATGCCAAGTTGGTCATACCAACCAATGCTTCAACACAATACCCAACCATCTTCTCTAAACACTTGGTTAACTATTTGGGTGCCTTTCTTCTTTGCATGAACATAACATCAAGAGTTCACTCACTTCCTGCATATTGGCAAAGGGCCTTCATCCCATACTAGCATCAGTAAGAGGTTCATGGGATACTTATGCAACACTAAAGAAATATTTTCCCAACATCCTCATGGTCTCTCATATGGAATCACATGCATAACATGAGCAATATACTACTCATCAAAATCTAGTTACAAAATCTTAATCAGATCAACCATGACACACACAACCACAAGGATGTATGAAATATTTACTAGTCTTTTTTGAACCAAAGTTTCCTATCTTGGTCTAGGATTTACCTAGGCATAAGATACTCATACATGCATTCAACATTCCCAATAGTTATCAAGAACAAATTAATTCAAATAATTAAACATGTTTGGGGATTCTTACCCAATCCCCTTTTAACACTTAAGCAAGGTAAGCAAGACCAACTTATACATCTTATGGCTAGCATCAATAGCCTTGATGTTACCTAACCTATTGATTCTTTGCAAGAGCTTACATAACCCCTTCATCAACCACTTGATAGGTAGTACTTGCCTTCATATTTCTTTAGGGTTTATCATCATGGCAACAACAACATCAACATCATTAACCTAGGTTCATAATAAATTAACATTCATATTGCATTAGTCCATAAGCATAATGTATAAGCAATAGGCTTCCTTGGCCTTTATGCAACAACATTATCACTTGATGCTAAACATTTCCATATGCATATTATGTTGCAATATTCTTACCAATGTATATGAATTACATTCATTTCATTCTCTTGCATGTACTACAACATTTGTATGCTATAATTACTCATGCAAGCAAACAACACCATTCACATGTGTAATCATGCATACAAACAACTTCCTCATTTTAGGAAATGTAGCTACAATAACAAGAGAAGAAAGGATAGTAAATTCTCCCTCTTAATCCTTTGTCTTAGCTTGGAATTACGTACTCATATCCAACCTGCTTAATGGCTTCCTACCATTCACAATCAAACATTAGACATGACAATATTTAATTTTTAGAACTAAACAATAGTTCACACTTTGTACACAATCACTATTGACTACTTAAAATTTTATTAAGACAAGGTTAAGGCAAGAGAAACCCTTTCACTTCTTATCCTCTTGTTGATTTTAACAGTCAACCTATATTGTATCCAACTCCAACTTTCTTGGCAGATCCCTTCCAAACGTGGGCTTCCTTTAGCAACCTTCCAAAATTGACATGTACACACATATGCACATTCTGATCTTCAGGAAAGTTTCATGGACCTCCCTCCTTAAACCGTTTCTATCCAAACATGGCTTGACTATTCTTCACCATAAGGAATCAAATTATTAACCAAGAAATCATAGCTTCCCTCACCCAAGAAGGGTAGCAATCAATACATACAATTGAGTTGCACTTGCTATACTCACATCATGCAACTTAAATTTTCACAATAACTAGTAAGGAAAATAATCGTTCTTGGGAAATTGATTTACATAAATAAATTTGGACACAACCGATTCTGATAAGGGTAACAAATTCTTGCTTGAGAAATTAAATTGCTTGCAAAATATTATCCATAGGGATTTTCTCTCTAGGAGAGATTCAGACAAGTAGTTTGATGATTTGAAAATAAGTTTTGTCAAACAGTTGCACGCACAATCCTGCATTGCCACACTATTGACATGAACAATCAAAAACTTCCTAGAAAATATATGAGCTAGAAAAATGTATTCAATATTCATGTGGGAGGCAAAGCACCTGCTTGATCTATGATATGGATACTTCCTTTCAACAACCAATGAATACCAATAATATAATTTTGACCAATTGACAAGAATATGGAAAATAACATAAAATTATAAGCAAATCTCATAAACAAATGAAGTTCCCAAACCATTCTCATATCTAACACACAATACAACTAGATTGAAAAGCTAGAGTCATTCCATGATTTGAATTTACCATCTCCAAGCAAGGAGGAAATCCCATGTTTGACCTAAATTCACAACCCATGAGGTTCGATAGTTGTAGCCTCGGCTTTGATACCATTCCGTAATGTACCTTGTTATGAATATATAACACATGCAACATTGATTCACATGCTAGTACACTCATGCTTTAAAAACGAAAATTTTAAAGTAAAAGGAATGGAAGGCCTTTACCATCTCTTCACTTGGAATTAGCCAAATTCATTAAAACAGGAAAAGGCACGTGAACTGAATTAAGAAAGAAACATACAGTTTCCTTCCTTCAACCTAGCAATTTACAACTTAACCATTTATAAGAGTTTATACGGAAACCAGGCAGCCACGTTGTGGTTTTAGTATTTTTAACTCAAGGGTTACAAACCTAAATTCAACTTCAACAAACAACTTGGATAAGGCTTCTACTCAGAAAAACATTTAGCATTCTTGCAACAAATGATATGACTTTCTGGGATTTAGACAATTTATCAAGTTTCAAATAATAAGCCCTTCTGGCATCAATTTTCCATTGCAAAAGCTTAAATAATACAAGTTTAAGTTTAAGTCCAACAGAAAGACTCAATTCAACTTTCCATTACAGAATTTGTTAAGGATAAACAATTTCTATAAGATGTAATGTTTTCTATTGCCTGAAAACCAACATGCATTATTCTTTTACAATGAAAACCAATTGCAATCAACATTATTAGTCCAATAAATTTATTTACATATCCATTCTTAGTATTACCCATAAATGAGATAGTTTCTAAACCCATTTGAAAAGATCCACATAAATATCTAGAATGCAAGCTTCATATTCAATGGCATCCATAAATAAGATTCTTTAAAGATTATTTAAACTCATAAATAGGGACAATAACTGAAATAGAGCACAAAATTATGCATAGCAGTGGGGATAAATCCATAATTTATATTCTTCAATGAATATTTCATTCATTAAACTCATGTCCAATAACTAATCAGTAGAAACAAACAATGAACAAATACACATGATTAACTAGAATGTTCTAGTACAACTTCACATTCAACTCAAGCCACATTTAACCCTTTAGTGTACAAAAATTCATTCCCAATGCAAATAATAATAATGCTAGTCCTTCAAGAAATATTTCATTCATTCATTTCATAGAAATTCATAAAAATAATAAAGCTAACATAAGGCATCGATTACTTATTTGAATAAACATTAATTTGAGTAATCGGTTGTATGTGAGGCACACTCCACCCAGCCACAGGTTTCCTTGTTTCATCAATATCTCAAAAAGGTGGCACCACCAAGACGGGACTTTGAATTCACCAAGAGAGCACTCAAGGTTGTCAAAGGATTAAGTCAAGTGAACAAGGTAATTCTCCCTAGGATTCTTTCATAATTTTGACACTCACCAATTTACACACATCAACATGGTTAATTTTCTCAATAATTTAGGACTCTAGCACCAACCAATTCACACCAAATAGTGCATTTCCCTTCCTTAATTTCATTCTGATACGCACAACAATGTACTCACACCAATTCAATGCTAGGAATTCCATCAAGGAAAGTTCATACATCTTTCGCCATTTCACGTGCAGTATTGTTATGACAATCAATACCCAATAACGCTTAGTAATTTTCAAAATGCAGTATATTGGTCGAGGATTGATTTAGAACTCACACTCACAACAACACATAATGATTCACTAATAATTAGAGAAAAAAATTCTTGTTCTTCGTCCATACTAGCAAGAGAGTCGGAGAGTTCATGAGAGTTCATGAGAGTTCAAAGAGTTCATTCCCTGGAGTTTGAGTCAAATACTCTCCACAATAACTAAAATAAGGGAGAGAAAGTGCATCCAATGCGTTCTACATGCATGCATTAGCTTGCCTCAAGCATTGCCCACGTGGTATTTCCCCAAAGACTACATACCCATAATGATTAAACTTTCGTTTAAGCATGCCATTCCAACTTCATTTTGGATACATGTTAGATTATATTCTTCAAAAGATTATAGGATTAAAGTATAATTAAAATACTTTGAAGGGTCAAGGTTAAATCTAGGTTAATGTTCATGGATAGTTTGAATTGGTGTTAGTATACTATTGTGTGTATGGTAATGAAATCAAGGAAGGAAACACACTATTTGGTGTGAACTGCTTCGTTCCATAGTCCTGGATTATTGAGAAAATTAACCATCTTAATGTGTGGAAATCGGTGAGTGCCAAAGTTATGAAAGAATCATGGAGAGAGATACCTTGTTCACCTTTAATCATATGAAAACCTTGAGTTCTCTCCTCGTGAAATCAATATCCTAGCTAGGGGGTGGCACATTATTGAGAGATCTATGAACAAGGTAGCCTATGGTTGGGTGGAGTGTGCTTCACACGCAACTAGTTGCTCAAATTAACGTTTATACATATAAGTAATTGATGCCCTGTATTAGCTTTATTATTTTATGAATTTCTATGAAATGAATGAATGAAATGTTTCATGAAGGACTATAATTATTATTATTTGCATTGTGAATGAAGTTTTGTAAAATGAAGGGTTAAACATTGTTTGCGTTGAATGTAATTTTACTTGAACATTCTGGTGAATCATGTGTATCTGCTCATGCTCTGTTTCCGCTGATTAGTTATTGGACATGATTTTAACGAATGAAATATTCACTAAAATATATATAAATTCTAGAGTTATCTCAGTTTCTATGCAAAATGTTGAGCTCTATTTCAGTTATTGTCATTGTTTATAAGTTTAAATAATCTTTGAAGAATCTGATTTATGGATGGCATTGAATATGGAGCTTGTATTTTGGATATCCATGTGGGTGTTTTCAAATGGATTTATAAACTATCTCATTTATGAGTAATGACTAAGAATGCATATGTAAATAAATTTTTTGGACTAATAATGTAATTTTACTTGAACATTCTTGTGAATCATGTGTATCAGCTCATGCTCTATTTCTGTTGATTAGTTATTGGACATGAGTTTAACGAATGAAATATTCACTAAAAATATATAAATTCTAGAGTTATCTCAAGTTCTATGCAAAATGTTGTGCTCTATTTCAGTTATTGTCATTGTTTATGAGTTTAAATAATCTTTGAAGAATTTGATTTATGGATGGCATTGAATATGGAGCTTGTATTTTGGATATTCATGTGGATCTTTTCAAATGGATTTATAAACCGTCCCATTTATGAGTAAAGACTAAGAATGCATCTGAAAATAATTTTTTTGGACTAATAATGTGCACTACAATGGTTTTTCATTATAAAAGAATAATGCATGGTGGTTTTTGAGCCATAACGACCATTATGTCATGTAGAAACCATTTATCCTTGACAAATTCTGTAATGGAAAGTCGAATTAAGTATTTTTGTTAGACTTAAACTTAAACATGTATTATTTAAGCTTCTACAGTAAAACATTGATGCAAGAAAGGCTTATTGCTTGGAACTTGATAAATTGGCTAAAACCCAGAATGTCATAGCATTTGTTGCAAGAATGTTGAATGCTTTTTTGCAAGTAGAAACCTTATCCAAATTGTTTGTTGAAGTTGAATTTAGGTTTGTAAGCCTTGAGTTTTAATATTAAAACCACAAGTCGATCGGTTGGTTTCCATTTAAACTCTTATAAATGGTTAAGTTGTAAATTGCTAGGTTGAAGAAAGGAAATTGTATGTTTCTTTGTTAATTCAATTAAAATGTATTTACCTATTTTAATTAATTTGGTTAATTCCAAGTGAAGAGCTGGCAAAATCCTTCCATTCTTTTTACTTTAAAAATTCCATTTTTAAAGCATGTGTGTATTAGCATTTGAATTAAAGTCAGATGTGTTATAGAGTTGTAAGGAGGTATGTTACATTGATGCATGGTAAGACCAAATGGTACTAACACAATCTCATAGTAACCATACCTTGTCTAACATGTTGTCTTGTGTATGAATTCATCTTTGATGTTGACTTGATGATATCTTTGATTGTTTCAGGCATTATTTTGAGGACTGCTAAATTGGTGGGTTTCATACTTTACCATAATTGATCATTTTTCTCTACCAATTACAAAATTTACTTGTGATTCCTGAATGACACTTGTCATGATCTATTCTAGAGGAAAGTATCGATCTAGAAGAACTCATCCATAATCCCTTTGATTAAGGAATATTAGCTCTCAGTCTTAGCTCATACCAGATCATCAGTTTCTCTACTTAGAATAGGGTGAAATATACGTGTATGTATGCAATTTTTTCAATTGAAGTATACATATTCTTAGATACCCAAAATGACAAAAATTCATTATTGTATTTTCAATGAATTACATTGATTATCTATGTTCCTAAGCACCCACCAATCATATTTTTTTATCATGCTAATTTGAAATTATTCAATGGTTCTTTGATCAATAGCCAATATGACATATAGAGATCATTTTGATGCAAATGTCCATTGTGAGAAACATCACACTAGAACCCTAAATGAGCAATACTCGAAGATCTTTTAGATCTTCATTATCATTATGCATACACAATGTGAAAAGAATATTTTGTATTAAATAAATATAATACATCGTAAATTATTACAGGTCTCCACATGATTATAACTATGTCCAAAAATAGCAGGTTTCCTAACAAAATACTATGGAATTTTCAAAATTCTAAAGCCTTGATGGCAACATGAATTCCATAAACAAGGTAAGAATCTAAGCTCTAAGCACACAATTAACCTCACTAGGAATTGCAGAGAATTGGCATAAGGAGAGAAGAAGAGGAATTAATGAACACACATTAATGAATGATCAATAAATGATAATTGACGTTATTACAATGGTAATAAATCCTTATAAAGGAGATTTGATTTGATGGAAGAAAACTCATTGCTAGCTCATAAATTAGACTTACCAAATATGATAAACCCCCATAGGTGGCTAAAGCACTTCCCAAATCAGTCAAGGACCTCACGAATTAGCAAACGGATGAGTGAGTTGTCAAGAGTGATGGAAAAACATGTTAATCCTGGAATATGAAGGGAAAGTCATGGAGGATGGGTTGGCAACAAAAGATACCAATTTCTTAGTTAACTAGCTTTACCGTATCCACAGAAAAGATGGATAAAAGCAGAATAAGGAAGAATCTCCATGAAAGTGCAATTACAAATTCTGGGAGTCCATAAAGTGGTCAAGATCAACCCAAAATCAGAATTAAAGCATTCTTGGAGTATAGATGGCATGTGTTGAATTTAAAGTGCAAGTGAATGCCAACTAATTAGCTAGTGGGTAGGAATTTAATTAAATAATGATTAAATATTTTATCCAAAGTTATGAGTGGGTTTAATAATATCCCAACACCCCCCTTTAAGTCTTAATTTATGATGGTATGTCAAAAATATAGGCGTATATAGGGCCCATCAACAAGGATATGGTCACTCTTTAACAATTTTTTATGTTCAAAAAGATGAGGAGAGAGGCAAAACCACATGGGGAAAATCCTCCCTCAAGATAGGACATGAGAGGCAAACCAAAAATGATACTAATGCTGCTCCAAACTAAATGTTGATTTCTATAGGAATCTTCTTCTTGGGAAGAAGAGAAATCTGCTCACGTGGATCAAGGACAGTTGCAGGATGGAAACTAGGACCATGTAGAACAACTAAAATCCAATGATGTTAAAGCTATTGAGAGTTGGAATGAGCTCCAAGATGATGTAATGACTTGAAATTCGAACCAATAGAGATGAAATCAGCTCCATGTAGGTGAAATAAGAGTCCAAATGAATGTATGAGGTCTCCAACTTCCTTTACATAGAGAGAGAATGTGTGCAAGTGATCATGTAGGAACATAGAGAAGGCATAGGATCAAAGAGTGCGAATGCATGGGCTCCATGGGTTGATCTAGATTCCAAAGAACACAAAAGAACACATACAAGCATATCAGTAGACTCATGGGAATACACTGATAATGAATCCTCTCTAGTAGAAGTGTGAAAGGAGGAAGGAAGGAGATGTTCAAAATCTAAAAAGAGCTTTGAGTATTGATGCTAAGAACAAAGGAGGATAAGAAAAATCACATGAGATCAAGTATGGTAAGCAGAAAGAAAATAATAGTACTTGATATTGCTAAGAAAACATCTTGGAAGTCACTGGGTTGCGCACCATCAATGAGAGATGTATGCACAAAGTGTGAAGGATCTGGCACATAGATCTCAAAATCTATGATAGAAGACATAGAGAACACTGAATGTGTGAGTGAATCATCAATAGAAACAATAGATCCATCTGTCACTTCTTTTTCATCATTGGTATCTTCAATATTTGCTTCTTCATTAAAAGAGGAAGCATTCAAATCAAAGATGGTAGCAACAACATGAACTATATGAGAAACTTCTTCATTGTAGAATGTAGAGGCCAAGACATCTTGAGAGAGATCACTTGAGGAGATACTGGGTTCTCTCCATGCTTCATATTCTACTTCCTGCATGCCCAAAGCTTTTTCCAAAATTTTCCAAAGCTCAAATGGATATTCAACAGAATCTATGAGATGATGTATATTTGGAGACGTTTCCAAGCACATGATTCCATAATCTCTATCACAATTATTCATCCAGTCAATCTTCTTTTCATAATACTTAGGTTCGCTCAATACACCAATGGAGACATCAAAGAGACATTGCCTCTTCAAGTATGGGCACATCTTTGGCTTCCAATCAGCATAGTTAAAAGGAGATAGTAGAGGAACTTTTGAATCCATATTGAAGTTGTTTCACCTGCATATAAACCTGCAAATATGAAAGGATTATTAATTGATGAGCTCCCAAATCTTTGATACCATGTCATAACTTTGATATCTTAGGCTCTGATACCATGTCAAAGCTTGAAGCTCTTGATATCGTGTAGAGCCTTGATGGATTGGGAAACCTTGCGCTTTGATACCATGTCAAAGCTTGAATCTCTTGATATCATGTAGAGCCTTGATGGATCAGGAAACATTGCGCTCTGATACCATGTCAGAATTATAAAGCCTCGATGTCAACATGAATTCCATAAACAAGCTAAGAACCTAAGCACATAATTAACCTCACTAGGAATTGCAGAGAATTAGCATAAGGATAAAAGAAGAGGAATTAATGAACACACATTAATGAATGATCAATAAATGACAATTGATATTATTACAATGGTAATACATCCTTATAAAGGATATTTGAGTTTATGGAAGACAACTCATTTCTATCTCATAAATCATAATTACCAAATATGATAAACCTCCATAGGTGGCTACAGCACTTCCCAAATCAATCAAGGACCTCACAAATTAGAAAAGGCATGAGTGTGTTGTCAAGAGTGATGGAAAAACATGTTAATCCTGGAATATGGAGAGAAAGTCATGGAGGATGGGTTGGCAACAAAAGATCCCAGTTTCCTAGTTAACTAGCTTTACCTTATCCACAGAAAAGCTGGATAAAAGCATAATAAGGAAGAATCTACAGGATAGCGCAGTTACTAATTCTGGGAGTCCATAAAGTGGTCAAGATCAATCCAGAATCAGAATTAAAGCATTCCTAGGGTATAGATGGCATGTGTTGACTTTAAGGTGCAAGTGGATGCCAACTAATTAGCTAGTGGGTAGGAATTTAATCAACTAATGATTAAATATTTTATCCTAAGTTATGAGTGGATTTAATAATATCCCAACAGGACTAACATCTATATACAACTCCTAAGAATTGTTTTTCCCCCATCTAGCATATCTTTTCTCTTTATGAAATTTGCAAAGGGAAAAGGGGATTAGAACACAACAATACTTATAAGATATATAGAGAAGAAAAGAGCAAGGTCATTAAAAAGGGATGAGTGAAGAATCATCCAAATTTATGCCCGAAATTTCATTTAACAAGTGAAATAACTAAGGTATGGGTCGAGTTAAAGATCTTTGAATCCATGCATGCAATGTCAAGATCATGCAAGATCAATTTGTAAAGTAATGAATATATTATAGTATGATTTCATAACATTAACGTACAGGTTGAAGGGGCATGAAAGAGATGTGTTTATCTGAATAGGAGAGCAAAAAACATATGGAAATATTACCTAAGCCATGTGAGTATCCCTTTACCTAGACGGGGTTGTTGTTGGAAATGTGTTGTAGTATTTGTAGGTTCCTAGATCAAGGAGGGTTCAAGGGGGTTGATCAACCAACCCCCCTCCCCCTTGAGTAGGGGGTGCGGGGGGGCATTGCCTCTGAAAGCAATTTTTTTGGTCAATTTTTTGTTCGTTTTGAGTTGTCTTTGGCCCATGGTTTTATGGCCCATTATAAAAAGTAATTTCGTTAAATGAATTTAGATTGTAATCTAATATGGGTTTATGGACTAGGGTTTTGGATTCTATAATATTTTACTATAAATGAAAAAATATAATACATTGGGATAGAGAGTGGAGAAACTATAAAGAATGTTGGTTTTCCCAGTTTTGGGTTATCAAGGTAGATCTCTGTGTAATGTGTGTTTGAGCCATTGTCAATTGTTGTGTTTTAGATTATGTTTGATATTGTTTTTCTTTGCATAGGTCTACCAAAGTTCTTTAGTTATGAGTTCAAGTGCAGTGAACAAAAGTATACCCACGATGGACTTATTGGAACATGAATTATTTACTTATGTATAGATTAGTTTATCCATATTTTCAAAACCAATACAGCTGTAATTTGAAAGTTACAAAACACTTGAAGACCATAGAATTTTACTGCCACTTCATGTATTGCATATCAGGACATTAAATAAACCATAACATATACTCTTGAAGGTAGTATGCATTGGAAACATGGAATCATCCAGTTTAGAAATCTCCACAAGATATCCATAAGCATTCTTAGAATCATTAGGTAGAATTCTAGATTGTAAGGAAATATAAATCTTAATAAGGGAATCAAAGTATTCACATGTAGACACATAATATTTTGAAATACTAGAGGTAAATCAATTTTGAAATTTACAACTACATGATCATCCCATTGATGCCAACAGCCACAGGGTCATGGAAAGTCTTACAGAACAAGGTAAGAACATTTGAGTTTAATTATTACAAGTAAATAAAGAAACAATGGCCAATACTATCCAACATGATGCTCAACAATCATTTTATGCATTACACTAGAATTACCTTGTAAATAACCTACGGGATGCCCAACCAGGTTTGCAACAAGTAGATAGAAAACATTATCCTTTCAAAGCACACAAATAGTCACAGTATTTTTCAAATCCAATCGATAAATCAAAAGCATTACATGTGTGACAAAGCATGTCTACAAAATTTTATTCAAACAACCACTATTGAACTCTATTCCACAAGTTTAAGTTCTTTATATATATAACCATGATAATAAAAAATACTTAGAAAATCCAAGCTACATCATCCCTGTTCAATTCACCATGCATAGTAGGATAGAAATACTCAAAGGTTTTTAGGTGATATCCTAACTACCTTCAATGGTGTCTATTATCTCTCAATAGTCATTCTTTCATCCCTCCATGGTTTATCCATCACTTGGGTTGAATTGATTTTCTTCAACACTCTTATTTATTTCATTTGTTTTCCATCTCTCCCTCCCCTATTCGGATTTTTCATGAGTGCATGCTAGCATGTGGAGTGAAGGAGGATTCTTTCCTCCATTCTTATCTTTGTTCCTCAAAGTTAGGAGGTGGTTACTTCTAAATAAGATTTAGGCACTTTATATTAAAATTAATGAGCCTCAACTCACATCCTCTTCTCATTGCTTTCAAGGTTTTGAAATCAAGGCTTAGCACAACCACAACATAACATGAGGGTAATAAATCAATAAAAAGAAAGAGGATTATGACATAGGTTAGAAATCATCACAAAGCGTAGGTAATTCCCTCCATTGGATCCCCTTCATCTTCTTCATCGATGAACTCATATCCATTCCATGTCATCCCCCAGTCAACTTTGAAACTTTTATTTTGTTGTTGTTAAAAAAAATCATGTTATAATTTTTGTTTTTCAAAAATCACCATGGTCTGTCTATATCTCATGGATTCATACAACATAGTGATGACAACCTTTTTACAACATACACACGAATTCAAAAAATAAGAGTTTCCATAGAGTCACAATTGGGGGTATTACAACTCTAACAAAGGTTGAGGGATATGCCATCAAACAATTTAGTTCAATGAAACTATCTTATTTAAAACTTAACAAGCATCAGAAATTGGAATTCCCAACATGATAACAAGGGGAAATGACATAATGAAAGTGAGTTGAAGATAAAATGTCAGAGGGGGGGAAATGTTTTTTAAACCATCTTGGTAAATTAATCTACTGAAAGTAATGTCCACAATAGAAACGCCTTATGGTGTAAATATTACTACAAGATAACAAATAACATGGCTCATTAATGTCAACAAAATAGAATTATTTTTAAGAATCTATGGTGATTTCCCACTGCTGATTTTAGAGTTGTTAGGGTTTTTCGATGGTGCCCTAAAAGATGTGGGATAATTTAGGAAATGTAACTATAGTGCATGGGCGCTTACTAGTTGAAATAATTCCCCTTGATGTATGCTTGTACCTCTCTGCAAGCTTGCTCCTAACTACCTCCTATAAATCCCGAGGAGTTATGTGCATCCTCGTTTATTAAAGCAGTTTCTAGAGTGGCATGTTTAACTTCATAAATCAATAAGAAAAAAACAAGAAAAAGTAATGTAAAATAATCATTGTACCATGTGAAGTGTTTAAACAAATCTTAATAACATCACTTATCTCAATTCATTAGTCACTTGTCTTTTTTAGAATCATTGGGCTCTCACCATCATCATGGACTAGCTCATCATGAATTTCCTATTGAACATAATGGGTATTAGATAAACATAACATTGATATTACAAGACCACAAATACTTTGACCTACAAGATAAAATGGTATCACCAACTAAGAAAAAAATGAAAATAAATAACGAAATATCCTCACAATCTACAAAGTCATTACCCATCATCATAGATGCAAAGGTCAATGTTGTCTTTGTCATGTCCCCTCACACGTTGGAGGAGAAATGTGACTCTACTGATCTCTCAAATACCCCAATGTAGTGTACCTGCTACTCTGATATCCCATGATGTCCATGAACCCAGTGCCCATACACCTGACTGATATGCGGAATAATTTAAATTTTCTTAAAGAACCTTTGTTCTTCTTTTTCTCTCTTCTTAGAACATAGTCACGGGCCACGTAACATCCTTTAACATTCATTTTTAGGCTTAAAAACCACTGTAACAGTTGTTCCACCCTTGACAGATCCACTCTATAAATGAAAAGGTCATTTCCGCACTGAACCTGTCCTTCCCGCACTCTACTTTCCGCATTATCCTTTCTGCCTTCTGTTGTAGAATCCGGGAACCGAAAACATAATGTGCGACGAAATCATTCAAACCACTTTTCTCCTTCTGCCTTCCGCCTTGGAACTCGAAAAATAGAAGCATAATGTGCGACAAAGTCATTCAAACCACTTTCAGCCTTGCACCTTCTACTGCGAAACTCGGGAATCAGAAACATAACAAACTCATACCTTGAATTTTCCACTTTCCGTCTCCCGACTTTCGTCTTTCTGCCCTCCATTGCAGACCTTGAAAATCAGAAAACCCACAAAACGAACACTTTGTCTTTCAACTTTTCAACTTCTGACTTCTGCTACAGACCTCAAAAATCGGAAAACCAACTTTTTGCCTTAACCTTTTTCTTGTTTTCCACCTTTCGCCTTCCGTAGGCGGATCCCAAAGTGCATAAAACCAACATTCTACTTTGTTTCAGCTTATATCTTCCACCTCCCACCTCCCACCTTCCGCAGGAGGATCCCAAGGTGCGGAAACGCTCAAGTCAGATGTCTTCTGACTATATAACCTAGATTCTAGCCTCCATGATCATAAGAAAAATGCATTGAAACATACAAGGCATATATAAATGCAAATGCAGGAACATTTAATCAACAATAAACTCTACTGAAATCATTAACAATCATTCATCACATTCAACATATTCATAAACAACTACGTTGTAGAAATAATACAACATAATACTTATCTTTGAAGATGAAGTTGTCCCGCAACTAGCTATGTCACTGCAGCATTCCACCCAACCATAAGCTAGTTGTGTTCATTAATATCTCAACACAAATGACACCCCCGAGATGGGCATGACTTCCACAGGGAGCTAGGGAACAACAGACTCACACACAGCTAGATCATATCACACACAGTTGGGTTTCACAGACTGTCCAGCCAAGCCAACACATAGTTGGGTTTCACAGACTGTCCAACCAAGCCAACACACAGTTGGGTTTATCAGGCTACAGGAAATAAGCCAACTAATAGATGGGTTTCACCTACTATAGCCAAGCCATCTCACTATTGGGTTTCATAGGTTATTCAGCCAAGCTAGCTAACAGTTGGGTTTCATAGAATGTACATAGTCAAGCCAACATTCACATTAAGGACCACCCAAGCCAACTAACAAATGGGTTTCACAGGCTACTCATCCAAGCCATCTCACTGTTGGGTTTCACAGGATATTCATCCAAGTCAGCTAGTTGGGTTTATCAGGATGTCCATCCAAGGATCACACATGGACAAATGCACAACAAGACATAACCAATCCAACTACCGGTTGGGTTTATCAGGCTACCCAGCCAAGCCAATCTATTTTTGGGTTTCACAGGATGCTAAGGAAGTGGAAAGGAAGAATGGCTAAGCAAGTGGCTCATTCAAGAGCTAGGGACGCCTCCACAAGATCTATCTGGACTGGCATCCACATTACCTGCACCCCAACACAAGAAAGCATCCCCTTCTATGCTACACAGTCCCTCAGGCTATGCCTTACCTTCTAGTGCTATTCAAGGCATACAATGAATATTCACCAGCCACTCTTATCTTTTTGTGAGGTTCCTCTCTGCACTAGGTTTATCAAGCCCATTCGACATCTCTCCCACTCCTAAGTCTTGCATATAGTTCAGACCCAAACTAGGGTGCACATCACAACAAACCACAAGGAGACACAACAACACAGGATGCACTCTGTAACATAGAGAAACAAGGTTTCATACCACTATGTAGTTCAGAATAACATTGTAACACTACAACCAGGGTCCGAAAAAGGAAAATACTTGTATAACAACTCTTTCCCGACTCGGGATAGTTGATCACAATCGTGAATGAATGATGAACAATGAATGTTGAGGAGCAACAAAACCTTCCCCCGACTGATGGAAATATGAACTCGCACACATCCATGTGCTTACATGTGTCAGAAGCAAGAACGCGGCTTCCCAGACTGCAGGCTGTAGACAAGCTCAGTCACGAAACCGACTGCCATGCCTTGCTCTTCCCAAGGCATTAACTACCTCAACTACTCTTTTGGAAGAATTGAATGATTGAGGATAGAGGAAAAAAGGTAGTTGAGGGTTTATGGGTTCCCACATTGACATATGGTCTCACCCTATGGCTCAAGAGTTTGACTAACTCCCATCCCTGTTCCTTGTGAAATCATACCCCCATCTCTTACGTTGCAGTGCATAACTAGCTGTGGTATTTTATTAAATTGCATTTTTACATGATGAATTCAAAATATAATGTGTCTGACTTAGCACTATAACCTTAGGTATCAAACTTGATCACCTATACACAAAAACACCAAATCAATGGCAAGGCCTTGGCCTTGAGCTCCTCGCCATGATTTAAATACAATATATACATCATGTACAATTTCAATACCATGGGGTCAAAACCGGGGTGTTACATTCCCCTCCCCCTTCATTAGCATTGTCCTCAGTGCTTTACAAAATTGAACAAAATTGAATGTGCCAATCGCATGGCATCCTACAGCTCCCACGTAGCCTCATCGGGACTGTAGTGCTTCCATTGCACCTTTACTTGTCCAACTACTCGATTCTGAAGCACCGTGACCTTCTTGTCGAGGATGTGCAATGGCTCAGTTTGGATCTCTCCTTTGCATTCCACTTGAATCACATCCTAATTTATCACATGGTTAGGGTCATGTACATATATCTTAAGCAAAGAAACATGAAAAACATTATGAGCTCTAGTGCTAGCAGGTAATGTAAGTCTATATGCATCTGGCCCTATTCTTTCAACCACTTCAAAAGGCCCACAATATCTAGGTGACATCTTGGCACAACTTCCAAGCTTCAAGAAACTCTTCCTTGGCCTCACTCTGAGGTAAGCATGATCCCCAACACAGAACTCTATGTGCACTCTTTACTTATCTGCATAGCTCGTCTGCCTATCCTGGGTTGCTTTCAGGTTCTGCTTGATCCTTGCAACCTCTTGCTCCATTTCCTTGAGCAATTTTGGACCAAGCACAATCTTGTTCACTGGATTATCCAAAGTCACTGGTGTCCTATGCCTTCTTCCATACAAGGCTTCATATGGACTCATTTCCAATGATGCTTATTGTCCATTATTATATGCAAATTCTACCAAGTGTAAATAATCCTCCCACTTGGATGGTTTGTCCATCACATACATGTGAAGCATGTCTTCAAACACCTGATTCACTCTCTTTGTTTGTCCATTAGTTTTAGGATGGTAGGCAACGCTTAAGTTTAACTTGGTACCCAAATTTGCAAACAGACCCTTCCAAAACTTAGAAGTAAACTTGGGGTCCCTGTCAGAGATTATTGCCTTAGGCAATCCATGCAATCTGAAAATCTCCTTCATGAATATTTTTGCAATGGCATCAGTCTTATATGTGGACTTAACTGGTATAAAATGTGATTCCTTTGTAAACTTGTCCACCACAACCATGATGGAATCATGTTATCTCCAAGTCATTGGAAATCCTGTAATAAAATCCATGGAAATAACTTCCCATTTCCATTCTGGAACTGGAAAAGGTTGTAACAAACGTGCTGGGTGTTGATGCTCAACCTTCACATGCTGACATTGCATGCACTTATAAATATACTCAGCAATGTCCTTTTTCATTCCTATCCAGGAGTACTGCTTCTTGGCTGTAGGAATTGTTTTTTGATACCCTGGGTGACCAGAATATGGAGATTGATGGATTTCATACATAACAAATCTCCTCAAGTCTGCTACATTTGGAATATAAATTCTATTCTTGTAAGTAAGAAGTCCATCTTCTTCCAATTGATATCCCTCATAATTATTTTCAAGGATTTGTTGTCGCAACTTATCCTTTATCTGCACTTACATTTCATCCTCAGCGGTATGATTAACAATCTCTTGTCTCAAATATGATTGGAAAATACTAAGAGATGCCACATTCATTTCATGAACCATCATGTTGAGTGCATCAACCACTTTATTTTCTTTTCCTTTTAGGTGTTTGATTTCCAAATCAAACTCACACAAAAACTCCAGCCATCTAACTTTTCTAGCATTTAGAGTTGGCTGATCAAACAAGTATTTCAAACCACAATGGTTTGTCCTTAGCTCAAATTTTCTACCCATTAAGTAATGCATCCACATCTTGAGAGCATGTACTCTGGTCGCAGGTTCTAGATAATGAGTGGCACAATTCTTCTCATGTTCCTTCAACTTTCCGGACTCATACCATAACACGTGGTTGTCTTGCATAAGAACTCCTCCAAGTCCTTAATTACATGCATGAATAAACACCACAAAATATTTTTATGGGTCTGCAATTTTCAAAACCGGTGCACTTGTAAGAAGATTCTTCAATTGTTGGAAGCTTTCTTCACATCTTGGTGTCCATTCAAACTTTATCCCCTTCTTTTGCAAAGAAGTGATTGAATGTGCAACCTTGGAGAATCCTTCAATGAACCTCTTGTAGTATCATGCAAGTCACATTCTATGAATCCTTGAATGAACCTCCAGTAGTATCATGAACTTCTATAAAGATAGTATATTTATAGAAATCACATTTTCTCAACTTTGCATACAACTTATGCTATCTTAGTAATTTCAATGTCAGTCTCAGATGTTCTTCATTTTCTTCTTCATTCTTAAAATAAATAATAATGTCATCAAGAAAAACAAGAACAAAATTGTTTAGATACTTGCTGAAAACACTGTTCAAGAGACACATAAATGTAGCTGGTGCATTTGTGAGACCAAATGGTACCACTACAAACTCATAATGTCCATACCTTGTTCTGAAGGTTGTCTTATGAATATCTTCATTTTTTATTCTTACCTGATGGTAACCAGGCCTCAAGTCAATCTTGGAAAATACCTTTGCTCCTCTCATTTGATAAAAAAAGGTCATCAATTCTAGGCAAAGGGTATTTATTCTTCACAGTAACCTTGTTCAATTGTCTGTAATCAATACACAACCTGAGTGTACCATATTTCTTTTTCACAAACAGAACTAGTCCTCCCCAAGGAGACACACTCGACCAGATATACTTCTTTTCCAACAACTCTTGCAGCTACATCTTCAACTCTAGCAATTCTGGTGTGCTCATCCTGTAGGGTGTCTTAGACACTGGTGCTGCTCCAAGCAAAAGGTCAATTGTAAAATCAATGTCACTCTTTGGAGGAAGCCCTGAAATTTCATCAGGAAAAGCATCCATGAATTCCTGCAATACATGAAAGTCATCCAACCTAGGGTTTCATTCTCTATTGCCTCCAAAACATGGGTTGCATACAATATGCAACCTTTCCTACAGAACTTCTTCAGCTGCATTACTGAAATATGCCTAACAGAAATAACCTTTGGAATGCCTCTTACAACTGTTGGATTCCCTTCTTCATCCATGCATTCAAAAGTCTTATTGTAACATTCAAGCGTAACTTTGTGCACTTCTAACTAATCCATTCCAACGAGAGTATCATAGGAACCAAGTGGTAGAACATTCAAGTCTGCACAAGTGACTAACCCATCCATGACTAATGGAAATTTCTCTACCAATTCACTAACCTTTCTCTTGGTTCCAGTGGCTATTTAGACTAACCATGATTTGCTATGTTTTAATTCCTTAAAAACACAAATCTTAACAACTCTAGGAGTAATATAACTATGAGTAGATCTAGGTTCAATCAAAACAGAAACAGATTGCTCAACAATCTTACCTTCAACTCCAACCACAGTTGATTGATGATCTGCCTGGCGGTCCTCTAGCGCTGCATAAATTCTAGGGACCTCCTTTTCTACTTGACCCAATGTTTCATCTCCTTGGATGTTGTGAGCTTTCCTTACATACCTATTCTCTAGTGGACAATTCCTGTGCATATGGTTTTCTCCACATCTCCAACACTGGAGTGGTTCTCTGATCTCCTTTGGATCTCTTGGATTATATCCCATCACTCTAGTTGGCTTAGTCACAGCTTGTGATGGCTGCCTTTGTTGATTTCGGAAGTGAGAAGGTTTGAAACCTTTATTCCTTTGGTCAAACTTTTCATTCTTATTGTCCTTCCATGCCTTATGGATATCCAGTTCGCTTTTGTTCTAATCATAGTAATACTTAGCCTTCCTGATAGCCTCTTCTAGAGTTCTAGGTTCATCAAATTCAATTCTGTCTTTGTATGCTTGAGGTAGCCCACTCAAAAAACGCTGAATTTTCACTTTATCATCTCTGATGTATCTGACCTATCTCAACAACTCCAAGAATTTGTTTGCATACTCTTCCATGGTTAGTTGTCCCAACCTTGGATCATGGAACTCCTTGATTTAATCATCATAGTACCTATCAGAGAGGTACTTCTGCTTGAAATACTTCTTAAACTGTTTCCACACAATCTTTCTATCATTGATCTTCTTCACTTTCCTTAGGTTCTCCCACCATATAGATGCTCTTCCATTCAGATTGAAGATGGATACCCTTGCCTTCATATTTCCAGAGTAGTCTTGGACTTGGAAATACTTCTTCATCCCAAGAAGCCAAGATTCAACTTCTTGACCAGTCTTTACCTCACCATTAAAGGTAGGAGGCCTTGGCTTCTTAAATTCATCACGTGAACTATTTTGGTAACTCCTCTTCTTCTTATTCATGTGAGATGAAGAGTTTGAACCTCCAGTGGATCCTTCAGAGCTAGATGATCCACTAGAAGACCTTTTTCTTCTTCTAGCATCGTTCCTTCTTCCTTCCGGATTTATTGCCCGATGCCCAGAGTTCATTCGCCTCTAGATGTCAATCAAACTCTGCAACATGGCTGCATTCAACTGATTCTGCTCTTCCTGAGCTTTAATCATTCTTTCATTATCTTCTCTGTAACTTTGCATCTCCACCCTTAGGCTTCTCATGGTGCCTACAATATATGGGGGAGTATCCTGATATATTCTTCTGTTGGATTATGTTTCAGCATTTCCAACTCGAATGTTTTCCCCCATAGCATCTGCCTCATGCTCATAAGGATCATGTGCATCATTCATGTTGTAGGTTCTCATGGTCGATCCAAAAACCAACTTTTCCAAACTGCACTATGACTCTGCAAAATGTGTTAATAAACATATTGTTAGCTACTAACAAATGGTGTTTAAATTCTGAAAAATACCATTCCCTTGGCCCATCTGGGACCAATGTTGTAACCAATATCTCTAAAAGCTATTCACTTGGCCCATCCATGCCAAATGTTGTAACCAATAGCTCTGATACCATGATGTCACGTCCCCTCCCGCCTTGGAGGAGAAACGTGACTCTATTGCTCTCTTGGATACTCAAATGTAGCATACCCACTACTTTGATATCCCACGATGTCCATGAGCCCGGTGCCCATACACCTGACTAATATGCAAAATAATTTAAAATTTCTTAAAGAACCTTTGTTCTTCTCTTTCTCTCTTCTTAGATTACAGTCATGGGTCATGTAACATCCTTTAACATTCATTTTCAGGATTAAAAACCACTGTAACAGTCATTTCACCCTTGACAGATCTACTCTGCAACTAGAAAGGTCATTTCCACACTGAACCTATCCTTTCTGCATCCGCTTTATGCATTATCCTTTCTTCCTTTCGCTACAGAATCCAGGAACTAGAAACATAATGTGCGACAGAGTCATTCAAACCACTTTTCGCCTTCCGCTATGGAACTTGGAAATAAAAAACATAATGTGCGACAAAGTCATTCAAACCACTTTTCGCCTTCCCCCTTCCACCCTTCCTCCTTCCACCCTTCTACCTTCCACCCTTCCACCTTTCGTTGCAGAACTCGGGAATCTGAAACATAACAAACCGATACCTTGACTTGTCCACTTTCTGCCTTTTGACTTCTGTCTTTCTGCCCTCCGCTGCGGACCTCGAAAATCGAAAAACCCGCGAAACGAACACTTTGTCTTTCGACTTTCCGCCTTCTGACTTCTGCCTTTCTGCCTCCCACTGTGGACCTCAGAAATTGGAAAACCAGCTTTTTGCTTTAACCCTTTTCCTATTTTCTTCCTTTCGCCATTCTCAGGCGGATTCCGAAGTGTGGAAAACCAACATTCTGCTTTATTTCAACTTCTCTCTTCTGCCTCCCGCCTTTCGCCTTCCGCAGGCAGATCCCGGGGTGCGAAAACGCTTAAGTCAGATGCCTTCTGACTCTTTAACCGGGATTCTAGCCTCCATGATCATAAGCAAAATGCATTGAAACATACAAGGCATATATAGATTCAAATGCAGGAACATTTAATCAACAGTAAACTCTACTTAAATCATTAATAAGCATTCATCACATTCAATGTATTCATAAACAAATACATTGCAGAAATAATACAACATGATACTTATCTTTGGAAATGAAGTTGTCCCGCAATTAGCTATGTCGCTGCAACATTTCACCCAACCATAGGTTAGTTGTATTCATTAATCTCTTAACATAACTGCCACCCCCGAGCTGAGAATGAATTCCACAAGGAACTAGGGAACAACAAACTCACACACAACCAGATCATATCACACATAGTCAAGCCAACACATAGTTGGGTTTCACATATTGTCCAGCCAAGACAACACACAATTGGGTTTATCAGGCTGTAGGAAATAATCCAACTAAACGATGGGTTTCACAGGCTACTCAGCCAAGCCATCTCATTGCTGGGTTTCATAGGGTATTCATCCAAGCCAACTAACAGTTGGGTTACACCGACTGCACACAATCAAGCCAACATTCACATTAAGGACCAACCAAGCCAACTAACAGATGGGTTTCACAAGCTACTTGGCCAATCCATCTCACTATTGGGTTTCACAGGATATTCAATGAAGCCATCTAGTTGGGTTTATCAGGCTATCCAACCAAGGATCACACATGGCCAAATGCATAACAAGACACAACCAAGCCAACTACCAATTGGGTTTATCGGGATGCCCAACCAAGCCAATATACAATTGGGTTACACAGGCTATCATCCAAGCCAATCTATGTTTGGGTTTCATAGGATGCTAAGGCAGTGGAAAGGAAGAATGGCTAAGCTAGTGGCTTGTTCAAGAGCTAGGGACACCTCCACAAGATCTATATGGCTTGGAATCCACATTACCTGCACCCCAACACAAGGAAGCATCCCCTTCTCTACTACACAGTCCCTTCGGTTATGCCTTCCCTTCCAGTTCTCTTCATGGCATGCATCAAAGATTCACCAGCCACTCTTATCTTTTCATGAGGTTACTCTATGCACTAGGTTTATCAAGCCCATTTAGCATCTCTCCCACTCCTTAATCTTGCATATAGTTCAGACCCAAACCAGGGTGCACATCACAACAAACCACAAGGAGACACAACAACACAGGCTCCACTCTATAACACAGAGAAACAAGGTTTCATACCACTCTGTAGTTCAGAATAACACTGTAACACAACAACTAGGGTTAGGTAAAGGAAAATACTTGCTGAACAACTCTTCTGCAATTCAGGATAGTCGATCACAATCGTGAATGAATGATGTACAATGAACGCTGAGGAACAACAAAACTTTCCCTCGACTGAGGGAAAGACGAACTGGCACGCATCCACGTGCTTACTTGCGTCAGAAGTAAGAACACGGCTTCCCAGACTGCAGGTTACAGGCTGTAGGAAAGCTCAGTCACAAAATCGACTGCCATGCCTTGCTATGCCCAAGGAATTAACTGCCTCAACCACTCTTCTGCAAGAATTGAATGATTGAGGATAGAGGACAAAAAGGTAGCTGAGGGTTTATGGGTTCCCCCATTGACAATTAGTCTCACCCTAGGCTCGGGAATTTTACTAACTCCCCTCCCTTTTCCTTGTGAAATCATGCCCCCATCTCTTACGTTGCAGTGCATAGCTAGCTGTGGTATTTTATTAAATTTTATTTTTACATTATGACTTCAAAATATAATGTGTCTGACTTAGCACTATAACCAGAAGTATCAACATTGATCACCTATACACAAAAAAACCAAATCAATGGAAGGGCCTTGGCCTTGAGCTCCTCGACATGATTTAAATACAATATATACATCATGTACAATTTCAATACCATGGGGTCAAAACCGGGGTGTTACAGGCCTCTTGCTTAACAAGTTGTGTAGCATTAGTGTCATAAAACACGCATGAAAGAACAAGCTAAAATCTTCAATATCTCACATTAAAAGTAATAATGTCACAATTACATAAATGGTTTTATTATAGGCATTTAAGCACAAAGAAAATAACATTAGAACTACATAAAAATAAAACTAATCCAAAAACAAATGGGAAGTATAGAAACAAAACATATAATGTTGTGCAAACTTACTTCATGATGCACCATTGACTCCAACTAGGTATTATCTTACCAGTTTCATCAATCATGTTGTTGGGATTAGCATGCCATCTACATCAAGGATTTCCTTAATATCACGCTCAGTGTAAATATTACAAACATTATAATGATGACATGATGAGATAACATGAAGTGACACTTGCATGACAACATAACATGGGACAAAGTCAATATTGTAAGATAACAATGAACAACACCAACATTTTAATAGAATAGTCATAAGAAATGAATAACACCAACTCAAAATGACACTGAAAGAATGGAAAGGGGAGGTTAAAACCCTTCTGGAAACCTATAGAGTGATCTAATCTCATCTGAAGGGATGTCATCATCACTATAATCAACTATAGACACATGATTGTCTAGAGAACAAACTTCAAGGGATTTGTGTTGATCATAAAAGCTTGGATAAGTGTCACATGCTACCTATGAAGATGAATATAACCTCCTTGCAATTACACCCAAGGTAGCAGGGATAATATCTGCAATGGGATAATGAATGTCTTAATGTAATCACTTATAAAATTGTTAATAACATTGGAAGAAAAACAAAATATAAACCAATATAAAGAGAAAATGTAAGAACCTACTCATACTTTATGATGCATCCCCAGTCGACATCTTGGAGTATACACATTATTAACAATGCTCATGACATCAACAACTTTGACAACATCCATAACATTCCTTTTTTTTTCGTTTCAATAGTAATTTAGATACTAAAATCCATTAATGACCAAAGTTGTCTCATCATATTACAAGAGATAAAATATATAAAAACAGAAAAGTGAAGACAAAAGCACATCCCAATGGGGAAACAAGATAAACAAGAAGAAAAACATTGCAAGGTGGAATCCCAATAAGATGGGGAACAATGAAGAAGCTCGAGAATGAGGTTCTAAGGTCAAGACATGTTGTTATGGAGAATCATTTCTAACATTCAAGGCCGCAAATAAATGTGTGATGGGTGTGAAGCCATTGAAATCATTAGGTCTATGACACCTCACCAGTATATCATATGAGCTTAGAAGCTTTGGTCTATGCCTCTTCCTACTAGTGTCAAATGACTAGAAGTAAGATGTAATCAAGTTGGTGTATGTCAACTTGAGGAACTAGCCTTTGGTAAGTCATCGAGAAAGGTAAAAAATCTCTAAGAGGAAGAGGAATAATCATATTTGGTCCTCATAAACCATGAGTGTTTGGAGAGAACCAGGTGAATCTCTAAAGAGACAAAATAACTATCCCCTAATATTCTAGTATGGAGAGCATTATAATATAAAGTGATCCCTAGTCTCAGGATTTAAAGAGTTGATTTGAGAAATATGGTGATCCATCTTAATGTGAAGTTGGTGAGAGGGAACTCTAAGTTGGAAGTTGGTGAGAGGGAACTCTAAGTTGGGAAATAGGCATTCTCAGGCAACAAGGTGACTAGAGTCTAGTGTACCCTTAAGGATGAATGAGCCCACCACTACACTAGATATACATGTTTGAGTGCATTGAAGTTTGAGAGAAATCGATTCTTTAGGCTCAAACCATGTGGACTTAATATATGCTATGCAAACATCAAAACAAATAACCTTGTTTATGTCACCCTTGGATAGATTAGGAACATCCATTGGAAAGCTATCCATGGATGGTATGTCAATATCCAACTTGATGATATGAGTCAAGGAATATGCTCTCCATACCAACTTGAATTGGTCCTAAGTTTCACCTACTCCATAAAATATTTGAGGAGAAGATACAAATATCTGAGAAGATAACTCTGTGATTTTCCCATCCATTTGAGCTTGTGTATCATTATCATCACATGAAATATCAATGAGGAAATGAGTGATACCATGCTAAATTATGCAAGAATGTTATCTTGAGGCACTTATCTCTTGGAATGAAGATGATTGTATAACATCATCACAAGAACTCTCTCTACTTGTTTCGATATATTATCCGAATATATGCCCCCCAAACCTCACACCCATACAAGAGGGTAGGTGTGGCCAATGAGTGAAAGAGATAGATCTTTAATTAAATGTATTGAAACTAAAGTTATGTTTTTTAAGAGTGGTGAGAGCCACACATCCCTTTCTCAGCTTAACCTCTATTGTTGGAGTCGAGCTAAAGTGTGGTCCAAGAAGAGGACCCCCAAATATACATATGAATAGACTACCTCAACACTATTCCCTCTGTAAGTAAGATTACATTACTTGCCTCCTTTTCATAGATGTTAAAGGCCACACTTTTTTTCTTCTTCTTGAGATTAACTTGAAGTTGATGAGTGTCATAGAAGGAAGCTAGGATGTCAAGTTGGATTTGAAGACTCCTTATTGAGTGGGACATGATGATAATATCATTTGCAAAATTTAGGAAAATAGTAAAGGAGACTCTAAAGAGGAGGAAACCATCTAAGATACCCATTAAACATGATATGATTAAATCCTCTAGCTCATCAATGTAGAGTCCAAAAGGTGTATTAGTTAGTGTGCATACTCTTATAGTGCTATGGACCTCCTCTACTTCACTAGTTCTCATGTTCACTTTTCCAATAATTGCATCATAAAGTGTCATCACAAGAAAGACCACTAAGGGTGGAACATGGGTGAAAAACCCAAAGCCTCAAGCCTATAAGCTAATAGGTGATGCGGGGTTATGTCGAATGCCTTGTAGAAGCCCACACAGAAACATTATACTTTACGCTTGTTTGCCTTAGCTTCATCAATGATGGAATTCAAAGTAAAGATATGATCAATGGTATGATGGTAGAATTTATACTTCTATGTGAAATTGTTTTTGTGGGGATAATGACTTTAATATAATTTATACTTTAAAACAATTTGTTCTCCTTTAAAAAAAATAAAACCACTTAAATAACTTGTGTTGGTTATAACATATCTATCTTTTTATTATTATTAATGCTCATTATGTATACATTCATGACACTAACACTTAAAAGGAAATATTTGACAACAAGGGTTGTGTACAACTTAGTCCCTACAATTTACCTATAGCTTAGTCCCCGCCATTTGTTTATAATAGCTAATGTATTGCTTAGATGAAACCCTTTGAATTTTTGTGGGAAGAAGCTAACTCTAAAGTTACCAAAGGTATTACATGGACTCAAGTACAACACTACTTACACAAGTTAAAGACTTGTCTCTTTTTTCTCAATCTCCAAATTCCAAGGGTCTTTCTGGATGACTAAGGTGACTAATATTTCCAATAAGTTATTCTTCATTAATCAAGGTCATTAGATTGGGTAAGTTGAAATATACTATCTGTTGATTTCTGTTTATAACTCTCTGTAACACTTGCATACTTCTCCAATTCCACCACCATCTTGTACATCTAAGTCACTTAACTATGGTTCTAAAAGGATGAATGATTCTTTATGTCCAAATGCCCTGAAATACATTCCTTATAATCCTGAGTAGTTTCTAAATTGTGAAAACATTTTCTATATTATGATCTAAATTATGGGCTAGCTTGTTCCCAAAATTGAAAGTCCCATTTCGCGTGAGAATCTTCTCCAGTAAGAAGTCTTATCCTTGCATCATATTGTAGATCTAGTATAAGTTTCATTATATATCTTTCATATTTTCTTTGATTAAAGTTTGCTTTACTCGACCTTTTACAAACTCTACAACCGTTTCCTCAAATATTTCCTAATAGACCTTTTACAAACTCTACACCCCTTTCCTTAAATATTTCCCATTAGTCCTTTCATAAGCTATATAACCTTTTCATAAAATATTTCCCATATGAATGTAGCAAGGGGCATAGGATATTGAAAGAGGAACTATTTTTTCATTTATTGACTTGCTTAGTGTAGGACCCTTAAGGTTTCCATGGGGACACTTGAAGGTAGTGGTCAAGCATGTGTGAGGTTTGCATTGCACTCTCCACACATAAATAAATAAATTAAAGCTCACTCTATTATCATCTTTAAGACCAGATACTAATTGTTACAACTTCGGTCACAATTTCCAGTCAAGGGATAATGGCTTGAATGATGAGGAGGTAGGTTCTACATTCTACCCACTAGATTTCAAATCCTCAATGAGACATTGACCCATTTTGATAAGGCTAGAATAATATATTCCCCTAGGGATAGAGGTCCCATTATGTGAGCTTAGGGATGTCTCAATCCTTATTATGTCATAAGTTTCTTGCTAGGCATTAGCTTGCAAGTCGTTGGCACTGGCAAAGGGTTTATATTAGTATCCAACCCAAGTAGTCTTGGTCAGTTACCAAACCCCCTAAATATTAAAAAAATTGTTACATTGAATCATCTTGATGATATACCATTCATTAGTTTTCTACTTCACTTGACATGGCTTTAAACAAAGTATTTATATTTTGGTCACTCCAAATCTTGACTTGTATAATACTAGCATAGACCATCTTAACCTGGATCTATTAAGCATCGAGAGGGACCCATTTTTTCTTAAAGTGTAAATTATTTTTATCTTAAATTTGTTAGACAAAGAAAATTTACACATCAAGATACTTGATCCTAAAATGACATCATTTGCATTTTTTTATTTTTTATGGGAACGACATAGTACATAACGTTACACACTGTTATGCGGTACAATATCTTCCATATACTTGGTTGTAAGCACCTCGCTTCTCTAAGTGCAATAATTTACCAGCATAGATCCATCTTAAATCCGGATCTACCAAGCATTGAGAGGGATCCAATTTCTTGAGGTGTAAATTTGTTATATCTAACCTTTTTAGATGTTCATAAAAAAAATCTAACTTTTCTACATGTTCACAAAAAATTACACGTAAGTAAGTTTGGGTTTTAAATGGATTTATGCTGGTTTTATTTTTTATTATTATTTTATAAGCAAACAAATTTTTTAATTACTTTTCATTTGGTTTTATTTTTTATTTTATGAGCCGGCATGAATTTTATTAATCACTTTTTATTTTCTGTAATGTAACATAGCGTTACGTTATGTGACAACATCTCTCTCATACTGGGCTGTAAGCACCTCGATACTCTCGATGCAACCAAGAATAATTTCATCACTTTTGCTCATCACCATTCCTCTATTTTCTAACTCATATCTATACATAGATATTAATGTTTGATAGCTTTTGCTAACTCTATTGCTATAACAAGTGTCAGTTGGGTATAGTTTAAGTGATTGAGAAGAAATTAAGTATAGTTTAAGTGATTGAGAAGAAATTAAGTATAGTTTAAGTGATTGAAAAAAAAGACATTATCCTCCCTCACCCAAGTTCAAATCCTACTTCATAACATGTTTTTTTAATAAACCAATTATTAACTTAACTTTAAACCCTAAATAATCTATTTACCATAAATACCACCTTTATAATATAAAAATTAAATGATAAAATCTTAATAATATAAAGACTATCTATTTTAAATAATTTAGACTCTTAAATGATTTTCAAATGTTTTACATTGAATTTGACTCACCAAATTTTAGCAAAATATTTAAAATATAATATTTCATTTTTTATTAATTCCAATTTAATGAAAGCCATCTCGTTGTAATTCATATCCATGAACAATTAATTAAGCATTTCAAAGATCTCACGCGAGAATTAAAAATTGAACGAGGTGGGAGAAGCCAAACAAACAAAACATTTATTATTATTTAAGAAATCAATGAAATCGAGGGATGGTCAAACATGGAAAAGGAGACTCGAGGGCATTCGTCAAGCATAATATATGAGGTCACTTGTATTTTTCGATAAGTGTATATATTGGAGTTGGGCACAGTAAGTAGGATGATGTTGATGTTGATGTTATTGGAGATTTATGTAGTAGGGTTATTGGTGTTTGTAGAACAGTTTGGATTTAATTTGAGTAAGTTTATATATATATAAAAGGTGGTTATAAGTTTAAATTAATAGAGATAAAATATGTATATTTTTGTAAATTTTAATTTTTTTTAAATAAAACTCAAATATATTAATATTAATGTATTTTATCATTAACTATTATACCTTTAATATATAAATCTTTTATTTCAATATATAACATACTAATTAAATGTGTAACATTTTGCAATACTTATTACATAACAATTGAATTAAATAGAATATATAACATTTTGCAATAAATTTAATATTTTTTTTCAGAGGGAAAAATACGAGTCTTTGATATTCATTATGAATCAAAAGACATCTTATACAAATAACCTCACTTTCCTGGCATAGAATGTAGAAATGTAACCCCGTCAAGCAAAGACAGAAAAGAAACTAAGCATTCTTACATATAGCCCATAGAGAAAGAGCACAAAGTCTGATCATAGCAGACTTTTCTCATCGTCCCTGATAAACAAGTCAAAATATGCTGTAAGAGATCGATAGTGATAAAAAAATAGACAAGTCTTGAGCATACCATGCCGGCTAAGAGTCTCAGCAAAGCAGACATATAAAAGGAAACAAATCATTCACTAAGAGCCAAAAGGAGTAAGTGCATATAACTCTGCACGTATTAGAAAAGCATAAATTGGCCTTGATCTATAATCATGTCATCCAGAGATTCAGAGAACATACCAAAACCCATATCCATCTTCAATGCTTGTTTGGAGAGACCATCAGCCAATGAGTTATGCTCACGATATATATGTTTGAAGATCACATGTGGGGCATGTAACAACATAGCACGTATATCATCACACCAATGATTTAGAGAGGGAACATATAGTGATGCGAGTATGTTAAGCCAAGAGATAATAACAAGTGAGTCTCCATATATCGAGTGCATGGGTAAACTCATCAGCTCACTCACTCTCAAAATAGCCCAAAGTGCCAGTAATTCAGCTCTGGTGTTTGACTTGCTACCACAACCTATGGAGAAACTGAAGTAATGATCATCGTTGAGAAAGATCACAAAGCTAGCGCCACCAACATGCTCAGTAGTAGCCCCATCAAAAAAGCCACAAGGATAATTCATCATGGGACTCAGACCGATATTCCTAATTTTTTTTTTTTTTTTGTGGAACAGGGTACAAGTACAAAAGATTATCAATCTAAGTGATGAGTGCATGAGATGTAGGCGATTCATTGTCAAATAAGCATCTGTTCCTGAGTTTCCAAATGCACCAGAAGATGAAAATCGGAAGATATCTGAAGAGAGCAGAGAACGCGGTATGTCTGAACCAAAAATCCAGAAAGGAAGAGACAGATACGAAATGGGGTGAAGAAAACCCAAATCGGGCTGCATAGTAGGAAAGTATACCAATGGTAAAAGGGCAGTCCAGAAAGAGGTGCTGAATATTCTCTTCACTCAAACAACAGAGGACACATCTACTAGGGTTCTGATAACCTCGATGTTGTAATTGATCTCAGGTCAGTATCCAACCCCTACCCAATAGCCAAGTGAAGCATCCAATTTTCAGAGGGATATTGAGATGCCAGATCGAATCAAGAACAGAGGCCTGATCCACAGAACATAACGAGGATGTAATACATTCATAACCCATAGCAGCTGTTAAATGACCCACATAATTGTTATGGGACCATAAAAGAGAGTCGCAGTGATCAGAAAGACGAATCCTTCCAAATTCCAGTCCTCTAGTGTAGTTATCCCATAACACTTTCCAATCACCCTGAAGATCCAAGTCATCTGCCGAGAACCAATAGCTCTTAGCATGTGGTGTAAGATTCCTCGCATGTTCTAATGTACAAATACCATAATCTTCCAGATAGTCCCGCAAATCGTGAGGGAGAAGAAAGGATGACCCCAAACCAAGCAATTAAATTTAATATGTAACATGTTGCAATACTTATTCTCTCACATATATAACATTTACAATGCTTATTGCTCTCATTTTGGTTGGACCTTGTAATATAAAAGATAAGATCTATATATAACATTTGCAATGCTTATTGCTCTTACTTTGGTTAGACTTTGTAATATAAAAGATTAAATCTATATCATTATTGTTTAGTTTAAATTTTACATGTACTATGTAAAAGACAATTTCACCTAATTTAAATTTCATTTCCACCTCCTCATATATAGTTAATGAGTAATTGGTTTATAACAAGCTTTTGTAAGCCGAATATCATTGTAACATCTATCATTATAACATTTTTTTCATAAATATGTCAAATGGATGTAGCTTGGGTGGTTGGGAGGAATGAATGTTACCCTCCCCACCCAAGTTATACTCTTGTAAGTGACATGTTGCTCTTGTGGAGCCCTTTGTAATAAATGTTGTGATTTATGAGTTGACCATACCTTCGTCATGTCCTTATCCTCAATACCAAACTGATAAGTCATGTCCTCCTCAATACCAAACTGATACTGTAGTAGTTACAGTGAAATTATACTAACCCATCATAATGACCAAAATATCAATGTTTGAAAATTATCTTAGATGCTAAATATAGCCCATCATAAATAGTGATATCCCATTAATCTTCCACAATTACATACTTAAGAAAATTGTTGTAGTAAATCAAATCCAGATTAAGCTTTGATCCACCAGAGTCCCCCCTTTGAGTAATTCTTCATAAAAAATGCATGTTGGTTGTTCAAAAATGGCCTTAATAGCTATGTAGATGTGTTTAATAGCTATCTTCGGGAACGATCAATAATGCTTCTGCCCTTATTCATTCACTGTGTGAGATTCAGTGAGTGAATCTGAACATATTAGCCCAATTCACAATTGTTTTGGAATCTCCTAGAACAAGACCAATGCTGAACTGTTTTTCGTGAGCAAACAAAAAAAGAGGCCACAATGCCACTAGCTCAGCCTTGGTGTTGGCCCCAGTACCCACTGCCAATCTAAGATTGAATTGATGATTTTGTTATATTTTAATGACCATCCCAACACCGCAATTCCCATTTTGCTCTGCTCCATTGAAAAATATAATCACCATCTTCCCATCCTAGTTCATTGCTCTGAAATTCTATTATAACATCTTTTACTATTATAACAACATCAACCATTTCATTTAATTACATAAAAAATTTATGACTTAAAAAAACTAAAATGTATAGAATAAAAGGCATCAACCAATTAAAAAGAAATTATATAGGGTAAAAGCCATTGAATGAGTAGAGTTAAATTAAAGACTTTTCAATTGTTTCAAATAGATTCATGGTAATTATAAGCAGTCCTCTCAACCGGTTTGGAATCCATGGGAATAGAAGAGGAATCATCCTTTCCCCAAAGAACAGAAGTATCATTATTATTACCATATATTTTCCTAGAAGAGGAATCATCCTTACCCCCAAAGAAAAGAGGAATCATTCTTACCATATATTTTGCTAGAAGAGGAATAATTCTTACCATATAAATTCCTAGCCAAGGTTCCATCCTCAATCCTCTGGAAGACGACTTTGATTTGATTAGATTAGATTATGTGAAGCTTAATCCCAACGAATCCTATGGGATGATTAATAATGTTGGTTTCTCTCTCCAATACAGAAAGAATTTGGTACTCTACCTGTCCATCTGCCCCACTGCCCGCAATCCACAAATACCACCAACCACTTTTCCTCACAGCAGCAGCAACAACAAGAACAGTCTGTCTGCCTCTGCCTGCCTGCTTGCTTTTGCCTTTACATCTCAGCTCATGCGTCTCCACTTCCAGCAGTATCTCTTGTATATCCATCCATCAATCAATCAATCACCTTGGGTTGCGTGACATCCCAATTCCAATACTGTCTGTAATAAACCATGTTACCCATTACTTATATAATTTTTTAATGTTTAAAACACCTCCCAACTCTGTTTTTTTTCTGGACCGTGCATTTCCAAGGTCCCCAAGGGAAACAAGTCTTTGTGGAGATTCAGAATAAGCAAAACTAGGCTCTATATTGATGTGGGTACTCTGCGAACCAGCCATATAGTAAGCAGCAGTTCAGTTATTGAAGGAGTTTTGCATTGGGGGACCAGACCTTTAATGATCCGCAACATTCGGGGAGGCTGGAACTCCTAATTTGGGGACAGTTCTTGCGAAAGACTCGGCCATCTTAGTCCCGGACATTTGGAGTGATTAGCGGAATAAGTTGCAGAAATGTCTGAACTCAATGGTTCTCAGGGTAGGACGCTACTCTGCTCTTGCATTTTTGGTTGTCGGGTTCTCAGCTTCACACTGTAACTAATACTTTGAACCTGTCATAAGGATAATTTAAGTGATTAGAGCTCCAATGATTTGTGATGATAGAGAAAAGATATGGTACCGAGAAGCCTGAAAGCGTGTTTCTGTTAGGGGAACTAAATATGTATTTCCCATGCTGTTGGGGAACATGGAATTTTGAAGTTTTTTTGATGTTATACTTTGGGATTCCGATAAATTTCGGCCATGATCACGACAGCCTGACAGACTGCTTAAACAAGGCAGTTTGTTCATATAGGTGCCTTGCTGCTGGTTCTGTTTAGTTAATATCCTCAACAGTGCAGAAGATGAGTCCAATGGGATGCAGGGCTGCTGGGATTTCTCATTTTTGTTGGATGTGACTCTTTGCAGGAACCCATAGAGCCAGAGGCCTTACTTCTGCATACCCATTACTTAGTGAATGCGGCTTGTGAATACTCTCACGCAGACTGTGATTGTTGTTTTGGGTAGTCATAGTTTTGTGATTTTGCTGAGAATCCTTCCTTTCGCCTTCCCCCTAAGCTCAGGTAAATATATTCCATGACATTGCTTGAGCTACTGTTATAGGTACATTTGCCTTATATGAGGATACCCTTATATTTGTTTGTAGCGTCATTATAGACAGTAGTACATTGTAGCATAGACGAACAGAAGGAGAGAAGAATTCACGACACTGGATTCTAGTAGCAGTCTGCCTTTCAAGACACTGAGAGCGTTCTGCCTTTCAAGCCACTGTGCGAACGTGGGTGCCTAATAAGCAATATAGGTATGTTAACCGCTGAGCTTCGGCATCTCAAAATCAACAATCTGCTTGCCTGGTTCGGCTGTTGCCTTTGCAACGTGATTCCAAAGTAGAGAACCTTGGATGTGCTGTTGGTGATTTGACCAAGTTACTTTTTTGCCACAAGCATGAATGATTGTCCTAATATTTCTTCTGTAGGATCCTGAAATGGAATTGCTGAAAAAATGTTATTTCAAAGAACCGTATTGTTCTCTTTGTTTCCACAGGTACAAATTGGTAGTCTGTGTTTGATTTTGCCTAAGTGCAGGTCACAACAACTGAAATGGTTTGCGTAGTTTAAAATCATGCCTTATACGTAGCCAATACCCATGATATATGCCTATCAGATATCGCTTTAGTTTTTAGACTTTGAGTACCCTGGGGCAGTTTTGTTTCATGCCCTTTATACAGTATCTGTGAATTTCTTACTCCTCTTCTGAAGCTTAGAAGTTCAGAGAACACCTTCCCTATCTGCTTATTCATTTTTAAAAGGTTCTCAAGAATATAAAGCTACCCAGCCGAGGAAAACCATATTCATCTCAGTTGTCAGACTGTTTAGCTTAGAGAAAACATATGCAACTTCTTAATTCTCCAGCCATCCAGATTCTCTGCTCCTTTGTTTAACTCTGTTGATTACTTATGTTTTCTTAACAAGTTCTTCTAATGTTTGTGTGGCATATTCAAATCTCGATTCTTTATCGGAAACTGCAATCCACTGAAGGCTGTGTCGAGTTTTATTGTTGAACTGATTGGGTAATAAAATAGTTGATTTTGGCAACATATCATTACAGCATTCTACTCACTGATAACTTGGGTACCTGAGTTAGCGCTTTTGCATTCAGCAAGCATTGAATTCAACAGCTTTGACAATCATGTTGGATTCAAGAATAATGGGTAAATCTATAATTATTCTTGAAAATGCTTAGTATCACAGCAAAAAAATTAGGCAAGTTCAAATGGTACGTTGTTATTATTTATTTTATTCTCCAAGCATAATTATTTTCCTTATTGCTTTAGGCCTCAGAGAAGCATAGTTCATATGTCAGGGATAGACAATTTTCAAAAGGAAAAATGTATTATTATGGGTGTAAAATGGGCAACAAGTGGGGAACCTGGGAATTGAGTTTCTAATCTAATAGCTGTTTGCTAGCTACAATGGTTGCCTATCTGATGCCATTGATACCATGTTGCTTCTGCAGGTAACGATGTTGGCAATTTAAAAGAAATCATTGATGCAGCAATATAGGTTCCATTTAGTTGAGGTTGAGATCCTTCCAGCCGGGATTCCAGAACCTGGAATCTGACTCACATTTTTGTATTTTTAGTGACAAAAATATTTAGTGGATGAGTAATTCTCTAGGGTTTAGCATACCTTCCAAGCTACCTGCAAGGTTCTGTCAGGGATGTGGGCTGTGGTGGCCTAACGATATGACTTGTTCTCTCGAATCCAAGATGCTTACTCAAGGTAATGGTTTTCATTGTGGGGGGTTGGTGTCCAGTAAGATCTACCGAACTTGTCGCTTGAGTAGATTGGCACTGGCAGTGAAATGCTGGGTTCAATCCACTGCAAGCAATGCCAAGAAGCAGAACCCATCAAAGTGGCCAAAGCTTGAGACAAAATGGCATACCAAGTTGTTCGTTCTGTGGGTGCTGGTTGCAGCATTAGTCTCTATGTGGATTTTCTATTCCATGAATTCTGATATTATTGAACGTCGCAAGGAAACATTGGCAAGCATGTGCGATGAACGTGCCAGAATGCTGCAGGACCAGTTTTCTGTGAGCATGAATCATGTGCATGCTCTGGCGATTTTAGTTTCCACTTTCCATCACAGGAAGCATCCATCGACTATTGATCAGGTTGCTAATCAACTTTTATTCTTTGATCCTTTATGACGAGAGAGCTATTTCTCATTTTAGCATTAAGTATTACATTCTACATAATAGCATTCATCGTACGTGGACAGGATGTTTTATTCCATGGCCTCCATGTTTCATGGAAATATAGCACAGACTTCCAAAATGATGAAATTTCACAAATTTGGATAACCTCTACAATTTACAATCCGTTCACATTTTTGATGTTCTTGACTAGTAATTTATTGCAGAAATGAGATATTGGGTTTGTTTATGCTTCTAACTAATGCAGAATAAAAAATATGAATGAATACGTATGAACTTGCTTGTGTGCAAAAGTAAAATTTATATATGCTTCCCTTGCAAAAAAATACCCTTTATTGGTCTTGCGTACTCTACCTTAGCAAGATTTAAAGCTTGTTTAGTTAGTAATATTAGGTGCTTTATTTTTTTTCTGAGTTTGCACTGGCCTCCATAAGACTGCCAGTTAACTTTTAGAGTCTTTTATTCCGGTTGACCTTCTCCAGAAGACTGCCAGTTAACTTTTAGTCTTTTATTCTGGTTGACCTTAATGGATTCTTGTTCATGCAGAAAACTTTTGCTGAATACACTGCAAGAACCGCTTTTGAGAGGCCTCTCATGAGTGGTGTTGCCTATGCTCATAGAGTTCTTCATTCAGAGAGGGAACGGTTTGAAAAGCAGCAAGGTTGGACAATCAAAACTATGATGTCCAGGGAGCCATCACCTATGCAGGATGAATATGCACCTGTAATATTCTCGCAGGAGACTATTTCTTATGTTGGATCCCTTGATATGATGTCTGGAGAGGTGTGATCCCCTATGTCAAACTTTTAGTTTGTTTTTTAAGGTTGCTTTATATACTTTTTGAAGCTGCTGGTTATGGCTCTTACAGATAGATTTTCAATATTTGTATGACATCTCCTTAGATTTATCCATATAATGGTATACATGTAGGAGGACCATGAAAATATAGTGCGAGCTAGAGCAACTGGGAAAGGAGTCCTTACAAGTCCTTTTCGACTATTAGAATCAAATCACCTTGGAGTTGTTTTGACATTTCCTGTCTATTATACTGATCTTCCTCCAGATGCTACACCAGAGGAGCGTAATCGTGCTACTGCTGGGTTAGTCTTATATTCTTTTTCAACTTCTAATGCATCCTTTTTTGGATTTTAGTACTTCCATACTGAGAATGACTGAAATTTATGTTTTGTGAATTCATCCTTGGTTGAAAGTCCTAATCATCTTTCAGTCGAGAGAGTTTGACAGTATTACATCAGTTAAGCTACCTTCATATCTCAGATGCATTTGTTTTCTTTATAATTCAGTTCAAACTTCAAAACTTAGTTTTCAACTGAGTATAGAACCTTGGGGTTATTCTCAGGTTTAAATATTTTCAGACATGGTACTTATACCCATTTAGTCTATAAAAAATGATTAGGTGGGCTGAGCTTGTGTGGGCTTCATATTTCCTGGTGGCTGCTTCTTAAACCCCAAAATAAACAACCTCTACTTTGAGAACGTTTTCATAATTATGGATTTTGACCAAGCATGTTGAAAGGGTTTAAACACTAGAATACCACATACTCGCAAGTCTTCTAGATTCTACTTCTGGTATATGATGTGGAAGATTTTTGAATGAGGTCCAATTAAAAGGGAATTTTAACTAATTTGAAATTGGTTCGTCTTATGGTACACAGGCTGTTCAAATGAATAATTTCTTCAGGTGTCTAGCTGAAGTTCGATTTCTTCATTTTGAAAAGGTTATAGACCTTCTTTTATGGAGTTTCAATCCTTTGGTTCAATTGCATAAGTAGAACAAGGAACTTAAAAAAAGTTCAAGACCTTTCATATTTTCAATCCTCAGATCCAGTGTAACGATTAAGTAGGATATAAGAAAAGAAAAATAGTTAGACACTTATTTTAATATAGGCTTCGAAAAACACAAGTATTTGGAGTCACCGCAAGGTGTAACTGTTTGACAAGACAAGCAGTGGATCAAGTCAGCAAGGAATTCCAGACAATACATAAGGCTATGTTATTTCATGAGTTAAATGCCAGTGCATCACTTGATAAGCTTGGAAAAGTGGATCTGATCTTGGTAGTCTCATTGTTTTTTTATTATTTTAGCAAGTTATCATCCATGAGCACATCTTTTAGATTAGACTGTTTACTGAATCAGTGGATTTTGATCAGATAGAATTCTGATCAAAGTGTAAATCTTCTTAACTAGTTGTCACTCTCTACATTAACTTTCTTGATCTTTCTCTAGCTTTGAGAATGTGTACTTAATTGCAATACAATGGTATGTCATGTCTGATGCCAACAAGTGCTATTTATATAATCTAGATGATATTGGCGGTTACATGCATAATAGGTGTTTGTCATATCAGAATATTGTTATCATACTCCATTGTTCTGGAAAACCTTAGCCCACCTCAGGTTTATGATTTATCATAATGCCAATTTTAAACTGATATCTAGTAGACATTGTAGGGTGAATTAATTGTGAAGTCTGCAGTTAATCTTTATTGAGAGGCTATTGAGTTATGAACAATGGATGGGCTTCCAGGTAGACTAGGTGCTATACTTAAGAAAATGATGCAGAAGCTATTCGATTATGAAGAGAGGATGAGTGTCCTGGTTGAATAGGTTCTAAGAATGCTATTTTATTCTTATGATTGATTCTCTGATGAAGGGTAGAGTGTCTGCTTGAAAAGTTGGAACATTTTAAAACTTAAACACAGTTTAATTACAGAAAATCTTCTACAACTAAGAATACATTTCAAATGACCTAGAACAGAGTTGAATGAATATTACAATGATCCTATGCTAAAATCAAATTGATAAAGAATTCCTTCAGGAGAGAGATTTAGATTTTACAATTTTCTTTGCTTGCAGGAAATTTCTGTGGCTGAGGCTGTCCTTTCACAATATCCTGATGGAGTGTAAGTTTACATTGTGGGTTCCCTGTTGTTCCTAAATGGATTTGCTTGGAATATACAGGGGGGTAATTATCTACTATCAATAACAAGAGTATTTGTATCAAGGAACTTCAATTTAGTGTTTATATGCTTTGTCTGAACAGATCACTGGTACAAAACTATAAACACAAATGGTTACATTTCACATTGAGGTCTGAGTTAGGGTCAAGGAGAAGAAGATCACCAGCAATCAAACTAATGGGCTTCGGAAGAAGACCAGCATTTCAGAAATCAAACTAATGGCCTATCATAATCTATGGAAGTAAGGAATTAGTCAGAAGGAAGAAAAGCGTTTTGCCTTAACATGTAATTGCATGGAACTTAATTGGAGAGAGGTGCATGGAGAGTAGGGGTTAACTTGATGATGGACTTATGACAAAGTAAAGCATTATTCCAAGTGCAGTGGAATTGCAAGGATGGATCTGCTGCAATCTCTATGAAGATATTATTTCTAATCTCCTTTAGAATTGATTAAATTCACTCACAACATATGTAAAGACAGTGCAAGAACTAATATAGGGAGAACAGTGCTATAAAGAATTAAAAAATTTCAGTCCTTTATTGGTTCAAGCATAAAATCAACATGAGATTTGCATAGACATGAGAAACGGGATTAGAGCAAAATTTATTGGGCTTCTGAGCAAGACAAAGAAGCTTTCTAGATTTAGAAGGCTATAAATCTGAAAGATAACTACGAACAGTTCTCAAGATTGCAAGCAGAATTTTAGCTAAGCTAAATTAGGGACATTCCTTTTACTGATGTTTGAGGAATGCCAAGCAAAACTTTTTTTTCCAGGTTTGGCTTTACTCTTCACCATGTCAAACTGTGAGTGGTTGATTTTATACCCGATTGCAGTGTTTGAATTAAATTAATACACAAGTTAAGAAATCATTTGTTTTTTCCAAGGAAAATCTTGCAGGGAAATGCAAGAGATAAGCTTACATTTGTGGATAGATGCTTCCCTGTAAATCCACTTGTGTTTGACTAATGTGCCTAACCCAGGGTAATTCAAATGTAGGGAAGCATCCCACATTTGTCGATGGAAGCCTTAGCAAACCTGCCAATGTAGGCTAGTGCGCCTAACCCATGGGGATCCGAACCGAGGAGCAAACATGTCAAAAGTGGGATTTGAACCTGGGTTGGGAGGATAGTGCCACTCTTAACTATCCAAGCTAGATCCAATTGACAATATGTTAAGAAATCTATTTTAAAACTCGAACTTTTTGCAAGAACAGACTAAATTTTAAATGTATAATCTTAGTGTCACATGATTAATAACAAGAGGGCATTAGATGTTGAAGAGCTGTCTTACATCATAAACAAATTTCAAGATCTGGACAAATGTTAGGTTTGGGGCACTTTTATGTGGAGCTAAAGAAATTTGTGTGTAACCAGAATATCTATCTGTATCTAATAAACAAAGTAAAAAAATTTCAACTCCCATATGGATCACTCTGTTATGCTGTCTGATTAGTCTTGCAGTATGGGCCTGAAACATGACATGGGCTTGTTTGGTGAATTGTGATTCAAATGGATGCATTCTCTCAGACTAAAGAATTTATTTTTTATCCTTTAGGATTTCATCTAAGGTCGTTTTTGTTATTTTGGATGTCAAGGCCTAAAATCTGAACTAAATAATTGTACAGTTTGCAGTCTGGAAGTTCCCTATACTTAAGATTAAATTTTCGGACCATGAATCCTAAGCAGGTACCTGGGTGGAGCATTTGATGTGGAGTCATTAGTGGAGAACTTACTACGCCAACTTGCTGGTAATCGGGCAATAATTGTTAATGTATATGATATTACCAACAGCTCAACTCCATTGATAATGTATGGTCCCCAAGTTACAGATAATGTTGTGCCACATGTCAGTCATCTTGATTTTGGAGACCCGTTCCGAAGGCATGTGGTGCATTGTCGGTATGTAATTGTCTCTAGTAACAATTTATCTGCTAAATAAGTTGCTTGTAATCTCTGTTTGATGGTCAGCATCGACCAGCAAGATTATCTCAAATGCTATTTGGGTTAAGTCTGTTTTGATGGCTGCAAATGTTTTGAATGCAGGTTTTATGAGAACCCTGCAATTCCATGGTCAGCAATAACAACTTCACTTGGAATACTTGTGATTGCTGTGTTAGTTGGTCACATAATATATGCTGCAGTAAACCGCATTGCCAAAGTGGAAGAGGACTTCCGTAAAATGGAGGAGTTGAAAAAGCAGGCTGAAGCAGCAGATATTGCCAAATCTCAGGTTGTTTATTTTCAAAAGCATACACTAGCAGCATAGCATTGTACTTGGGAGTATGATTATTGAACAGTTCTTCTATTTCACTTTGAATATTTCCAGAACTTCCTTCAACCTGCTTGAGTTATTCGTGCAAATCAGTTTTCCTTTTGAATAATTTTCTTAAACTAGTTTGGTTAGTCAATTTATTTGTGAATAACTGGATCTAGAGTAATTCCTAATCCTGTTATCATTTTATCCATTGTTCTTGCAGTTTCTTGCTACTGTTTCCCATGAGATCAGGACTCCCATGAATGGTGTTCTAGGTAAATGGCAGCTTATCTCACACTTCATTAGTTTTTGTAAGTTAAGCATATTGGTCCTGTGCCATTCTATTCTTTCTTTCATGTTTAATTTTAATTACACCTTGAGGCTTAGATATATAATTTTTATCTCCAATATTCTTTTACAACATTTAGGGCATGATGCTAACATATTTCCACGATAGTATTTCAGGAATGCTGCAGATGCTTATGGACACCGATCTTGATGCAACTCAACAGGACTATGCCCAAACTGCTAAAGCTAGTGGGAAAGCCCTCATAACTCTAATAAATGAAGTTCTTGATCAGGCCAAGATTGAGTCAGGCAAGCTAGAGCTTGAGGAAGTTCCCTTTGATTTGCGATCCATTTTGGATGATGTTCTTTCTTTATTTTCTGGGAAGACTAGAGGCAAGGGCCTTGAGGTATGTACCAACTGCAGTATTACAAGACTTTCTGTGCCTATCTCTCTGCCCATTTTCTATTTGAATCCACTCCCCAATTTTGTGTATTTCCTGTACAATACTAGTTTTTATTTTGTACCTTTGACATTTTCTAACCAGTTGAATAATGGATGTGTTTGTGCACCTGCCTTTCTTTGGTGGAGAGAAGCTTGCAGTATTTGTCTCAGATCAGGTACCAGATATCGTTGTCGGGGACCCTGGGCGATTTCGACAAATCATTACAAATCTTGTTGGAAATTCTGTGAAAGTTTGTTTTCCATCCCCACTTGTCCTTGCTTTGCACTAGAGTACTTGTGCTAATATTTTAAAATACATTATGTACATTAAAAAGTAAATGTTGGACCCACAAGAGTTCAATTGTAGGGAATCAATAGTCATTGCCTGTTAGCTAACTTAGTTTACTGTTTTTTGCTTTTACAGTTCACAGACAGAGGTCATATATATGTTTGTGTCCACCTGGCTGAAAATGTGAAGGCTGTAAGGGAGGCCAATGTTGAAGCGTGGTCAAAGCAGTTGACGGAAGACAGGAAGCAAAGTTCAAAAAGACCATGCAACACTTTGAGTGGGTTTGAGGCAGCTGATGGGACGAACAGTTGGGAGACCTTTAGGCTCCTACTATCTGATGGAATAATGAATCAGCAGTCTGGGGCAATAGATAAGCTATCCTTTCCTGAAACATCTGATACTGTAAATTTAGTTGTCAGTGTTGAGGATACAGGAGTTGGAATTCCCATACATGCACAAAGGCGTGTCTTTATGCCCTTCATGCAAGCAGACAGTTCTACTTCCCGCACATATGGAGGAACAGGCATAGGCTTAAGTATCAGCAAATGTCTGGTGGAGCTTATGAGTGGTGAGATGGGCTTTGAAAGCAGGCCAGGTGTTGGAAGCACATTCACATTCACGGTTGTACTTAAAAAAGGCCATACAATTAGCCAGGATAAAAAGCGACATCAACCTGAACCTTTACCCACCATTCTCAAAGGAATGAGAGCTGTCGTGGTGGATGGAAGACCTGTTCGAGCTGAAGTAACAAAATATCATTTACGAAGGCTTGGTGTGCAAGTTGAAATAGCAAATGACCAGGAATCAGCATTAGCGATAATATCTGGAGGGAAAAATGGTGACATTAGATGCAGGTAAGACTCTTTTACTTGAATAAAATGTGATATTTTGTCAGCCTGTTGGATTAGGATAGAAAAGTCACATGTTTATGGAATTTCCTTGTATTTTAAAATTTATAAACTCTTTGTAATTGAATGGTGGCATTATATGAAAGCAGGATTTATGTACTTGTGGAATTTTTCATAACTATAGAAGATTCTGTGCGAAGTTCTCATAAATCTATAATATTAATTCATATTATTGTAATGCATATGCATTGTGTATTTCAGGGCAACAGGAAATACAGATATGGTACTTGTTGATAAGGAAGCATGGGGTCCAGGAACGGGTTTTACATTCCCTCAATTTTTGAGAGAGTCAAGGCTGAGATCTAAAGCAGAAAGCTGTCCCGTGTTACCAAAGATGATTCTTCTTGCTACTTCCATTAACAGTGTAGATTCAGAGAAGGCTAAGGCCACAGGATTTGTGGAAACAGTAATCATGAAACCTCTTAGAGCAAGCCTGATTGCAGCATGTCTCCAGCAAGCTTTGGGTGTAAGAGATAAACGACAGCAGGGGAAGGAACTTATGGATGGATCTCCATCTCTGCAAAGTCTTCTGTTAGGGAAGAATATTTTGGTAGTAGATGATAACGGAGTGAATAGAAGAGTTGCAGCTGGTGCGCTGAAGAAGTACGGGGCAAAAGTAGAGAATGCAGAGAGTGGGAAGGCTGCAATAGCAATGCTTCAGCCACCACACAAGTTTGATGCATGCTTCATGGATGTTCAAATGCCAGAAATGGATGGGTATGTGTCAAAGCTGTGTTGCCTTTATGCCCTAACAAATTACCTCCCTTTCGTGTTATTGCTGTGTCTTTGGTGAGTTCTTGAGACTCTCATGTTTTTTCTGTAAAATTTGACTGTCCTCTTTATTTCAGGTTCGAGGCTACTAGGCAAGTACGTAATATAGAACAAGAAGTTAATGAGCAGATAGATTCAGGAGTCGCTTCTCGTGAGGCATATGGGGATGTTGATAGATGGCATGTTCCCATATTGGCAATGACAGCTGATGTAATCCAGGCAACTCATGAAGAGTGCTTAAGATGTGGAATGGATGGTTATGTGTCAAAACCATTCGAAGAGGAACAACTATACAGAGCAGTAGCTGGTTTTTTAGATACCAAGACAAAACCTACCTAGTGATGAGGATCGGATATTGTTAGGAATTTGAAGGTTGAGATGAATGTTGAATGAGTTTCCTGTGCAGTGCAGAAAGGCTGATGCTCTAAAAGCCCTTTGTCGGGTTGGCCTTCTTGGTAAAAGTTATGCTACTACCATCAATGAGCAACCTACATGTAACTAATCCTCATGAGCTGCAGGGCAAAGTGAGTTTCTTGGACCCTTCACCTCTTCCATTGATAATCTAAACTATCCTGGTTGCTTTGTACATTTGATGAGAGAGAATGTGATGGTTATGATTGTCATTGATTAATATTGATTTCTCATAATGTGTGCTGATTGGTGATATTTTGCAGGAACATGTACACTCTCATTCCTATTGATACTATTATGACATGTATTTTAGGATTTTTTTTTGATTCATAACCAATTGAAGTATGTGGTCCTACATGTGTTGAGCATCGATTATGTATCTTTATTTGCTAAAGCTTGGCATGTTCAGATCTGCAGGATCCCAACTTCTTTTTAGCCTGTTGATTTCTACTTGTATAATAGTCATGACATTGATTCTTTGACGGAGGATAGCATACAACATGCTTTCTTTCAAGGTCTTAATTAGACATCTAAACGTATTGATGTATAATAAAATTGGCCTGTAAAATAAGCATTTGCAATTGGGTCCCATGGAGTAGTGTGATGAGGGCTGATTCCATTAAACTGACAGCGAAGTCTTCCATAGTTGGTCCTTGTAAGGTTCTGTTTGACATCATTTTAAAAATTCCCCTTTGCAATTGGGTCCCATGGAGTAGTGTGATGTGCTGATTCCATTAATCTGACAGCAAGTCTTCCATAGTTGGTCCTTGTAAGGTACTGTTTGACATCATTTTAAAATTCTCCATACAATATTGGAAGAATCATCTCTCATTAGAGATATCTTTAGAGCTAAATCCTACTGGAAGTGTCTTTTTCTGTTGGTTATTTGAACAATTTCATTGTAACGAAGAGGTTTTATTAGCAGGTCCTTAAAAGATATGCAATACCTTTTATATCTAGTATACTTATTCCAAGTTTAGATTAAGGTGCAATCTGTGAAAATTTCTTTTTAATTCAATAAATGCACGGATGTTTAACTGTTATGAGTTTGCAAAGATGCCTATGAAGATTCTAATAGAATCTTCAAGCATAATGTATGCAATCTTAGTTCAGAGCAGGAGACAGATTTGAATGCAAAATTGCTAGATTAAGTTAAATTGAAAATGCGACCAATTTTTGCTTCCAACTTAAAAGGCAAACTTAAAGTTGAAATATAAGTAGAGTGAATTTATGGTCAAAATAGGGACCGAGACTTGTAATACTTATATCCCGTTGATGTGGCAAGCTCTATGGGTTTGAAATGTGTGTGTTTTTGTTGTCCAAGAATTGTGTTGCAATGATCACACACACTTTGGGTTCTTGTACGGTCTCCTAGGCGTTTTTCTTGTGTGAAAGGTTGCTCTTCTAATCCCCAATATTTTGCAAGTTATTAGAGCCACAAAGATCGGAAGCAGTGCTGGAATTTGATGGTTAAAATTTAAAGTTGTTAATTAGTGGTTTTAACTCCTGGAGAAGTTCCTTCGATAATGTGCTGAATGGGCACAGATTTTCTTGATATGTCATTGCGATGCTGAAATGTTTGAAACTTCTGTTAGTTGGCTACTGCAGAGTTGGATGTGACCAGTTTTTGTTGAACTCTTATCCAATAGACATAGATCAAGAATGGAGGTGGTCGAAGTTGGAGATGTGTAAATCAAGATAAGGCTTCGAAATTTTCCATTCCACTTGTATATTGAACTATTGGTGGATTTTCTAGTCTGGATTTTTGTTTCACCTTAATGTTTCGTGTGAAAGATTAGATCTATTTTATAAAATGTTAGTGAAGGGTAGTCGGAAAACTAGAGCTGCCCTCAACATTTAGCTAGAGATGGGATTCGGTGATCATCAAAGCCTGCTTGATCAATTCAGGAGGAACAGATTTGGAATACGAGAAAATGAAAAGTTACAAATAGTGGGAAAATGGATTAATGGATTTAAATGTCATAGGCTTATTTAAATTGCAAGAGGATTTTGATACACTCGTTTCTTCTGCATGTAACGCGCTGCGACATTCAAATGTCAAACCTGTGGCTTTTGACTAAAGGATGTGACAAGAGGTCTGAACTCAAACCACAAGCATGAACACTTACACTGGTTTGAGGCATTGGTGTGTTTGGCTTTTAAAGTTTTTTCTTTCATGAGCATTATACCATCCACCTCTAACAGTAAATCACAACCTAGAAAATAAATTTTGGGAGGCCTGGCAGAGTGACTTTAGAATCTCTATATGCTAACACTGAAGAATGACTTTAGAATCTCTATATTCTAACAATGAAGAAAGAGAAGCAAAATACAGAATATGCTCTCCGTGTTATCAGACAAGATTAATAAGCAAATAGCGTTAAAATAATAACACTAAAAAATATAAGGTGCAAGTATTGGAAAGTAGACCACAAGAAATAGAAGACCAATGACCAATGGAAGGGAAGGTGAGAATTCTAGAAAGAATAAAATGACAGACAAGATCAAAGAAGATCAAAGCATCGAAGACAAGTAGATAACAATATGGGTCAATCTGGATGGTAAATTGGATATTAAATTTAGATATTTTTTTTAATAAATTAATAGAATCATAACACAATTATAATAAAATAGCCACAAAGATATAATTTTTGGCTTGAAGGTAAAGAAGACTATAGAACTGGTTCAGAAAGAGCTAAAAAAAAATGTGAAGACTCTAGGATTAGCTTAAAAAAAATGTGAAGACTCCAGGATTAGTTAAGAAAGTTGGAAAAAGGTCCGGCATTGAACTAACTTGAATTGTAAAAGTATAAAGCATTTTTCAATTAATTTTTTAAGTTACTAAAATGGTTTTCACTATAGAAGACATTATGTTTGAGATTAAGCATCTAGCAAAAGAGGAATCTAAAGACACCAAATTTGGAATTAAGTGTCTAGCAAAACAAAAAGCTAAAATGCAGTGTCCACATCCAACAATATCAATCATGTGAAGGATGATACATGGCTCCAACTTATAGAAATAACAAAAACATTTTCACATAGCTTGCAAAATGCATTGATTCTTATAAACAAATAAAACGTAAAGTTTGTGTATTCATAGACAATGGTAAGGCCCTTATCTTTTAATGGAAGAAGGTCTAAGAAACTCACTCAGCAAGAGTGATTTCCCACTCAAATGTAGGTATCCGTTACAAAGACCACCCCTAAGCCAGGCTATGAGGCCACTAGGGTGAAGGAAAAACCAACAGACTTCTCTCTCTCTCTCTCTCTCTCCACCCAACCCATTTGCTCTCATGATCAACCAATATACTCACCATGGAGCATTGCATGCATCTCATCCAGCTGTCAACAACCAAGGAACTATCTTCCACTGCCCCACACAATACAAAATTGGCTTACCTTTTGTTGCTCAAAAGTCCTTCACAATACCCTTCCTTTATAGTGCTCCTAAGTGTGTGCAAAAAGAGCCAAATCTTATGTGTGCTTTCTAAGAATCGGGCCAAGCAATACTCGGGTCTGAAAAATTCAAGAACTGAATTTACAGTGGGTGAAGGTATCCTGACTTTCCCAACCTCTATGATCATCTACAACCATCAGCCTTTCATCTAAGTTTGCAATGTTCTCTAAATGGCAATGATTACCATCAAATTCTGGATTTCTTATGGAAATCAAAAGAAGCACAACATGAACAACATAGAGAATGAGTGAACATAATTGTTGGAACAAATGCAACAGTGAATGGAAGGAGAGGATAGGGTGAAGATATGTTTGACATTTCTTTTAACTTTAGGAATGTGGGACTTTAACAATTTCCATAACAAGGATACTTATCCCATGCTCCCATAACTACACGTTAGATTTTCCCACCAACCTCTTACATGCACTCAATGATTGATTCTAATAATTCAAAGAAAGTAAATTTCTTCGTTTAAGGCACATGGTGAAAAAATATATGAGTTCTAAGGATGATATTGACAATGGAAGATGTACTTTCCCATAACCCCATTCATCTTCCCCTCTAATGGAATCATAGCCTCTCTCATGCTCTACACAATCGTTGCCAAATGGAACAAGGCCTCCCAAAATGAAGGATTGTGTAAATAAGGCCTTCTTCAATGCTATGAAATACTTCTCGACACTAATGTGCTAGAATAGCCTTGTAATCTTTTGCAATTTAAGAATCTACAACTTATCGGGTTAAACATCAAACACAATATGTTCCTTGTATATCCATTGATAACATCAACAAGGTTTTACTCTTGAATTCCATAAATTGATTCTAATCTCAATCCTTCTACTAATTAGTTCATGAATAAACACTCAATTTCAATAATAAAAAAAATCCCAAAAAAACCCTTGATGTAGTGAACCATAAGCTTGTCTAGATTAAAATTAGCTTAAAACACTTTTTAAGATTTGGCTAGGTAACCCATCTTTAACCTGAATAAAAAATGTCCTACAATTATTTGGCTCCTTTCTATATATATATGACACTGGTAACTAAAATTATTTGGCTCCTTTCTATATATATATATATATATGACACTAGTAACTATATAAAAACTCATTAGATGGAAAGCCAAGATGAAAATTGTGGCCTTTAAAACTTAAAAAATATTGAAAAATTTCAAAAACCTTTGAAATACCAAGGCACAAATATGTTCCTTTAATTTTGAATTTTGACCATGGTCAAATCAAGGATCACATCTTAATCGTTTAGACTTGATTACAATTTTGTAACATACGATATCCTTTGCCTAGTACAATTTCATAATAGCATTAGAAGCCTCCATAACTTTTGAGGCACACATCATCCATTTGGCACAAGGACCCACCGATAAGTATGGGTCCCAAAGATCGGAATTTCGACCCTATGTGGAATCCTTTCTTCCTTCCACGTACAATTTTCGAGTTATGAAAAATAACTTTCTATGCATAAAATAAAAATAACATTCCTTTTAATGCTGACCTAGTCAAAGTTGAATAAGTTCCTGTTAATAGGCCTTATAATGTATATAAAAAGGAACATCTCCCTTTCTGATTGACTGAATTTCCATGATTGAAGTTGAATATAGAGACCATGTGAATATTGAGTGTTATATAAATTTCTTTAGTCTTCATGATGTATTGGGATGATCATATATCATAGTTATATTATACGTGTATATAGTTTTCTTTATAAATTATGAATTATGATTTATAATTTTAATTTTAATGATTATTTGAACAATGAACATTTAAATTGAAAATTTGAAACATAAAATTTGATAAATCATAAATTCAATGGATATCAATTGGAAGACTGGAAGTTACATAAAATTTGATAAATTATTGTATTATGAAGTTGTAACAAACAGTCAAACTCAGACATGAAGGTACACTTGAAATCTTATTCTAAACACCTATTTGTACTGTCATTACATGCAATAAAAATTACAAATTTCCAAATATATTCCTGCGTTGATGTGAGTGTATTTCTCGGTATTAAATACATATGTATATTTTTTATGTGCACATTTGGTAGCCAAATTATGTTCCATGAGTGCTGAACACAAAACCATAAAAACATCCATTGTACATCAATGTAAAATCCGTCTATCAGATTTGGACAATATTTAGTGGAATTTGAACAGTGTTGCAAAGTGTTTGACATAAGTCCTGAACCAGACTCCATACGTAGTTAGCAAAAAAATAGTTCAGATTTGGTTGGGGGTCATTACATTTTCCCCAATGCAATGCATTTTATTGAGTCGGTTGTATCCCAGGAGTACCCAAACATGGGGTACGGCATACCATTTCGCCTATAAGTACTCCTTTTTTTATAACAACGTCTCGGGTACGTGGACCCAATATGGGTATAATAGGAGACGTACCCTACAAGTACCCAAGCACTCTGTACAAGTACGTGTACCCTACCTCTTGGTACGGTTACCCTAGCTACATAGCTCAATGTCCAAACAATATATTTTGAATAGTTATAATATTTTATAATGTTATGGCTCTAATCATCATTCATGATTAGTGTATTAGTTATGGTTATGATGGCTTATTAATGAGTTGCATTATGATCACTCTATCTCCTATTTATAATAAAGGAGATTCATTTGGATAATAATCTCATCTTGTCTTGTGCATTTGATACATTGTATAAGGATGTTTCCTCCTTGAAGAGGCTTCTCATTCATCTCTATTTTTTGTTCTCAAGACGTTGAGTTATTCTTTCTTTCTTTCTATTTTTATGCTATTTTTGAAAATTGGCGCATAACATTTGGTATAAGAGCCATTTTCACTATAATTATTTTTCGGGGTCATCTCAAATAGTTAAATTTTTAGGAGACATAGAAAAAAGAGCTAAGTGCTTGTGGTAAGAATTCCAGGTCATGTTTCATTATAAGTTCAGAGTCATGATCCATGGAAGTTAGAGTTTTTTACTAGTCCAAAAACTAGTCTCAAATAGGTCTTCTAGGTAAAATTGTTATATCTGAAGTTTGAGGACTCCGAATTGAGTGCCACATGTTGCATTAGATAGAAGATGGACCATATTTATTGTGGTAAAAAATTCATAAGCATAGAAATAAATTTAGACATGTGACATGTACAATTTCGTTGTCTTGAAAGGGAAAAAAACAAGTTTTGGGAAAGTTACTATAACTTTCTCTTGGCACATCAGAATTGGGTCAAATTTACATCATTGTAGAGAAGACATACCAAGATACTACAAGACAAAATTTCATAAATAATTCAATAGCAAGGTCTGCTAGAAAGACAACCTACACACAAGGGTTTTTAAAGGTATTTTACCTTGAAACTTGCATAACTTTTGATTGGATGTTTGTTTTGGGTGATTCAAAGGATGTGATAAAGAAAATAAAATAAAACGACAGTAAAATTATAGCTAAATATTAATTAGCCACATATGATAATTGGTTCTATAAAACATAATACACCATTGAAATCTCCAGAAGGATCAACCATGATTCATGAAGAAAATGAAGAAATGTTTAACCGGTACCTAATTTGGAGGACAAAGTTAAAGAATTGAGTGTGAGGTCAACGACACATGTTTAATTGTTAGAAAAAAGAAAAATAGAATATGATATTAAAATAATGGAACAAAACATGTAAAATAATCTCGAAGATGTGAAGGGGGAGATTATGGATGAGATGACTCTTTACTCATAATCCATCTCCTCAAGAAGAGTATAAGGAGAACAAGAGGGAATCATCCCAGTCACATGTTGAGAAAATTGGAAAACAATTGGATAACAATAGTTTTGATTCCCTGACACTTAATCAGTCATCACTCCATAATCCTCATCGCCATGGGTTCAACTTGGGACCAAGGAACTTCTCCATTCCCATTGTTGAATTAACAAAGTTTGATGGTACATATGTGTTTACATGGGTAAACCAAATAGACAAATACTTTGAATTGCATAATAGTATGAATGATAAGCAAAGGATTCCCTTAGCTCCATTTTATTTTGGGATAAAACCCTGTCAATGGTATCAATGGGTAGTTAAAAAGAATCCTCCCTAATATCATTTTACTTGGGGTTTATTTACAAGAGACATAGAAGCTCAATATGGAAAAGTTTAGGAACAATATTACTTAGCCAATGGACAAGGATAAAGCACCTAGGTGATGTTGAATATTATAATCTAGAATTTCAAATATTGTCCACAAGGGTGGACAACATAAGTGATGAACATTGTTAGAAGCTTACACAGGTGGATTAAAAGAAGACATTTAAACATGAGTTTTTCTTAAAACACTATGAAAATGTTATGAAAGCTATGCAATATACTCGCCATATTCAATCCAAGAATATGGTTACCCACAAGACTACCATTGGAATATATGTAGGAACAAAAGATATAATTTGCCTCAAAAGGAAACCCTATCTCAACCTACTTGAATATCACAAAAGAAAATAGATAAAACACGAGAAAAATGACTATGATTTGGTTGCAATAAATTTTTTTCAAAAGGGCACAAATTCCAGGAAACAAAATTGTTCACTCTAGAAAATAATGATGATGAGGAAATATAGGCAACCACACAAATTAGTAAAGAGTCACTTCTGAACCAATAAGAGTGTTGGAAAAGATGTAGAAATTGTACATAACATAGATACAGATAGGTGTGAAATATCATGCCATGCATTGGCAGGTGTGTTAGCACCTCAACCCCTCAATATTGCATGATACATTAAGAAGGAAAGGATTATAGTGTTGATTGATTCATGTAGTACACGTAACTTCATTTGACAAAACATTATTAGAGAGCCTCAACTATTTTGTTTATCCAATGAAAAAATTTCAAATATTGGTTCCTAATGGGGAAGTATTGATTGTGTAGGGAAATTTCAAAAAATTAAACTTTGTACAGGAGACTATAATCTATCAAGCCCCATATATGTCATCCCCATTGTAAGAGTAGATGTTCTAGGGATTCAATGGTTGAGAACCTCGAGTGTAGTTTCTACAAACTATGATAATTGTTCATAAGATTTGAATTGGAAGGAATTCAATATGATCTCAAAGGGTTAAAATATCCACCCTCTTGGATCATAATCTCTCAAAGAATTGAAAACCTCCTAATAAAGGGTTGTACTGGAGTTATTGCTAGAATTTATTCCATGGAAGTGAAGCATGAAGATGGAAATATTCTAGACGACTTAAAAGGTACTTTGGAAAAGAACATACACTTCTCCAAAATATTGCTTAAGTACCTACTTCCATTTAAATATCATGAACATCAATTTTAACTCATACCAAGAAGTACTCTTACTAATAAAAGGGCTTATAGATATCCCCATTAACAAAGAGGGGATATTGAGAAAATGGTACATGACATGTTGGATGCGTGTATTATCCAACCAAATAGGGGTTCCTTCTCAAGACCAATAGTGACGGTGAGAAAAAAAGATAATGCATGGAGGATGCGTCTTTATTACAAAGATTTAAACAAAATCACCATCAAGGATAAATTCCCCATTCCAAATGTTGATGAGCTATTAGATGAGCTTCATGGGGTGGTTTATTTCACAAACTTAGATATTAAATTAGGATACCATCAAATCAAATTAAGAGAAGAATACATTACCAAAATAACTTTTGGAACACGTGAAGGGGCACTACGAGTTCTTGGTTATGCTTTTTCATTAACTAATGCCCCTTCTACTTTTCAAAGCATTATGAACAAAAAATTTCGACCTAATATTAGAAATTTTGTGTTGTTTTTCTTTTATGATATACTTCTCTTTTTTTTATCGAAAAAAATCGTATTTCCATTCATAAGAGTAGAAAATGCATTCTAAATATGCTTTAAGCATGGGCCAAAAGATACGAGGAACTAACTAGTCACCCTTAAAATAATCTTAATAATATGATCACATATAGAACGTCACCATAATAAATTATAAGTTCTAATAAAAAAGCCTAATAGGGATAGCCAAGAGGAGAAAATATGTGAGGAAATCATTGTTCCCCAATGAAATTCCTCAATGCAATTGGTTCCACAATTCATTTCCAGACCCTTTTTGGAGAGGCGATCATCAACCTGATTATGTTCTTGATAAACGTGATGGACAATAACCTACTCAAAAGTATGATTGCTCACCTTTAATTTGTTGAGAATCTATGAAAGATCATTGTCTAGAATATCAATGACACCAACCATCCAATTGATAATGAATGAAGAGTTGTCAAACACCTGAAGCTTTTGAATTGTCAGGTCCACTTCCTTTTGAAATAGATGGAAAAGGGATTGCAACTCTACCCAATTGTTCGGTCCATTGCCCAAATCCCATTTACAGAGAAAATAATGTTCAGCTATCAGATAAAGGAAAAACCAAAAGCACAGATCATGCCATCTCCTTATAGGCACCATAAAAAAAGACCAAGGCAATTCTTTCTCAATTACCAGTGGGAGAATCAACCTATTTTTAGAGGTACGAATAAAATGATGATAAATTGAAATAACAAGGAAACTTGGGACAATATTTTGTAAAGTCTGAGAGACCCTTCCTTCAATCTCATCGTTATGACGAACCAACCACAACCCTTAACATACAAGATATGAAATATGTCTGAATGATCTAAGTGTGGGATGTGTAAAAAACTTGTACAAACACTCCTTTAATGATGACCCCATCCAGATCTCTTTTAATGAGAAATGGTCTTCAAATTCCCGCCACACCCACTTTGAAAATTGGTAATGCATGAATATATCAACATTGAATTCCTCTGTTGTTTTGCAAAGCAAGCACATACTAGGACCCAAATTACCTTTATTTTGTAGGTGGTCCATGTTAGAACCCAATTATTAATGACAAACCACATATGTATTATACTCTTAGGTGGTGACACCACTAACCATGCCATTTTCCACAACCATTTGGGCTCATGGTAATCACTCCCAAACAATGAGTCATAACCCAGACGAGCATAATAGGAGCCACCTGTCGAATTGTAACACCAAATCACAGATTCAATCTCTGATTTCATTTGAATATATCCCTAATAATTTTTTTTAGAAACCCTCCCATTTGTTTTTCTAAACACCATCAAGCCCCTTGTCTTCCACTGATAGCCAACCTTATTTCCAAATATTAGTATAGATCGGGAAAGAAAACCTGTTGAAAGTGGCATGCCCGAGGGATTAAAAATAGCAAATCATATCTATAGAGAACATCATTTGACCCCTTCATACATAATAGAATCAAAACTGACATGAACATTCTTACCACCCGCCATGCCAGATAGTGGCCAATATTGGGAAAATATAGGTTCATGGCCTTTTTGGGGGTTTGACCTATGAACCTATGGCATAGCATATATGTTCGTAGGATATTAAAGAATACCACTAATTTTAGTAGATATTAAGGAATGCCTCAAAAAATCATTTTATTTCACCCCCGTCCCAATACATCTTTTCAATTAAAAAAACTATTTTCACTGGATATCCTAGGTATCCATTTTTTCCCACGAAAATTTTATAAATACCCCCCTTGTTTAACCCTTAATATGGTGACATGGCACAACTCTTATAAATCCTACAATCCTTTCAAGGTGAAATATGAAATTTTAGGCAAATATTTAAGGATGGGAAATGACTTCCTAAACATAGGTTGAATTCATACATAGTCATTCCAATCAACTTCACACAACACTCAATCACAAATCATACTTATTACAAAATCACTCTAACTCCAAACAAAATTGGAGTCAGTCCACCTTTACACACAGATCATACTTATTCAAACATTAATCCGAGTTCACACATAGTTGGATTCACACCAACTTCAGACATATGGTACCTATTCAAACTCCCAATACCTTATTAAACCCTCTAGATACATATTTATAAACCCCCCTAATATCTATATGTTTGTAATATATTAAAAATACCCCTTGGCCCTTATATACTAGGTAATATATTGCTCCAATTTTTTCAAGTATTAAATCCCCCAATATGAACTCACGTGCTATAATATTTCCTACTTAGTGAGTCCCCCTTGATGACCGTCTAGTGGTTAGATACCTGGACTAATGATTTGCCTCTCAACTAATTCAGTCAATGATGCAGCTAAGGGACAAATATTTAGACACTAATATATACTTCCACAAGATTTCTCGAACCATAAAATTCCACAACGGCTTAGCAACAAGAACTTGATTGAAAGAGAAAATATTTTTTACCCTCGACCCCACAAGATTTAGGTGCTACTAAGCTCTTCTAGTTGACAAGGTGGCATCCCAATTATTCACCAATCCCTTTCCAAAGGAAATTAATACAGATTTTCTAGATCTTTTCCAAAATTTCTTTAGGAATGTCCACCATAAGATGCCAATAGATAGGGATAGCCTCAACACCGACTTGATCAAAACTAATATTCCACCACAAGACATCCATTTTTTGTACCAACAATTAATCCCATCTTCAATTCTATCAAGTAAATATAACCAATCCCTCTTACCATATCTATTGGGTTTTGACTTAAAACCCAGATAATTCAAACCTTCTTCCAAAGTTAGGATCTCATAGGGGAAGTACCTCCTCTAGAAAGGAATTTGTACCTCCTTCTGAAATCAATAGAGGGAAAATTTTTGTCATTAATTTCCATATTAGTCTCGTTGCAAAACAAGTCAATCACTTCTTGTTAGGATATTTAGACACTTAGGAGTTAGTTAAGATCGACTTGTTATAATGTATCTTTAGGAAAAGTGTTTTTCTTTAGTATGCATTAGTACATATGTAATCCGACAATCACGATATGTTCTTGACATAGAGTGATCCAACGGTTCATCTTGTCCTTGATCTAAAGGACCATTGATCAATGGCTTGGCACTCGAATGGTCCATGATATTTATTTAAAGAGCATGGAGGGTCATTTGCTAGTTGATCATTTATGGGAATTTTATTTGTAATATATTCTCTTATTCCGTCATAATATTTCCTCAAGTAGTTTTGGATGGGGTTGTGGAGTGTTTCCCTCTTTGAGGGTTCAAACCATGTAAAAACATCAGTGTGTTGATTTGTGGTCACTTTGTGTGAGCTTCTTGCTCAAGGTGTTTGGTTTCTTGGAAATATATCGTGTACTCAAACACTTCTCTGAAGCATTGACATTCTAGTCTTTACAACATATAGAATACGAGGATATCGTCCACAAATATTAAGTGGGTCAAATTCACTCCACTTGCAAGGGAAACACCATATATCCTTTTGTGTTTCCTTTCCTCATGAATTAATCTACTAAGACCTTCCATAATTATAAAAAACAGGTAGGGAGACAAAGGGAAACCTTGTCATAAACCCCTAAAAGAATTTAAAAAATAGATCCTACACAATTAACCAAAACATTGAAGGACGACGATGCCACACACTCCATGATCCAAATTACCATTTTGAAACTGAATCCAATTTGGAGCAACGCCATTCTTAGGAAGAACCATACAAAATTGTCACAGGCCTTCGAGAGATCTAGTTTAAGAATGGAAATTTATTTATTATCAAGCTTCAATGCATGAATACCATCCCGTGCTGAACCGATTGCTTCAAGAATAAATATTCCCTTAATAAATCCAAATTTCTCTTGTGACATCTCACAAGAAAAAATTGGCTTGATATAGACTGAAATAACATTGGCCACAACCTTGTATGCACTGTTGCACAACGATATTGACCTATATTTGTTGAAGGACACCAGTTGATCTAATTTCAGAATAAGATCCAAACATGTTGTTTTCAAAATTCCTAGCATTTTACGCCAAATTCTAACTTGTTCCACGACCTTTAAGAGGTATTCACTAACAATGTCGAAGAAGTCAACAAAGAATTCAATTTTCCAACCATCTGAACTAGGGATTTGGTCCCTCCAAAACAGTCTCAATACATCTAGAAACTCATCCTTTGAGACCGGCTTGTAAATCTCTTGATTTTCCCCCTCCCCCGCCATCTATGGATAATTCCTAGTCACCTAGATTGCATGATCAATTTCTGCGCTCCCCAGGTCCGAATAAATGTTTTTGAAGGGTTAACTAGCCAATTTTAGGTAGATTTTGGTAGCCCCAGATCTAGATCCCTTCCTTTCCTAAATTCCCTACAAAGTTAATAGCCAAAAAATACCAATGACTAAAAATTTCTGAAGGGTTAATATAATCCACTCACCTTGACACATCATTTCTTGTAGCATTAGAAAATCTAGATCTTCAAATTTGACCAACCTTTTGAGGGAAGAGAAATTGGCTTTCCCTCTAAATCCCCTCACATTTATGGACATAAAATACATTTGAGATGACCCAATGGGGAGATATATGCTCTAGGGGCCCCAATGATACTCATTTGCTTCCATTGGTTAATCTCATTTCTCACATGTTCACATGTATGGTGCAAACATAAATTTATTCCTGCTTTCAAAGGACCACCAACTCTAGGATTATCAAGGACTGAACCTCCATAATCCATATACCCTTTGTTTCAAGAGTGAAACGTATTTGGACTTTCCCCCATGCCCAAAGGAAGTTAGGACTGTTGTCGAACTCCTCTTCAACTTTGCTTGAAGAGAAGCATTATCATCTTCCCTAGATAAGTCTGCCACAAAATCACTTTACCCATATGGCATTGAACCATTCCCCAAATCACCGGAATTCAAAGTAATGACCATTTCCAGAGGCTTCACTACCTCAAGTGGAATAGAGTTGGAATTCAAAATAGGGGGAAGAGGAGCGGGTACAAAATCCTTACCAAGAGGGCGAAGAGGAGCAGGGAAAAAATCGTTAATAAGAGGGGGAAACACCACCTTGATATTCTTCCAACTGTTATCCATATTATTGTTGGCCCTAGGTAAATTGATTAAGTATTGTTTATAAGCTGGGGTACTGTTCATGGTGTGAACAAGGCTACGACAGAGCAAGTGTTGAAACGACCAGCTCCAACATTTTTGCTAGTTTTTGGGGAAAACTAATTGTGTTGACAAAGTCCGATGGTAAAGTCGGTGAGTTAGTTAGAAGGGTTTTCCACTTTCGGGTAGTGGGAGCGAGATGTAATTATGGTCAGTAGAGACTATAAAAAAGTAAAGGGTTGGAATTTTTTGGGGTCTTTTTATGTTCTGTTTGGTTCAGTTGAGTTGAGTTGCCTTAAGAAAATTTTGAGGTCTAAAATGGGCCTCATAAGAGATATAATAAAATATTATGAGTTTGTCATTTTGTGGAGAAGGTATACTTACAACTCATCTTTTACACTATAATCTATGTAACTATGGTTAAGTTAAAATGAAAAGATATCTAGAAATTAAAATAATTAAAAACTATCTTTGATAGGATTAGAAATAAAAGTACTTTGATATCTTACATGTAGGAAAATAAAAGTACTTTTATATCTTAAACGTAGGAAAGTATAGTACTTATTAAACAAAACAAAACAAAACATTTTAGTTTTAAATTATAATCTTAAATTAAATATAAATAAATTGACTTTAATAATTGTTTATATATATATATAATTTTAACTTATATTCACTAAAACCCAATCTAACATATATTTATTAAATACATTTTAAACTTATATTTAAAAACTAAATTAATTTAACTATGTATTAAATTTAAAAAAAAAAATTTAACTATAATTTAAATCTACACATGATAACATTTAAACTTAATAATTTAAATTCTATAAATAAATATAAACTTAAAATTTTGAACTATTATTATATAAATTTATCATATACATCTTTATTATAATATTATAAGCGTAATGTCATATAAATTTATATTTTATAATAATATACATGATGCAATATAAAATTTAATAGAATAGAAAACATTATTACCATATATTTATTTTATAAATATAGATTTGAAGAAAAGCAAATCTACTTAATGATCATGTTCCACACAAATTATATGTTACCTAGTAAGTTGATAGAAAGTTTTAAGATCTCTTTTTATTATATTATATAAACATTATATAATATGAGTTCAATTTTGTATACGTGAATCCGTATAAAACTAAAAGTAAACTTGTAATTTTGAAATTTGACATGTGAATTAGTGTCATGTACAAAAAGAAAAAGTAAGAGAGTATAAAATTTTGAATTTGAGTTAAAGTTTTAATATTAATAAAATATTTTATAATTAAAGAAATAAAGTATTTTATTTCATAAGTATTTTAAGAGTACTAAATATATATATATTATATTTATATATAATTAATGAGTCATTTTTCCATTATGAGTATGGTTAACTATAAGTTTTCATCTACCTTTTAGAATTTGATAAGTAAGAATTTTTAACTCAAGCAATGTCAACTCAACTATAATAGATGATGTCATTATCTAGAATGTGATTGGTTCTTTTAAAGTTGATTTTGATAGTACATTTTTTGTTTGGAGACCCATTTTAGACCTCAAAATTCCCCTAATGGAGAAAAATAGGTGTTTGGTGAGAGAAAAGATTATGTAACGTCATCACTTTGTTGTGCATTGTATAAAAAATATGAATAAGGTTCGAGAATGTATTGTCGATCCAAAAGATGTGTGCCCGAATATTGTGGAGAAATGTTTGTAGGATGTGTGCGCAGACCAAAGCGTTTGAGATCCGACTCTTGCTAATTAACGAATGCTTTTGTGGCTTTTCCGGTATGGGTTTCCACATTAAACCTTATGTGTTGAATGGTGCATGATAAATGTGTGAATGTTTTTTTTTTTGTATCATTGTGACTTATGATAATATGTTAACTTCTGAATAAGTAATTAAATCGATAGGGTTTTAATGTATTTTATTAATATGTTTTGAGTTTGTGCATGGGTTGTAATACTATGTTGTGATAGTTATTTATTGATAACCTATATGTTGATGTTTAGCATGAGAAGATCCCCTTTACCGCTGCAAAAACTTGACTCCTACAGCTCCTATAGGTATCTTGGGAGAGAATTCACTTGTGTCACAGGTGTTGTCGATAGGGTTAAGCCATGTCGGTCCAGTACCTTTGCGTTTTGTTGGTCAGATCGAATGTTGAACCTGGGACAGTCGAAGACAAGCCAACAAATAGTTTCATTATCGGGATAGGGATCATTATGAAGGGGACATGTTTTGGCACCCAACGAATACTGAGATTCATGGTTGGATAAAACAAAATGCTCATGAGTTTGCACAACAAGAAAATAGGGGGTCATGACTGACTCTAGGGGAATGGTTACAAAGGCGTGTTTACTCAGATATCCATGAGATTTTATTTAGTGAATTCCATGTTATATTGTATGAATGGTTGGAAATATTAGAACTTCAGAAGAAAAAATTTCAAGGAGGTGAACCTAGGGGTTGGACGCCTCAACTGACCCGACGACTGGAGAGTTAATAATACCATCTCCAGGGATGTTGATTTATGGGTCGACAAAATTCTAAAAGAGTATATGACTGAGATCGTTGTGGATACTATTAAGTCATATAGTGAGACTGAGATATGATTTTTCTAAGATCCCAGAGGCATAGGCATATACCTGAAGTCCTTAAAACTATGGATTAAAATTTTGGTATGTGAAAAAAGGAATTACATGGGTAATGACGAGAAGAATGTTTATAGAAGATGGTAAGAGTGAGATGAAATGTTCCAAGTTGATAGTGAGATTGATGAAGAGGGTGGTCGCCTAAGAAGTGGGAGAATATTTCGACCGAATAAGAGGAGAAGGACTGCGACAAGGAGAGATGGTTGCAGTGCGACCGGAAGAGGGAACTACATATTGGTTCCAGAGCTTGACAAGGTGTCTTGCAACGAGGACGAGGAGTATCGACTTGTTTCTAAAGATGAGGAAGAGGTTCCATATCCATACCATACCCAAGACTACGACATACCTACAACTCCGAGTACATATATGGTATCAGAGGTAAGACCTAAAAGTGCATCAAAGTGTTTCTTGTCGAATCATAGTAATAACAATAATCAAGATAGTGGTAAAGAATTTCCTGCTAGTGGTTCATCTAATTTGGGTTCATCAGTACCCCAAAGGAATAAAATGGTCGGGGACGACATGAAGTTTCCTTTATTTAATGGAAATGGTCTGGAGGATCGTGAGCAACACAGTTTTTTGTGTGAAGCCATTTGGACTGTGCAACAGGTCTAGGATGAGGTGGTAAAAAGGGATCAAATAATAACGACCTTTAGGGGTCGCGCTCTAGATTGGTGTATGAAGTTCTCTATGGTTCCTATGGGAACCCCTCAGAGGTAATTAGATCATATTCAAATTGGGTTAATCAATGAATTCAAGAAGCCTAAATCTGAGTTGCAATGCATTATAGAGTTGAAGGAGATTAAGCAGTCACCGGGTAAATATGTCTCGGATTTTGACGAGAGATTCAAGACCTTGATGGCTAAGGTAAATTTTCAAATATTTGATCTTCAACATAAGGAGTGGTTTATTGTTGCGCTATTACCTCGTATTCACGTTCCCCTCAGTGCAACAAAAGATAGTGTCCCAGATAAAAGATTTATAAATTGCAATGAAATTAACGGTGCCACTAGTCAAAGAAAATGGTGCAGGAATGGCACAAATAGAGTCAAAATTAGCAAATCTTTCGTTACAAATCCAGGATATAAAGGGAAAGGGGATTCATGAATATGTTTGGTGCACGAGGTGTAAAACATATGGTCATCATAATAATTCACGTCTATCATTTCTAAACTACCTTGCTTCAGGTGCTCCAAATCCATTAAGTTCACAAGGGATGCCATGGTGTAGAGTTTTTCAAACCAGGGGACACCGTTCAGAAGAATGTTTTTATTTACAAAAGATAGTAAGTACACCTGACAATCTTTATTGTAAGTTCTATCGATTTGTGGGCCATGATAAAAAGGATTGCAGGGCATACCAGTTGCTACAAGAAAAGACAATGGATACCTATTTCATGAAGAATTATGAGCAAATGTAAACTGATATACCATGCATAGTTCCCTCAACCTATGGGGACTAGTAAATCTATAGGTCGAGGAAGAGGCCAGATCATCTGCTATAATTGTGGATAACCGAGACACTATGCTAGATATTGTACAAGCCATACATCAGCAATTTCGTTTTGTTAATCATTGGATCACACCATTGATGAATTCCGACAACTTAAATGGGAAAACAAGGTCACTGGGAATAAGAACCATCCCCCGAATGCAAATCAAAATGTTCAGGAAATATCAGTTTATCCCTGAGACAAATTACAAATTGTTGTTGCGTTAACTAGGGGAGGTACTGCGAGTTGAGATGATAAAGGAGAACCATGGAAAAATATGAGAATATGTCCTACAACACAAAAGAAAGTGCCATTTGATGTCTAGAAGGAAAAAAAGGGTTTTCTTCAATGCATGAAATGAGTTCGTGGATAGAAATCGTGCCTCAACATCTATTGTTCTTCCAGTATTCGACAAAGGACCAGTCATCTACATGTCACCAAGCTTTGATCAATCAATTCTAAAGAATTCGACAGAACAAGTAAGCATTATGAATAATTTTTTGAAAATTTGTTTAGCACTTGTTAAAAATGAAGATGATATGGTAGATCTATCATCTCTAACAAGATAACATGAGAGTGATATCTGAAAAGAGAAGGATGTCAATCATATTCATAAAATACATAAGACTGGTTGAGAACCATGTATGAATGCTTAAATAGGTGATTATGATATGGATTGTATTATTCTCGACTTGGGGTTAGATTTAAATATATTGACAAAGTAAACATGGGAGAGCATGGGGAAACCCAAGTTAGCATGGTCACTTATTCAGTTGAGATTAGCTAACCAGTTGAAGGTTATGACTGTCAGTCGATTACCACAGGTTCCTATCGAGGTGGAAGGGCTACAAACCTATGCAAACTTTGAGGCCATAGAGATCATTGACGATACGAATCCTTATCCAACACTCATGGGGATTGACTGGGCTATTGAGAACCAGACTGTTATTGATTTAAAAAAAGGAGCTTATCATTTGAAGACTTAGAGATGCAGGTAGTTGCTCCAATCGACCCTTTGGAAGGCCAACTCTATGTCAAACCAGTAAGAAGTGAGTAGCTGGAAAATGTATCTGGATTGAAGGAAGCATAAACCATCTAGTTAGATTCCCTAAAGGTACAGGTTAGTATGTTGATGTAATCAATCATCCATTTGACCAAGTCTATGTAAGGAAAGACATCCAACGATGGCATGAAACCAGGACCGATTGATGTTCTGGTAAATGGAGGCCTCATCCTTAAACTTTGAGAAATCATCATTGTCAAAGATGTTGTGAATCCTATCCTAGTACAAAAAAAGTATGTTGAAAACCTGTGCATTAATGTCTGTGTAGATACCAAAGTTGGGGTATTTCGGTTTTAACTCTTCCATTGTGGATTTCGACTTGGTTCTCTTAGCCATGGCGTCTAGAAGTAATCCTGCACTACATGATAAAATAATATATCTTAATTGTGTAAAATCATAGCAAAACCAAAAGACTCATATAATACTTGAGGTAAACCTGAAACAAAATTATAGAAAGAAAAATGCAAGCTTCATGCTTGAGCAAAAATTCCTACTATCCTGAACTTCAAAATTTCTAATGGCAAAGCAAGTTTCAAAATTTGATTAAGTACAGTATCTGTTATAACCAAATCTGATTACCATTAATTGGAAAAAAACTAGTTAGAGATTAGAGGTTAAATCTAATTATCCATTAATTGCATTTAATTTGACTGGTTTTTTCAAGGTATTTTGACGCATGGGAAAGGAAAAATCAACTTCCAAAGTGAAAATAGCGATGTCAAGCTGGGGCCACCAAGAGTTCAAAAAAAATGTTGGATGTCGGGAATTGGTGAGAAAATTAGAAACACAAAAAATAATACTCTAACTTCCGATATCCGAATTCAATTTAGGTAAGCGACATTGGGGTCAACATGTTCAAAAGAAGTTAAAAATAAGCGCTTTATCGACTTCCAGAATCCAAGATTGATAGGGATTGCAACATTGGCATCGCGAGGTCGAGGAAAAAAATGGAAAATAAACATATATCATGTCAACTTCTGTTTTCCTAACAAAATCACAAATGTCGGGATCAGAACGTTGGGATTGAAGTTTAACACAACAAATTAATTTCATACTTCTAACTGCCAATATTTATAAAATTAGAAAGTCAATGTCAGAATGTTGGTAAGGTTAATATCGGTATGTTTACCTCTTGATTCCCAAAGTCCAATTTCTTTAATCTTTAGTTAAAGGGGATTAGGGTGTTGGAAATTTCAAAAATGACTTAATCAAATACTTAACTTGTTTCATATTAACTCTAAGAATTTGTACATTAAATAATAAAGGATATAAACTAAAAACATGATGATTACAAGACTTGTTTGAAAAATAAACTAAGGAATTAAAATTTAAAAATGGGGGCTCCCGTCTTTCCACAAAGATGGGATCATTGTGGCTACAACAAGTGGTGTTTCACCAGGAAGAACCAATTATCTCTTATTACTTGGTAGCAATGGATAAGTTTTATGGAGGTTGTAAGAAGTTTGGAATTACGACCTGCTTGATCTATCCTCTGCATAAAATCAATGCATACAATTACTAGAACACATTTCCAAGTTTAAAAGAAAAATAATCAACTTTAACACAAGCTTAATCCATCATCTCAAAGCAAATAAATTATAAAAAGGATCGGAATCTCAGAGAATCACCTTTGCTAGGAATGATCAAGACTGCGAAGTGAGTAAACATTGTTCTAAGTTGCATTAAAGATGGAATCCTAGTATCACAAGCATTGCCACTGCTGCTAGAAGGCGTTTATAGCCTCAACAGAGTTTCCTTTTAACCAATTTTTTTTCTTTGTTTCCATATGGTGGCTATAGATACACAACTTTAAAAACTAAAAAAAAATAAATTATAATAGTTAACTGAGGGACACTACCCTATTAACGAGATGGTGGTAGCATCATTCACAGAAACTTAGAGGAGTGAATAGGTTAGATCTTGATGAGACCTCTTGTCCCTCACCCGTATGGGTGAGAGCCATTACCTTGGCTTGGTGACCAGATGCACTAATGTCACTTCCTAAGAAACTATGATCATGATGGATTGGATTTTAATGAGACCTTCCATCCCTTAACTAACTTTAAGCTTTATTATCAAGAGCAGGATTGTATTAATAGTTAACCCCATAGGAGGTTGCTCAACAAATGGGGAAGCATAACTAAGATCCATTAGAGGAATGGATGGCATCAAGGATTTAAATATTACAACTTGTTGCCATATGCTACTTCATATGCGGTCAAGGGAATTCCTTTCAAAGGAAATTCAATCTTGTCATAACATCTGAAATCAAGTTAATTTTTATTCAAGGTGAGGGAAAAGTCTTTGTAAGTTGATAATTAATACTTGGTAAGAATATTTCTCGCATGGGTGTAGCTCAACCGACGATTCACTTGATATAAAGGACATGTTGTAAATGGTATTCACGAATTCAAATCACCCCAGTTTACAAATACCCCGTGATTGTGGGATGTGTGGTATGCCTAGGGGTATAGTGGTAGCAGACAGAATTGAGCCCTTGGACTCTGTGTCATGTGAGTACCATCCCCATGCCATATGTTGATTCTCCTTAAGCTACAATAATATTATTTTAAAATAAGATGGGAGAAACATTCCACAAAGGGAGACCACAAATTGAACGGTCTACGTAAAACTAACCTGCAAAACTTTCATGTTCACTCTTAACTTTTCAGAAACAAAAATAAATCAATAATCAGTGATATTTCACTATTGAAACCACTTTATTATAAGTAAAATATCGAACACATGATCGGAAAAACAAATCACAATATATACAAGCTTAATGAAATCAAATAAAAAACATACCATGCTATGTACAAGTCTAGTCAAATTGACTAAGCAAAATATTTTTTCAAAACTTGGGCATTCACTAGATAGGCCTCAAGAGAACCCTAATTTCTCCAAAATGGTGAAAGGCCCTAATCAGAGACATTGGAATTTCACGTTCTCACCCTTATCCTCGTGGGATTTGTCCCACTTCAGGACCAGGTCCCCTACTTCAAAATCTATTTGGGAAGAGGATATATTGTCAAACCAACATTTGACGAGTTGTTGATGTTAATGGTAGAGTTTGTTCTTATATTTCTCTCTTTATTCTTCTAACTTTAGTAAGGCATTGATCATGTGTTGTAAACTGGAGCAATCATCCTTCTAAGCAGATTGGGACAACTGATATGAAGGAAAATCCAAACTAGGAGGAAATATAGATTATTTCCCATAGACAAGACAAAAATGTGAGTTACCTATGGCATTCTTAGGTGTTACCCTATCTACTCATAGTGCATTAATCAATTGGTTTTGCGAGTTTTTGTGATTACTTGCTATAGTCTTGTTTAAAATTTTAATCAAGTTATTATTAGTAGATTCAACTAAACCATTATGACGAGGGTAGTTGTTAGCTAAATACTTTATTGTTATACTTTTGTTTAATGTCTATTGAGTGAGATATATAGAGGAGAAATACAATGCATTATCAAAGACGAAAAGTTTTAGGAACACCAAAATTGGTTACAATATTACTCTTGAGGAACGAAATCACCTGGTTTGTGTGAACAAATCGGAGTGGAAGCACCTCCACCCATCTAGTAAAGTAGTCTGTAGCATTAGGAATATACTTGTGTTGCATCGAGGAGGGAGGATTAATCAGATTGACAATGTATAGACCCCATTGTTGGAAGAGAGTGTCTATAGTGACTATTTGAAGAGGAACGGAAACTTTCTTCACTCTACTAGAGGATTTTTGGCACTCTTCACATATATGAGAAAAAGCGTGGGCATCCTTGAACATAGACATTAGACATTAATTACTATCCCTCAAAATTTTGTGAGTCATGGTCTCTCCACCGAAGTGATGATCAGTCAGATGTGCATGCAATTCCATCAAAATCTTGTAAGCATCACTTTTCTTAACACAGTGTAGAAAAAATCCATCATAATTTCTTTTTAAAAGTACATCATCAATCAATTGATAAGCCAAATATTTCAACCTAAGTGCTCTTTTCTTTTTAGATTCAAGGTTTTCATGAGCATACCCATGTGTTAGAAAAAACTTAATATCATCGTACCAAGAATTTTGAACCACAAGAATAAAATAAATATGATCATCACTAGATGCTTCTTCCTTGGTCCATTCTACTTCAGCATCCTATGTATTATCTGACTTTGTTTCCAGCTTGCATAGTCCTTGACCTTGAACAATCTTTGTTGTCCTAATATCTAGATCATACTCGTGTAGCACGGCATCCAATGGGCCCATTTCTCCCCTAATTATTTCTGAATAAGTACATTCCGAGCTGCTAAGTATGGATAGTATAACTTTGGTTCGGGACTTGATAATATAAGGCCTCAAGTATTTGACTGCTTTGTAGACAACATATGTATGTTTTCAACTTCTGAATATTTAATATAAGCTCCTTTCAGGGTGGAACTCACAAAAAATATCAGAATTTCATCACCCTCATAGTTTCATTGTGTCAAGACTACAGCTTATGAAATGTCGACAACATAAGTATACAAAATGAAGTTTTTGAAAAAATCAAGAGACATCAAAGTAGGTGATTTTGCAATAGCTTCCCTAATCCTATAAAAAGATTATTTATGAACATCATTCTATCTAAATACTGCATCTTTCTTAATCATATCTTGCAAGGGTTTAACAATTTGAGCAAAACTGGGAATGAATCTCCTTACAAAATTGGTCTTTCCTAAAAATGATTGCATAGACTTCTTTGAGCTAGGAAAATTAATCAAAGATATTGCTTAGGTTTTTTATGGGTCAATCATCATACCGTGTTTAAAAACAACGAGCACAAGTAACTTACCTTCAGTTATAATGAAAATTGAATTCTTAGGATTCAATGAAATACCATACCTTTTGCAACGCTCCAAAACCTATCTCAAGTGTGAAAGATCGTCATGCCTTTTCTTTGAAAATATAGTAAAATAATCCAAATAAATTACAACACAATTATGAATCAAACCTCTAAAAGTTATGTCCATCACTCTATGAAAAGTGTCTCCTCCATTTATTAATCCAAAGGGAATCCTTATGTACACAAAGGTTCCCTATGGGGTTCTAAAAGCAGTTCTCAATTGATCCAAGTGAGCGACTAATACCTGATTAACTCAGAAACCATCTAACAAAGAGAACATCCCATACCCCGATACTTTTTGTAAGAGTTTCTCCATTGGGGGTACTGGATAATTTTCTTTCTCAAAATCTCTATTCAGGTCCCTAAAATCATCACAGAGACGAATGTCTCCATTCTTCTTTCGAACTAGTACCAAGTTAGCCACCCTTTGGGTGTGGTTCACAGGAAAAATGATCCTAGCAGATAGAAGTTTTTCCAACTTATTTTTAGATGATAGCTCGAGGATAGGAGGCATTTTCTTGAGCTTATGCTAGTAAGGCTTGACATCTAGATTCATTGGTATATTGTGTTGCATAACATTAGTGTCAAACATTTTTAAGTAATTATAGGTCCAAGCAAAAACATATTTAAACTTTTTAAACAATTTAATGTAAGCACTTCTTTCAGCAAGGGTACATTCGGCCCCGAGATTAATTTTCTGTGTATTTTAGTCAATTCCTAGATTAACAATGTGATAGTTCATACATGAATTATTGGTTTTACAATTAGTGACCTTCTTAAATTTGTGTTGTAGATCGTAAAAAGTTTCCAGTATGGCAACTGATTTAGGTACTAGGGAAGCTGGTGTGTGTGGTTCCGAAGTAACATGAAAATGGTTATGCAAATCAGACAACGACTGGTCCTGATCATCAAAGTTAATATGGTTATGCTAGGACTCAACTTCCTTACCCATTCTAGTGCTTCCATCGAAGATGATTAACCCTACAACATAGTTTTACATTGTATTCTATTGGACCTATTACTCCTAGATTGTTCTTACAATGATGATCTTGATGGAGGGGAAGACCTCCTTATCTTTCTTTCTCGTTGACTTGCCTTTGGGAGGAGCAAATAGGAGACCGACTTTGTCTTATCTTTCTTTTGTGTTTTCCAAGCGCATGTTAAGATTGTCTAATTATTGATAACCTCCTATTAGATTACATCCTCTCCATTTTGAGGCTTTTGATATCTGCATTGACTCTTCTAGAATGTTCTAAATCTTTGAGTAATTATTAATCAACATATATGGGTTTGTACTCCATCTCTCCTTCATCTTATTCTTGGGTACAATATTTGAAAATTCTATTTTCTTACGTGGTTCTCTTTGTTGTAGAAAATTTGTGGAAGTATACAAGGTTATGCCACTTCATGTGCTTCTTTGTAACTCTTTCATAGAAAATCGCGTTATTCATGCATTGGATCGCAAATTAGCCACACAAAGATATTGCAACTCTAGACCAAGGTCGCCTCCTTATGGATTTTTTAACAATTGCTATTGAAAAGTATAACCAAAATAAAATTTATGTTATTAGATATTTTTAGAGTTACAATGCCTTATAATAAATAACATACATTAAAAATTCATTAGTTTATAGATGGGGATGATGCCTCCCAAAATCTCTCAACAAAATGATAGAAGCTATTGTTACATGTCTTTCTCTTTAAACGAGTTCTCTTAGGCCATGTTTTCCAATTAGACAAATTGCCTTATCAAATTCTTAGTGAGATGAGTTCCCCCCCCCCCCAAAAAAAATACTCTAATTTAATAGGACCAAAACTGGATACTCAAATCAAAATCATAACACGTGGACATGGGGTCCACGCCAACCATAGGAGCATCAACCGACACTTTACTCAAATCCTAAATCTTCTATTAAGAGAAATATAGTCTTGGTTTGACATATCCTTTTATCTTTTTTTTTTAAATAACATGGCTTGGTCTGAAATTGATTAATGACTTCCCTTTTATCATTATGGTTAAACTTTTTTAAAATTTTATTTAGCTACCATATGATTGCTTTTCAACGATCAAAATTTTCGTTCATGACATTCCAATTTACACTTCTAAAGCGTACTTCTAACTTTATAGTATATCTAAGATAAGACCTTGTACTTTACTTAGATTAGGAAATGTTCAAGTATCATAATACGTAAACTTCTAAGTTTTGCAAAGTTCCAAAGACACTTTTATTAAATTTCAAAACTAGGTGATGATGTTGCCTCTTGAACTTCAATACTAAAAGTGCCATAATAATTTATTCTATAGGTTTCCTTGGTTGGTTTCCCATCATCACTAGTACTATACTTTTAAGAGTGGTTCATTAAGCTCCTCTTCTCAAGCACCTGAGGATTACTGCATACATCATCTTTATTGGTCTAAGATTTTGTAAAAATTTCACTGGCAAGTTTTGAATCTCTTATATACAATATGCCATGTTTGACACCTTAAAAAAAATGTAAACACCAATGATTATGAGTTGTTTTTTATATTTTAGTTTTTCCAGGAGAAAAATAGCATTTCCTTGTTATTCATATGAATCAAAGGAAACCTTTGTCATCAGCAAAAAAATACATATTAGCATACAGCTTTCATCAAAGTCTTGGATTCAGTCCATCCCAAAAACTCACAGAGGGGATCAACAAGTAAGAGTTCTAGTGTAAAGTCAAACTGGAACATTGAACAGTCATTCTCCAATCAAGAAAGGGGAGAAGACATAAAAGTATCTTTCAGTCTCCCTCCCGAATCAGCTTAGCAATCAACATTCAAGCCCAAACATATCAATAATTCTAAGGAGGCACTTAGCTGGAATGAAGATAAGAATGATAGCACCATCAAAACAATCATCAAAGATAATCTTCAGTAAAAACAGTCCCATAATAGTGAATATTCATGCTCAAAAGAGATGAGCTAAGCCATGCCAAATGCATGCTCCCTCTATAAATTCCATGAAATATAGTAGCCCATCTGGATTATGCACTACAACAAAACCCTATGATTAGCGTCCTTTTTAGCGTCCACTATCACTTTTAGTGTATTTTTCATCATTTTTTGGACAAAGTGGACGCTTTTCCACGGGATGGAGCTTTTAATGGCGTTATTAGCGTCCATTTTTAAAATTTGACACTATTTTGGACACTAATTAGCATCCCAATAAGTGTCCAAAATAGAATCCCATATAACACCCAGAATAGCCTAAAAAAAGTCCAGAATAGCACCAAGATTAACACCATATATTGAGCCAGGATTAGCGCGAGGAATTGCGCCCTACTTCCTACTTCCGCTCAACACCTCACAACAACATCCATATTGGGTTCATTTGGAGGTGTTCCTTCCCACCTTGTTCTGTGTAGGCACCTACTCAGTTCAACAACCCTTTATGACAACATCTGGAATATGGAGTGCCTCCTTAGAGAGACGATCCACCTGTACATTGAATTCTCCGAAGACATGAGCTGATTCGAGATGGATAAAGTAAGATCGAAGATTCGTGATCTCGGTACACCAACTAGCCAGTTCCAGTTTCTCCAAAGTAGCCAATCCATTGAACCAATTAATAATATCCAAAGAGTCCCCTCTGATATGTAGGTAAGGGAGCCCGTTGTGCTTGGAAAAGATAAGAAGCACCCAAAGTGCAAGTAGTTCTGACCTAGTGTTGGTGATCTAACCGCATCCAAGTTTTAGGAAGAAGTAATGGTCCATGTTTAAAATAATGTGTACTCCTACACCACCCATACAAGAGGCTGAGGCTCCATAAAAAAAACTCACAGGATAGTCAAATACCAGAGACAAGCCAGCTAAATTTATGGAAGTCTTAGTAAACACTTTCACTTTATGTTTAGATAGTTGATCCATAATATAATGTATGGTGAGGTTCGGTGAAGGGCATAAATCTTGAAATAGAACTCTGTTATGCAAAAGCCAAAGATTCCAAGTCATAAGGAGAGGTAGATGCCTCAGCTCTCTTTCAGTCTCGGTCCACTTAACAACATTGAGTAAATAAGTTGGCTCATTCCAATTGATGGCTCGATGTAGGATCGAACCGAGACCAACAATGACCTCCCTGGTAAATCTACAGTATCACTCCTACATAAACAACATCTACTCGGGCATGTCCAACCCTTTTTTAGTAGATTATCCCAGGTATTAATCCTGTTGTGCAAGCAAAGCCAGACAAAGCATATAACTTTCAGTGGTAAATTGAATTTCCACATGTTAACCAAGATCCTTTCAGGAGAATCATGGCAGTGACAATGAGCAATACAATCATATACTAGTTTAGCGGTCACTTGACCCAAATGTCTGTTATACATCCAAACCAAGGAGTCTTGTTTGTCAGACAGTCATATGCAGCCATGCGAGAGTCCCCTGATATAGTTATTCCACATAACCTTCCAATCGCCATCTAGTTCAAGTTCTTTTGTTGAGATCCCGTACTGATGGGCAATATAATTAGTACCATTGTAATATGCATCAGAAAGTGAGGAAATACCATAATCCTCTAGATAATCTTTGAGGTCCTCTGGTAAAATATATACAGAGTTGGAGCCAACAATCGGATCCACCCCGATTTTTATGTCTTTTCCATTCCCCACTCTCCATCCCAGACATATCATTAGCCATGACAGAGTTCTAATAAATCCATTCCAAATATGTGACGATCCCTTAAGAGAGAAAGTATGAGCATGTATCCATTCAACAACGGTCCTGTTTTTTTAATATTTGAAGGAGACGATAGTTGACCAGATACCATTACCCTGCAGTACCATCCAAAAGCATTTGAGTCTGAGAGCCTTACTAAACCATTCCAGGTTTAGAATATTCCATCCACCCATCTCAAAGGGCCTGGAAATCAGGTGCCAATCCACTAAGTGAATATTAGATTTACCAGAAGAATTCCCCAAAGAAAATTGAATATGGCTCGTCTGATGAAGTTCAGAATTGATTGTGGCATCCTTGCCAATGTAAGCCAGTATACAGCCAACCCCGTCAAGACTGCTTTAACCAGTATTAATTGACCTCCCATGCTTAATAGGCGGTAGGACCAATTACTAATTCTTTTCTCAAATTTATTTAATTGCCAGCACCAATCATTAGCACGATAGCCCATAGGTTTCAAGTAGAATCCCAAGTACTTGAATCCCTCAGATAATGGATCCATTTTGTAAGGGAGAATTTCTACCACACTATCTCTGATAAATTGATCAACTTCATTATACAAAAAGGAGGATTTTACTTCACTAATGATCATACCCATTTAGGAGCAGAAGAGATCTAAGAGTGTTTTGAAATGATTCCATTCTTCAACAGTCCCTATCCCAAACAACAGTACATCGTCAACAAATAACAAGTGGGTAAGATCCAAAGAAGAAGTAACTTTAATACACTGGATAAGACCCTCATGATGGGCCTGATTGATCAGTAAGCTAAGACTTTCAATATTCAGAATAAAAATCAGAGGGAAAAGGGAACAACCATGTCTGATACCTCTTAAGCATGAAAAAAATTTAGTAGGGGTTTCATTGATGAGTACTGCAAAGTTTCTAGACTCCACAGAGCCCATGATCCAATTAACACCAATGACTGGTATACCAATCTGAATTAGGACCAGCTGAAGGAATGTCCAGTTTACCCTATCAAATTCCTTAACAAGGTCTAACTTTAGTATAAAGACTTGCCTCTTTTCAATTTTTGCAACATGTAATACTTCCTGGGTGATGCCTATAGGCTCCACAATCTGCCTGTTATGAAGGAATCCAAATTGATTCCAAGCGATGGCCTTATCTAGAATGGGTTTAAGTATGACAACTGCAAGTTTAGAGATAACCTTGTAGACAATATTGCAGAGGGATATAGGCCTAAAGTCAAAGAAGGATGGCAGCTTATCACTCTTTGGAATAAGGGTAATAAAGGTTGAATTTAATGAGCCTGATACCCTACCTTCTATTCTAGACTGCTCCACATCTCTGAGAATATCAAGACCAATAAGATCAAAAAAATGTAAGTAGAATTCTACGGGCCAACCATCAGGATCAGGACTTTTGTCCTTTTTGAACCCCTTAAGAATACTTTCAATCTCTGAAAGAGTGATATCTGATATGAAAGATTACTTTTCTTCATTCGAGACCATAGTAGGAAAAATCCTGACAACCTTCAGTTGATCTTCAATATTGGTCAATCCATCATCCTAGAAGAGTTCATAGAAATGGGTAACCCCAAGATCTTTGAGCTGAACATCATCCTCAATCATCTCACCCAGTTGGTTACGGAGACCCCAGATAGATTTGGAGGCCCTCCAGGTTGAGGCAAAGGAGTGAAAAAATTTAGTCTTTGCATCCCCTTCATTTAGCCAATCTATTCTACTTTTAACTTTCCAAGTCAAAATCTGATGAGTCAGTAAAGAGTCTTTTTTAGCCTTAAGGGAGGATAGTTGTGAGGACTCATGTACAGAAAGGATACCATATGCTTGAGAAATCAGTAAGGAGTTAATGTCCCAGTCTACCTCCAAAATATCTTTAGCTTTACTTTGTTTCATCTCTTTCTCCCAAGCCTTAAAAGTCTCTTTCAATATTTTGAGTTTATAAGTAAGAGATGACATAGGATCCATGGAACCCAGGAGCTGTGTGTTCTAGGAAGAAAAAATAAGCTCAGAGAATTCCTTTTCCAACAACCAAGCCCTATTGAATTTGAAAGGGTAAAGATGACAACGAGGAGTATTGTGCCATTCAATACAGATAGGGAAATGATCAGAAATTTCAGAAGGGCGGATCCAGGATTTAAAGTCATTCAATAAAGGAATCAGATGGACAGAGGCAAGAAATATATCAATACGTTTACTAATACCCTCAGACCCAGGCCTGCCATTCCTCCAAGTAGGGCCAAGATGAAGAGGAGCAAGATCCACTAGGTTGGAGCTATCCAAAAGGTGAGTAAAATAATGGATCATATGATCCATACATGTTTTTCCTCCCCAAATCTCCACATCAGAGATAGTAAAGTTTAGATCACCAACTAGGATTATATTGGGAATGTCAACAAGTCCACCAACTACCACATTGTCCCAGAAGTGGACCCTATTAGTGTAAGGTCCATAGAAGTTTAGTATATTAATAATTGATTCATACCCTTTGATCCTGGCTTTAATCAGGATACCAGCAAAGGATCGAAAGGCTTTACACCGAGTGGAGTGAGGGTTCCAAGTAGTGAGGAGACCCCTAGAGAAACCCTGAGAGTCCAAGGCATAGAACTCCCACCCTGATTTCATCTTGGAAAAGTGTAAGAGAGATGAATAGTGGTCACACATTGTTTCTTGGAGTAGTATCAAATCAGGATTCAGAGAGGAGAAGAGAGAAGAGAGGGCTCTTTGTTTGGTGAGACCCTCGAACCCACAGATATTCATACAGATAATTTTCATGAGTCAATCAGGTGGGAAGGTGACCTTGCTCTAAGAACCTGAGGGTAGTGGTGTGATCTAGCATCATTTTTTATTTGGGAAGATAAAGGGGTATAGAGACCAGAGGAGCCAGAGGAGCCAGAGGAATCATAGGACTTGTTTTTCCTTGATTTCCTAACAGTGAAATTTTCAAATCTGATAGAATCCAAAGGGCGAGTGGATGGAGAGATGGGTGATTTATCTGAAAAAATATCAAGAGCTTTCAGGAGGGAAGGATCCTTAAAGGAAGGTGAAGAAATAGGACTATGAGGATATTTATCGAAGGCTGGGGAAGGAGTTATAGATAAGGGTGGGTAATCCTCCATAGTGAATGGAGGAGGGGAAGTGGAAGAAGTAACCATAGAATGAGTCAGAGGGGGATGAGATGCCAATGTTGAGTCCACACAAGGTTCAGTGAGGGCCTGTGAAGAAGAAGCAATCAATATAGGAAGAGAGGGTAGAGTAGGAGACTGAGAAGTCAAGCCCGATGAAGACCTAACTCTGTTTTCTAAGTCCTGAATAACTAGCATATCAGAAGAGGACAATTCACCATAGATAGTCATGGAGTTAAAACGATCCGAGTGTGAAGAAGGGTCCTAGGAGTGTTTAGGTGAAGTGCCCTCCAATGGTAAATCAGGTGAAGGATCCAGAATAGTAGGATGCCCTGAGGAAATAGGGGGAGAAGTATCATCAAGATGGGGTTCAGGTGAAGTTACAGAGTCAATAAAGATAAGATTTAGGGAACAACCATAACAGAGAGAGGAGCATTTGTCTCTTAAATGACTCGTATCATGACAGTAGCTACAACGAAAGGGGACATTTAGATAATCAAACCACTGAACAAGAATCAAGCTCCCACAGTTGATCTCCACCTTAAGTAAAAGACCCTTCGAGACATCTAGTTCAACTAGTACCTTGGCCAAGCGTTTATCGAATAGAAGGTGGAAATCCTTTTCCAGGGCTACAAAACGTCCTAAGGTATTTTCCAATCAAACAAGAAAGTCTCTACTCCACAAGGGAAATGGCAAGGCTGGTAGTAAGACCCAAATATGGCGTTTAACCACTCTTTCTTTGAGTGGGTCAAACCTAGAATGCCAATGACTGAGCACCAATGAACCATTTTCAATAGTCCAGAGAGAATTGAGAATACAAGAAGCATCATCATATTCAATGAATACAATGACCAGCCATTGGTTGGCCAGGAGACTGATAGTGAGGACATAATTAAGGATCGACTTCCAGTGTAGGGTCACCCAAGTGACCCACTCGTCCTTGTTCAAGATACAGTATTCCAAACACCCAATCAGGGCTCGACGACACAGTTCAGAAACCCTATCGATCATAACATCCTTACCCAATACATAGCAACACTCAAAGTTAAGCGTTTTTAGTTGTTTGGTTTTTCTGCGCTGGGTGTACCGAGAAGGGCGGTTAGGGGTAGCAGTAAATCCCCTACAGGGACAGAGTTCTTGAGATTCCATCTTTGAGGAATCGAAACTAAAGACCAAGCAACTGGCCACCAAAACCCGACAAGAGACAAGAAACCCTAGGCCGATAAAGAATAAAAAAAATATGACAAGCCTTCAACCCCCAAAAAAATAAACTAGACAGGAAAACAGGAAAGAATCAGAAGGTTCCCACTTTTTTTATATGGTTGGTACCAACCCTTGGAGGAGGGTGAAATCCATAGGGAAAAAAAGGTCAAACAAGCCATCTGACAGAAGTACCCTAATACCCACCAGGACAAAGGTAAATATTGACTCCAATACCTAAAAAAACGGGTCTTGAAAATACCCACCATACCAAACGGAGAAAAAAATAAACAGACAGTGTAGGGATATGGGTAAATACCTCAAATACCAGTCCATGAATCTTGCGAAGTCTAAGAGTTGTTGATGCCCGTGAAATCAGGTCCGAGAGCGGCCATAATACCATCAAGCCGTCAAGTCGACCACCACTAGAAAGTCAAATAGAAATGGTGATTACCCACCAAGTCATTGCCAAAAATCCCATGCAGAATCAAATACAGACAAAAAAGGTGGCCAGGATCTCGTGATTGCTGCCGTAGAAAAAAGGGGGGGGCAACAATAAAGTCAAAGATACACTTCGCTGCGTGACTGAGGACCACCAAAAGGAAAGGTGATGAGAGGCCAAGATGAGGACACCAAGACAAACATGCACTACTGGTTTAGATGGAAAGGGAACCATAGCTGCCAAAGATCTGAGGCACCGCAAGCAATGCAACGCCAAACCCTCCATCGTAACCCTCGGCCTCCATCTCTAGCCAAAGCCCAAAAAAACACTGACAATGGCGTCGCTCGGACTTCGAGTTCTGTCAAGTGACTTACTCAATTTTACTATAATATAAAGAATTTATGGTTTATCATTTTTTCTAATATAAAGAATTTATGGTTGAGTGATATTTCAAAGTGATACTTTGTTTTACCCTCACTTTACAAAGAATTATTGTTTTACCATCTTTTGTTTTCATTTTGATGATAATTTGAAAACCTCATTTAAATAAAGTAAACATTTTGATTGAACTCAATGTAATATTAGACTAAGTCAATCCTTTAGGATAAAATATAGTTTGATTAAGGCCAATGCTCTAAATGCCTTAACAAAGGAACATTTTTTTATTATTAAGGCCCTAACAAGGGCCTATTATATATTACTATATGGTTCAAGTAATACATATTTAAAAGAGCAACAAATTAATGGACTAAAAAATCAAGGGGATAAATCATCATATTCTCAAGCATATTTTATGAGGATGGGCATTGTTATTGAGTTGAAAATTTATTACATTAATCGTAACCTAGATTACTCACAAAGATACATAAGAGAAATGTGAAACAACAAATCAATCCTTTTAATTGGGAGAGTTGTTGGGCACCATTTTGACCTCTTTTTGTCATCTAAATATCTTCCAATTTCCTCCATAAAACCTTCATACTGATTTATAAAGACTTAAATTCACCCACAAACTTTGGTCAAAAGGTATAAATGTCATTGCTTTTTAACAAATTGAATTTTGAGATTTTTAAGGCATTTAAACTAAGGTTTTTATTCAGAATTACAGGATGTGCTAACTTCCCGTAATATCTCCTAGTTTGGATACTTGCAGGCCAGCTAGGTGTGAACTGAAAGATGGGAAAAGGATCCTTAGTGTCCAAGGATGGATAAACTTCCAACAAATAGATGATGTGGCTCTCACAGGTGTCGAGTCAATGCCGGTCAAAGATGACCACCTGTGCTACCACTCAACACAAAAGTAGGGCAATTTCGATTTTGTTTATTTTCGTGGATCTGATAGAGGATCTCGAGGACTGTATGTCATTATTAGCTTCTAGATTAATAGCATTTCTAGTTTTTTTAAAGTTTGTATAAGTATTTCATAAGACAGAGGAGAAACGCATCACAATTTTGGAGACAGAAAACGCATAGCGTTGTTGATTACTGTGTATGATCGATTTTATTATGGTGAATATAATAGAAGTTTAAGCTCTGTGATTCTCCCTTTGCGTGTGTGAATGAGGCATTGGAGGGCCCCCTTTGTCAAGTCTGCACACATTTCAATTGCCAGTGAACGATTTGGATTGTTGCCATAAACGATTTGGATTGTTGTCAGTGGTATGTTTTAGTTCCTGTAGAATCGATTTTTCTTATTGCAGAACGAGTTAGATTGCTTTAAATCAGTTTTATCAGCTCTGTTATTTCATTAGTTATATGCTATAGAAATGGTTCAGACTACTATCTCACATTGTTGTACATTGCTTGCTTATTCAATGATGGAGTATTAAGAACAGTTACACATTATGAATGCTTTCCTGTAAAGGGAATTGATGTTTGATTGTTTATTCGATGTTGGGATAATAGTCAGAGTCTCATAACTTATATTTTAGGGTTAGTGTTTTTTTTTATTATCTCAGAAGATTTCACATATAAATTGTTGTGTAATTGAAATATCAAATGAAGCTATTTCTGTAAGGGAATTTTTGTGTTTTCAAACCACAGTATCCTAGTCTTTCAATAGGTTTATTTCATAAGTAAACTAGATTTCCAGTTAGGTCTAGCTTTGAGTCCTTATACTTGGATATGCCTCTAAGTATACCAACTCCGGATTGACATAAACTCAAGGTTTAATCTACATTAGTGGATCGAAGCTCAACAAGAGCCACATCACTACATCAAAGGGATCCCTTGATCCACAGTTCGCATATATGAATGTGATGTCTAGCTAGTCCATAACATTAAAAATAGGTCATTATCATTATTATCATTAGTTATCACTTGTGGATTACAACTTTGAATAACAATAAATGTACCTAGGAAGAAAATATACTAGTCACTGAAAGATCCTCAAAAGATGTTGATCCACAACTCTCCCATCATAATGACTTACTATCTTCATCTTGCCAAAGGGAAAATATACAACACTAAATCATTTACTTGATAATTGTTTTTTTCACAAGGTGTGCATAAAGAAATCCCATAAAATTGTTGTTGAATATCCATGATTGTTGTCAACAAACTATGTGACTCCAAATTCCTTCATTCATGTTCATCTAAAGTCCATTTTATTAAAAAAATATAGAATCCACAACCACTTTTAGGGTATCAATCCCAAGCTCAATGGCCAACATCATCAAAATGCAAATAACTCAACTAAGCCATATTCTTTGTTCCAACACCCACCCCATATTCAAATGAGTATTGATGAGGATTTGATAAATATAAAACTTCTCCCACTCGACATGGCCTTAGGTTCCTTCATGATTCCCCATAGAAGAACTCCATTATTTGGACTTGTCTAGAACAAATGGGGACACTACCCTCTTCTTGTTGATGTTGCAAGGGTGAAAACCACTATTAGTGCTCTAAAATTTATATACCACTTGGTCTAGGAATTATACTACCTCGAAAAATGTAATAAATATTTCTTACAACCCATATCACCAAAAGAAAAAATGGGGGAACTGAATGATGGTTCTTCTCACATCCTCATCCTCTAACTAGGCCTCCAAAGCATCCTCCGTTAAATGTTCCTTACAAAGCCTTATTCCTTTGGTGAACCTCCTTGTGACATCCCATCCCTCCTGGGTAAAATGACAAGTAAAAAAATTATGATATGTAGAGTCACCATTTTCTGAGCATAGAGGACAAATACTTGGCCCTCACTAGCTTCTACTTTGAGAATTATCCCATATGAGGGTCCTATTGTTTAACAATAGTCATAGAAATATCCTAGGCTTATGTAACACATGTAGCTTCCACACCAAAATCTACAACCACTTGGTTTGATCCAATTTGTGTTGAAAAAATATCACCCCATAACCCAATTAGACAGTGTAATCTCCACCTAATTTTCATCTCCCCATTTTAACAAGTCTTCGTCATCTCTTATATTAATTGAACAAGATATAAGATGCCTTCAAAATTCTATTCATTATTTTTCAAATGTTCCCCCAAAACCCATATCTTCATGTGTCAACCAAATTGAGTTCCATAAGCCTTCTTACACTCTTTTATATTGATCATGCAACAAATATATTCCTTTGTCACGCAAGAATGGTGTACTATATCTTGTCAAATTCATTGAATCCCCTAATAACCACACTAGATGGCATCCATTGATAAGGATACTGCCTACTATTTCCTTACACATAGTTGCACACCGATTGATATTCTTTCTTATCTCTCTCAACCACCTTTCAATGTTTTTTGTGGAAACATATTTATTAAACATGACCTCCATCCATAAACCATTGGTTCTTATGATTCACCACACATTCTTTGTTGAAAGAACCTACGAAAAATGGAGGTTTTGAATCCCTCAAGCTCCTCTTGATTTTGGGTTGTACCATATGGATCAAATGAACAAATGGAATTCTCTTATTTTCCTTCTACCTAACCCATATATAGTGTAAGCACCTTGTTGGAACAACAAGCCTTTCTAGTCCATCGTAACTCTAGATCTACTGGAGACAATTAGTCGACAATTGTTAGCCAAGTGAGTGGTTGACTAGTTGGTCCATTGATGAGATGACTAGGATCTCAACTAGTTGAATTGATTGACTGATGAAGGATTCAACTGACTGAATGAGTAGTTGGGCCATTGGAGCAAATTGTCTATGAAACAAACATGGAAGAAAACACATAGATCATTATGTGCTATGACCGAAGTATATGGACACGTTGTTCCTCACTTCAATGGAGTTGGTTACATCTTGGTGCTATAAAAAGATTTCCGTCCGGGTCAAATGATATGGTAGAATGGTGAATTGTGGCTAATGAAAAATGCATTTTTGAGGTATTGTTAATTGTGATATGTTGTGCTTAAGTGCTAAAATGGTGTCTATATACACCACCTATTCTTGGAATAATTACCTCTCTGATGTATTTAATTCCTTAGTTTATCCAATGTGGTATTAGAACTATTGATTTGAATCATAGCTTGTTGTCTACAAGTATTTTGAGGTGTCAACTGAACACACTTTATTGATTTAGATCTATCTATGTTTGACTCTAGGTTTCAATTTGCAAAATATATTAGGGTATGGATTGATTGATCATCGTTATGGATTCCAAGAAAGAATCATTGATATTGAATGGTCACAACTATGGAATATGGGCACAGGATATGGAAACCTTGCTAAAACATAAGGCCCTTTGGCAGAATACCAAGATTGCATTCCTAGATCTAGAATTATGAGCAAAACATTGTCCTTGGCAAGAAGAAGGATGAGGTTGTAGGAGAGATTACCACTTACATTTCAAGGGAGATTCACTTTCATACAAGAAGATCAACTATCCTCATCAAATATTGAAGGAATTACAGAATTTGTTTGATAAGGTTGATGAAAGTTAGGTTATGCAAATTGAGATAGAGTTGATCTCTCTGGATTCTTTCTCCTTTGAAAAGACTGAGGACTATTTACCTCGTGTCAATATTTACAATTGAAATTGGGTGAATGTGGCAAGGACTTTCTGAAGAAATATGATCAACTGACTAAATTGATCTTCATGAATTTGAAGACACCCTATGATGTATGTTTAACGTTTTGTGCTGGCTGGACATCCAAAAAAGAAGACGGTAAGGACTATCCTTTTGAATCTTTATGTGGATTGCTAATTAGGGAACATGAAAAATTGTTTGAAGAAGGTAAATTAAATGTCAAACAATAGGCCCATATGTTGAAGTGAAAAGTTCAACAAAACTACAGAGTGAGAAGAAGAATTGGGAGTGTGTCTACCATAGCGAGAAGAAGAATTGTGATGAGCTAACTAAGAAAGATAGGAAGAAAAAGACCTGTCATTGTTGTGGGAAGTTAGGAAACACGGAGAAATTTTGTTGGAAGAAGACCAACAATCTAAAAGAAAATTTCAAGAAACTTGGAGCAGATGTGTTGACTAGAAAATCGACCAATATTCAACACCGACTTCTAGAAGGTATGTCAAATAATTATACATTTTATTTTAGTTCTTCTCAGGACTTAAATGCTCATACTAGTCAGAGTGAATGGATAGTTGATTCTGGTTGTACCCACCATAGGGATAAATACGCTTCTCTCTTTTCTTCCTTAAGTGAAGCTACTTATTTTTTTGGTGCAAATGATATTGCACTTATTATTGCTAGTTGTGGTAATATTGAATGTCAAAATAACGTGATAAAAAAATTGTATCATGCACTAACCTGAGTTGAAACTTCTTGTATCCACAACGATCCCATATTTATGGAAATATGGGAGACCCCATTAAAAAATTTTAATTCCTTAAGTTTATATTTCAAACAAGTCTTGCAGCAATCATGATTTTAGTTTATCTCATTCATTATTTCATTTACAAATGCTTTGAGTTAATCTAAAACAAGTTAAGTCTTTGATTAAGTAATTTCCAAAGATTCGAACACCTTAATCCCCGTTTAACTAAAGGTTAAAAAAAATCAGACTTTGGTAGTCGGGAGGTAAACATACCAATATTAAACTTGTCGACGCTCCGACGCCGACTTTCCAATTTTATAAATATTAGGAGTCAAAATTCAGGAATTTATTTGTTGCGTTAAACTTCAATCCTGATGTTTCGATACTGACATTTTTTATTTTGTTCATAAATCGGAAGTTGGCATGGTATTTATTTATTTTTGAAATTTTTTCCCCGACCTCCTGATGTCGATGTTCTAATCCCTGTGAATCTTGGATTTCAGAAGTCGGTAAAACACTTGAGCATGTCGACTTTGATGTCGCTTACCTATATTGACTTTGGATATTGAAAGTCGAAGTATGATTTTGTGTGTTGCTAAATTTCTCCCTGGCGTCTGGCACCTGACATATTTTTTAAACTCCCAATGGCCCTATCTTGACATCGCTATTTTCACATCAAAAGTTGATTTTTCCTTTCTCACGCTCCAAAATACCTTGAAAACTAGTCAAATTAAATGCAATTAATGGATAATTATGATTTAGCCTTCAATCTCTAACTAGAATTTTCGCAATTAATGGTATCATATTTGGTCTTAACAGAGCATGTACTTAATCAAATTCTGAAACTTGCTTCGCCATTACGACAACAGAAATTTTGAAGTTTAGGATAGTAGGAGTTTCTGCTCAAGCATGAATCTTGCATTTTGCTTTCTGTAATTTTGTTTCAGGTTTATCTCAAGTGTCATATGAGTATTTTGGTTTTGTTATGATTTTTCACAATTAAGATAGCTTATGTTATTTTATCATGCATTGCATGATTACTTCCAGACGCCCTGACTAACAAAACCAAATTGAAATCCATAGAGGAAGAGTTAAAATTGAAAGATCCCAGCCTTGTTATGTACTCAGAAACCGATGCACAGGTTTCCGACACACTCTTTCTGGCCTTGTTATGTACTCAGAAACCGATGCACAGGTTTTTGACACACTCTTTCTGGACTGGGATAGGATTTACAACATCTTTGACAATGATGATTTCTCATATTTTAAGGATGAGGCTCCCATTTACCAGAACATCAGTCGGTCCCAGTTTAATGCCATTGTTGCATGCCCAACTGTCTTTCCTTACACATACATGTTCAAATCGATGATTCATTACCTCGTCATCCCAACCTGCACCTCCAGGGAAAGCAACCAGACTGTTTATGCTTCCATCAATCCAGATACATTTTCCACAATCTATGCATTGAAGACCCCACAATAGTTCCGGATGCATGACTTCATAAAAGCACTCATGAAAAAGTATGAACCATATGTGCTTGTTAAAACATGGATGGCTTACCCCGATAGCTTTATACTCAGACCTAACAGGAAGTATCCAATTTTCTTGCTTAGGGAACCTTATAAGTTTCTTGTGTCCATGATTTGTAGGTTTTATGGTGTTGAGAGTTGCTACTATTTCAAACTCGAATGGGCCCATTTGGCTCATCACATTGCAACTATAGGGAAAATATTTAATTGGGCACATATATTTTCCATAACCCTCAAAGATGCACTTGCCCAGGCACAAAAGGATTCATTTACTAAGAATTCCAAATTCTATATGGTAGACATTATGTGTGCCTCATTTTCATATCCTACAAAAGAACATGCATTTGGCCAAGGAAACGCCCCTAATTCATATCTACAGTTCAATTCTCAGGGATGACAATTATAAACCCTACATTTATGACATTTGTGATAACTTCCTTAATTCTGTTTATTTAATTATTTTCAAGAAGGATGCTCCCAATATTTCAAGATATCGTATTTCTTTGATCACACCTATGGGTGACTGGTACGCAGGGAATTTTTCACTTATCTTAGGACTTGGGGAAGCAAACCAATACATCTGTGACCTAGGTTTGTCCTACACAGATTAGTTCTTGCCAAAGTTTCTTTTCAAATTGTTTTTAATGAATTTCATGGCCAATGTTATTCCCAAAAAAGAAGAGCATGACCTAAGTTCCCTTTGCATATTGGACATCTAGTTATTCTGAATTCATCTCATGGTTTTATTATGGAAAAAGAGCTGAAGCATTTGAAGTTAGGGTTTGCAGTGAAAAGGATGCATGAGTCAAAGGGGTTTATAGTAGATCATCTTGTGCAACACACTTAAAAATCTCATATGTGCATGAGGAGAAAACACATGATTTCTTATATCAGGGTGTGTTCAATTTTGAAGATGTCTTGAGCAGAGTAACTATTGGAGATCAAAGAGTCCTTATACATGAAGCTTAGAAGCAATAGAAGATTAGAGTAACAGAGGAAAGAGACAATATACTTTAGCAACGGCATGAAGCTTCCAAGGAGGAAATGTAAGCAACCTGTAAAGCTATTGTGTCCAACCTAGCTCCACCTAAGTCCATAGAACTGAAACAATTATACAAGCAACAATGAAAACAACTTATGTCAGTTGATCAACCTTCCACTCCCATCCAGAACCTCAACACTTTGATCCAACAGAATCAAACTATTTAAGGTAAGTTGGATCCCTCTACCCAGTCTATTCATACTACAGCTTTCATTTCTAAGTCAATACCTCTAGTTTCCATGAAAATTGAAGATAAAACAAATTTAGTTTCCAATCCTTCCTCTCAACCTTCTACTGATAATTTTATTGTTTTGGAAAAGGAACAACCTATAGAGGTAGTTGATCCAACTCCAGTAGTTCTAGAAAATGTACAACCTTCTTCCTTGGATGTTACAAAGACTATTAATGGAACTACCTTTAGTCCTGACCACCATTCTTCTACAGATAATGATTTGTTATAAATCCCTTCTTTAGAAGACCCCATTATTCACTCCACTCATAATTCACCACACACTCACCTCCTCACACAAGTCCTTTAGATTCAGTTCCACAACCTCCCTATCTACCCACTCAATCGAATACTAAGAATGTGTTAGATGTTGCAGTTGATTTTCCAACCTCACATCAACCTCGAGCTCTTCAACAAGATACTCCTTTAACTGAAAGCAATACTCCCACTATCCTTCCACAGTCTAAAGTGAAGTATTCTTCTACCCCTCCTACTGAGCCTTTGATAGAGAACTTTCCTATAATCACAACTACCCAAATTGCTTCACCTGTACCTCAAGTTCCTTCCCTGTTGTCCTCCACCACTATTGATCAAATTTTACTAATTGCCAATACGCTAGAACTTTTGGTTTCCACCGGTGAGGATTCAGCTAACTTTGGTGAAGATGTTGTAGTTGTACTTGGGCATTATTTTGTTATCAAGATGAAAAAGGTTGTGCTTAAGAAAGATTCTAAAAGAAGCAGGAAAGGAGAAGTGTTGGCTGGACCTATTGCAAATCAATTCATATCGAGATAAGATACTTATGATCCACAGAGAGAAGCTATATATTGTTGCAGCTGTGGGAGCCTTTGCTGGGGAAAATTATGACTCTATCTCCACTCTCACCAAGATGCTTGATGAAGAAAAGGACAAAAATAATGTGTTACAAACAAAGAAGGATTCTCTCCAGGGGAATTTCATCAAGCAAATTGAAGAGCTCAAATTTCAACATTAGTCACAGTTTCATCGATTTACAAGATCAAATTCAACAACTTTCAAAGCAAAAGGAAACAACAAAAAATAAAGTAATTGAGCAAGCTTCTAATCTTGCAGATATCCAGTTGCAAAATGGATCAATGTAAGGACCATGATGTTGCTTCTTCATTTTTCAAGTTGATAGTACATGAGTTTAAAGATGAAGTTGTTTCTATTAATGAAAGTTTGAAGTAGACATACCTTGTTCTTTCAAGGTTTGAATGAAGTCCAAGATGAATTCAATTCTTTTGAGCATTTGTGAGAACTTCTGGTAGATTTTTTGGACAAGAGGAAGAAGGCTCATTCATCCTATGAGCAACTCTATGAGTGGCAAATCCATTTAAATACCGCTCCTTAGATTGTTCCTCAGCTATATTTGTTAAAGCTCATGATGACTTCAATATCATTTAAGTCATGGAAACTTGCTTGTGATTAAGTGTCTCATATGATCGATAAAGGGGAGAAAATTTGCGCTAGGCAGTGGATGTTGACTGATGGTTACATGGATACTTTCAGAATGCCTATTTTTGTTGAGTTGGCAGACTCAGTTCCAACTAAGCTAAGGATTATTAAGGTGGACAAGCAGAGAGACCAGTTGACAGACTTGATTTGAGACACTACTCAACTTGATATTTCTTGGTTCAAATTATTCATTTTGACTGCGATTCATCTAAAGTCTACCTTGAAAGGATTTTTGGACAATTGGTTGAAGATTCGAAGCAAGGAGGTCAGATCATACTTGTGCAAAGTACAAATCCAGCTTGAGCATGCTCATTATCCTGATGTTATGGATATGTGGGAAGTCTATATGAAATGGAAATATTATCTCACTGATCTGGGTCATGGTAGTTAGTAATTTATTAGATGTAGGAGATTTGTCCTATTTTTTTGGATCTATTTTATCCATGATGTAATATTTGTTTTCCACCGATCAAAAGGACAAAGGGGGAAACCTAGACAAACCTCTAGTCGGATGTGTTTGTGCCAGATCTTGTAGAATTGTCTATTTTTTTAGACAAGTTATGTAATGAATTACATACCTGTTAATAATAGGTGGATATTTTCCTGCATGTGGTTCTCAACATTATATGAGATTAAGTTTTCTTAACCTTAGTAAGTATTGTGTTTCCTTTCAATTCAATCTTTTTTCTAACATATCTTTGATGTCCATAATTACAAAGGTTAATTGATCATACTGAAATTTTTTATTATGATGAATTGTTGTAATAGGATGATTTGGATTTTTTCAACATCTTTGTTATGAATTGTGTCCTTTGTGGTTTATCAACATTCTGGAATACTTATTTTATAAGAAGGTTTTTTGCAGATTGTTTCTAACCAACCCAAATACTTGATTCCAATCTTTAAACTAATTTAATTAAATAATGCTTTTGTTTAAATTAAATCAATAGGTGTTTCTTGGGAAAATAGAGATTTGTCTTTATTTTTTTCACTGCATCCTTACAAGTAATAAGAGTCAAGTAAAAGGATATTAGGTTTTCAAGTAGGTTTCCATGCTTGAACTATTTAACCAAACTCACTTAGATTTTGATAAAAAAATTTAGAATTACCCATTTAGAACTTAGGTCTCCTATACAAAGAGAAAAATACATGCACATCCAACATAGGCTTTATATCCGTCGGAGGCAAATCATCCAAAACGACTAGGAAATAGGGAAACTCTTGCGAGTGTTTTCTGAAGTTATCAAATCAGACTTCTCTTCCCTTTGTTAATATATTTTATCTAGTGAACCTTTCGGGGTGTCAAGAAAATGGGGCTAGAAGGATGTCCATTTTAGTTTGTATGGAAAAAAGAACTAGAAAAACCCTTATGCTACATGTTCACCAATTGTTACTTGCAGTTGTTTCAACCAACCAACTACGTCTATTGCATGCACTGTAGAAAAATATGAGATGATCACCGTCACACACCCATCAAAGTCACATATGAAAACTTAACCTATTGTTTCTACACCCACACCTCCAGGTCAAGAGTTCTAGGAACTTATCGAAAATTCACAACATGTTCTATCCATGATACAATCTCATTTGGATAGAAGCTAGGAACTCAATGAGATTTGGATCACAACTCTATCAACCAACTGAGAATACTGTGTAACCCAACCTTAACCTTTCACTTCCTAAATTTTTCTCGTGGTTGAGAATCTCGAACCCTTTACCTCAAAACGTACTATTAGGACAGGTTGACACTGGTCCTACCACTGAATGGACTAATCCTTTGTTTGGACAAAAATCCCAATCTGGTTGATCATCATTACCTCTTAGAACTCACCTTATCTTTGGATGGGGAGGATCCGATCAACCTCAATCACCACTAGATTCACTACCGGATGCTTTTGGAGGGAGTAGCTCCGAGGAGAATTCCTCATACCACCATTATGATTCCTCATCTAACAGCTCTGAATAGGAACATCCAAGGCCATACATGGCTATGATAGTTGGAAATAAGAAAAACCAGAACCAACACCCCTTTCCAAAGAACACCGAATTTTTTTACCGAAGTTCGATCCTAATAAAAAACAACCAGCAGACAACCATATGAAAAAATTTATCCTGGAAGTTCCCTTACGTAATGTAGAACATGAGAACATTGTGTGACGATTGTTTCCCTATAACTTCGAGGGTAGGTACTTAAGCTGGTATTTCACACAAAAAACTAGATCCATACATTCGTGGTATCAATTCGAAAATAGTTCTTGGAAAAAATCGGTGACGATAAAACACCTAAGGATTTAGCAATGGAACTCTCCACCATGAAAATAGAAAAGAAATAACAAATTAAATACTTTAACCAAATATCTCTAACTCTGAAAAAAAAATTCCTAATGAATCCATGCCAGCTGAAAGCCTTGTTGTAGCGTATTATGTGAAAGCTCTCCCAACCCGTATATCCATGTGGGAGAAAAGATCACATAAAACCACTCTCCATGAAGATTTCGATGAAGCTATATTGGTGGAGAAAGACACGCTAAGTCTCACAGGCAATCTTGATGTCAATACCGATCAACCTACCACCTCCAGAAAGAAACCTAGAACTTCAACTAATCTCGTCGCTCTGAAGAAGGATCGGGAAGCTTTAGATTTGGGGAGTCTCCATAAAGTTTTACAATGCCAATGAAGGTACATCCAATCGTGAGTACTTCAGGGATCGTTTTAGGAAACCTTACAAACAACCACAAAATCAATAGACACCTCCATCAAAGGGGATGAATGCTAGAGATGTAGTATTTGTGCGTAAAGCCTTGTTAGATGGTCATCAACCCCCTTCTGATAAGAGTGAAACAAGTTTTATTAAAGATGTCGAAGATGCTGAGAATTCACCAAAAGATCAAGATTCCCATATTGTGAATCATTTCTCAGGATTTCTAGGGAATGATGAAGATGATGACACTAAGACTGTATATGTAGTACAACACCCCTATAACACTGGTGGGAAGGGGCAACAAACTCAGGACGTTCCATCTTCATCCAAATCTAGTAGGAATCCATTTGCAACTGCTAAGGCCAACACTCAAAAAGAGACAACTATCTCTAACCTAGAGTATGACCCTATGGAATACCTTAAAAATGATTGAGCCAATATCTCTTTCTATGAATTATGTGATAGAAAAATAGGATCGTAGAGCAATAACAATAATTAATATGCAAATATTAAAATATAAACACACTACAAGAGAGACACCAATATAACGTGGCTCACCCAAGATGGGATACGTCCACACAAAAATTTCCATTCCTTTAATATTATTATACCGTACAACAAAAATGAAGGGATATTACCTGCAACAAAACTATTACACTTCATCTTCACTCTCTCATAGTCTCTCTCACACAATCACAAATGTTGTTTTACAATACTAGAATACAATACACAACCGTATTACAATGCTTTCCTTTTATAGAGGAATTACCATGGGAAAATACCACAGGTCACCCAATACCATGGGACCATAAACAATTGGCCAACAAACATCCCAAAAAACAATTCAGGGGCCCACTGGCCCCCGGACCCCCCAGCTAGGTTTGATGGTCCCCCCCTAGACCCCTGTGGGGGGATGATGTCCCCTTATAACCCCTTGTTGGGATGAGTGTACAGTAAACCTGGGATACAAACACAACTGAACAATAACATGTCTGAATCTGGAAGATTAGGATCCACAACCAAGAATCTCCCACTTGGAGACTAATCACAACAACTCCATTGTTGCTGCAATTGTTGGACTATGCTATGAATCTTGGACTTGGAAAATTTCGCTTCTTCACCTTCAGGCTTGAATGCCAACTAAAACCAAGCATGAACTCAATTTCTCCCTAGTTACTACATTTTTCAACATGTCTACAGGATTTTGGCTAGTATGTATCTTTTCCAACTTTAACAGTTCAACTTCCAGAACAGATCTTATGAAATGGAAATTGAGTTGTATATGTTTAGTATTTGAATGAAAGGCCGAGTTCTTTGCAAGATGAATGGAACTCTGGCTGTCATTGTACAACCTTCTATCCTCCTACTTCTTACCCAATTCCTCCATCAACCACAACAACCAAACCATCTTTTTACTATCCTCTGTAGGGTGCATTCACGGAGGTGGGTTACAATTTTTGGCAAGACAAATTCGGAAAAAACAAAAAAATGTACCTCGATCGAGCTTTTCTTAAACACTCGATCAAGCTTCTGATAAACCCTCGGTCAATGGTTCAAGACCTCAATCGAGGGTTAAATAAACGCTCAATCAAGGGTTAAAGAAGACCTCGATCGAGCATCTTTAACCACCTATAAATAGGCAAAAAACCCGTAATGTTATTCACTTCTTCTATTGAATATGGGTCGTAGAGTAATTGGGTTATAGATGTGAGTAATCACATCTATGACTCCAATCAATCACATCTATAACACCAATTACACCACAACTAATATTTAACATAAAATCTAGGGGAAACCCACCGCCCCCAGTAGTGCTCCATTACAGTCCTATTTTGTGTTTTGAATTAGTTTAATGAACATTAAAAAAAAATTAACAATCAATTTCTCAAACCCTTGGGCCCATGGCGGTTTGTAAAATGACGGCAGTTTGGCAATGTCATGGTTTTTTTTTTTTTTAATTTTCTAAGAGATTTATTATTCGCAGAGTTGGCCGAATCCGAATCAAATTATGTTGAAATTATTTATGTCCCGGAACCTCGATCGATGGCCGAAAAAACAGAGAATTATCCCTCTTACAGGAAAATCAATGTTTCTCTGTATCTTCTAGGGGTGTAAACCCTGCCATTTATGGCACATAACTGAGCGGAGTTGATACTGATAGATTCACCACCGAATCCTCTATTCATTGAGGTATCATGCATGCATTTTGGAATTCATATGGGTTTTTTGTTTTAATTAGTTCTAAAACTTACACTTAAAAAACCTGACAACAACTTCGAAGCGGCTCAAAGAAAAATCCGCAGGGTAAAAAATAGACATCCAAAAATTTCGTAAAAATGCACAGCCCACACATCGACGCGTCCTCTTCAAAAGGGTATCTTTG